>VZRZ01005116.1:726540-822930 GCA_013398175.1 Climacteris rufus | reverse complement strand
CCCCCGTTTAAGATATCAACTCTGAGAGAAAAGACTGTTGTGTGGGAATTAATCTGGAAATTCTGCTGATGATAGACAAGATAGAACACAGCTCATCCATCTGCTATTACACTGATTGGCAGTACTGACAAGACAAATGTGTTTTTCTCACTAAGCTAGACGTGGTTTTCAGAAGACACATAAGAAGCAGACCTTTTCAGGACATAAATACAAGTACATAAAGTTGATTTTTCTGACTACATTCACAGGAAATGATTCCTCCTCTTGAGTTATCATTAGCAGGTGACTGTATGCTTTTCCTAAAGTAGGCCAGTGAGTATTTTTTATTCACACTTTGTTAACTCTTCTATTGATTCACTTGAATAAAACAGGGAAAACAAAATTCTAATAAATGTAAGAAAGTCTTCATCACACACTAGATTTGCTTTCAGTAAAATAAAAAATTTTAAAAGCTGCGAAAATACCAGTGATAAAAAGTGAGCAAAATCAGTCTAAAAATAAATATTAAAATTGTGATAATTAAGTCCCTGTCTTGAACACAAAAGATCTAGCCCAGTATGTCATAAAATAAATATTTCCTGATATATACAGAAAGGTATATTTTCATCAAGTAAAGCATATTTTCAGATTTGTTGAAAAGATCTAATTTTTTGGGGGAAAATCATAGCGATGACTACTGACTACCTGCCTGGAAGACTCGTGAATTTATCTTTTTACCTGCAGGAAGACAGAAAAATTGACAAGAATGTTTTAAACACCTCTAGGAAAACAGGGAAGAGGAGGCAAGATGCTCTTTGCCTGTTCCAGCACTCCAGTCAACACAGTCTTGACTCAGAGGTCAATTTAATTTGATCTACTGCCAATGAATATAAACTTTAAATTTTTGATTGTCTTCACATTCCCCCCTCAATAGTCAAACAAACACCTAGAGAACACCTTCCCCACTGCTCCTTCCCCAGACTTGGTCCAACATCTGTCTCTCCTCTCTCCCTTCCTAGCATCAGCTTTCCCTCTTTTGGCAGTGCACAATGAAGGATGTCTACGATGTCGTCCAATGGTTTCCTTTTGCTAGTCCTTGTTTCTTCCTTTTTTCTCCCCAGGCCTCCTTGTTGCTTACTGCTCCTCCGTTCCAGTAGGGGCTGTCTGTGGGTGACAGTCTTGTGTGGCTGCTTGTGTCTGCCCCAGCCTGGGCACCCCGCTGACGGGCCACAGTCCCTCAGAGCCGTATCTCCTGTGGCAGGGACAGCAGCATCTCCAACCATGGTTCTTTCCACAATTCTTGTTTTCTCCTCCAGTTTCTCTTGAAATATTCCTGTTTGAATACACACCTTTTTATAAACTAAGCATAATTTCAACTTTGATATACTGGAATTGTAAACTCAGCGTTTCCTGTCAGACAACAGGGATGTTTTTTGTTCACCTTGCACGCACACCGAGCGGACCTCCACTCCTCACCCCTGGAGATGACACTGCTGGAGTTAAGATTACCGCAGTTTGAATAAGCACGCCTCACAACCTTCTCCTTTAGCCTGTGTAGAACGCCAGACCCAGGAGTTTACACGACCTGGCAGGTCCCGTGGGGATCAGCGCCCAGCTCCCGCACCCGAGGTGCCGGCGGCCCTGCAGCCGCGGGCGGGGAGCACACGGAGCTTCGCAGCCCCCGCGGCAGCGCCTCCGCCTCCGGGCCCGCAGCCCGAAAGTTTCCGACTTTCGCAGTCGGTCCCGGCCCACGACGGGGACCGCCCACTGGATACTGCCGAGTAACATAAACTTTTAATTCCCCACTCTGGTACTGAGAGAAATAAACAGTGGGAAACACCTTTCATCACCTTCCTGAGCTCCACTTCAGACATCTCCCCTCGGCCCTCCCTGCCTCCCAACCCCTCGGTGGGGCGAGGGCTGCGGTGCCGCAGAAGGCGCCGGTGAGAGGTGCGTCTGTGCCCCTCTCTGTGTGCCCTCCGCTGCAGCCCGCGTCTGCCTGCCCCGCTGCCCTGGCGAGGCCCCAGCCCTTGCCTGAGGCACCCGCTCCCAGTTCCTCGCCTGCTCCCTGCCGTGCACCCACTCCTCTGCCTCATGCAGGCAACCCCTGGCGGGCGGGGGCTCGGGCGGACGATAGGGATCTCCCGGCAGCGCTGGAACGAGGGCAGCGCGGCTCAGAACCTCTCCCAGCACCGCGGGGACCGGGTGCCCTCGGTCCCGCCCGCGGCCGGGGCCGCTGCAGCCCTGGCGAGCCCGGGCGCTTCCTCAGATGTGGCTTCTTTCAGCGACACTGCTCAGTTCTGTCTCCTGGGGGAACAAAGTGACTCAATGCAGGAGCCAGGCAGGCATGCGGGTTGTATGGATGAAAATGAATTCTAGGTCAAACATAATTGCACATCCCACCCCCCAACAACAACAACAACAACAACAACAAAAAGGGCCAAACCCTTCAAACCCTAATTATGGTACTTGGTTTTAATGCCAGAAAACACCATGAGGCTTTAAGCCTCTGTATTGTGGCATCAGTTTAAAAGCCTGTTGAGGTGAGTAAGGACTGGGGCAGACACAAGCAGGCACACAAGACTGTCACCCAAAGACAGCGCATGCTGGAACAGAGGAGTGGTAAGAAGCAAGGAGCCCTGGGGGGAAAGAAAAAGAAACAAGGACTAGCAAAAGGAAACCATTGGACGACATCGTAGACATCCTTCATTGTGCACTGCCAAAAGAGGGAAAGCTGAGGCTAGGAAGGGACAGAGGAGAGATAGATGTCAGACCGAGTCTGGGGCCAGCTTTGAGCAGGGGGAGCTTGGCTGAGCCTCTACAAATGAGTTTTGTAGGGGCTCCCTTGCTAGGGTGGTCCTTGCTCATCTCCCACCCCCTCTGGAAAGCTGGAAAGATTTTGACAGAATAAGGATTTCCAGAACCAGGCTATTAATGCAGCAGGATTTTTACTGCAGGAAAGGTTGAGAAGGACACAAAAAAACCCAAAACCAGAAGCACACACACACATAGTAAACCTGACAGACAAGAATCATTACAGAATTCAGTATGGAGAAAAGAGAAGGGTAAGTTCCCTCTTGTGTGCAAGCAGGAAGGTGAGGGCAGAAGAGTCAAAGTGGAGAAATCAGAACACATCTTGATGTTCTCTGCCCCATCAGATAAAGGAAAGGCTATTTGTCACCGCCTTTGTTAAGTTGTAATGTCAACTGTAGGGGAAGTTACAGCTCATGCTGGGGCACCAATGGCTGTAGTAGGAATGATTCTTACTTTGATCTAGCTGTACTCCCTAGTAAGGGAATAACGGTAAGTTCTGAGAGCATCTTCTGGTTCAACTTCTGCATCGTTTGTGTACTCTGACACTACTTTGCAATATGAAAGAATCATATAAATACTTCAGAGGATTTGTTTCAAAGCATATTCCTGATCTGCCCTGAAACACTAATGTGTGTACTCCCTTTCTAGGCCAAAACTGAATCATAAAATCAATGTCTTAATTTCTTTATTTTTTTTTAACTAAAGAAAATAAATATTAACTATTTACTTCAGTATTCTGTCATTAGGACCATAGTAAATGCATATTAAATAGCATTGAATATGTTAAGATTTTTGCCAACAAGACATGTGTCCAGCTGGCCCAGCCAGGATCAGTTCTGCGCTACCCAGGAGAAGAAACTTGGCAGTAGACTCCTCACAGCAGCTCTGGGTTCTCTTGACTGGCAGTGACAAACTCTATAACCTTTAGGAGTTATCAGCTGTTAGGATTGTAGTTTGGATCAAAATATTGCTTACTCCAGTCTCCATAGATCTTAGACCACATTTCTTGCCTGTTGTCCAGGTTCCGTTGGTTAGGTTTTTTTCCTTTTTGTTTATTTTTTTTTAATATGTCCTTGAAATATATGTTTGCAGTTTGTTCTCCTGAGGAGCTAACAGGAAAACAACTGGTGTATGTGATAAAATGCAATCTTCCTTCCATCCTCATGGTATTACAGCACAGGGTCTTTGTTGACAGTCATCTGGGCTTTGATTTTTCCAACTTCAAGCCTTTTAGTCTTAACATAATACATATCTTAATGTTACTGCTGGGAATAGTGTTCTAGAAACAATGTCCTATGTTTTCTATACAGGGGTTTTAACCTTGTCACCCTTTTAACCCTTGTTTTATATTCTGGTTTTAGTGCCTGCACACACAGTTCCAGTCATAATAACTCAAATCCTAGCAATTTTGTTGCAAATTTCTTCACTTTCAAATAGCAATGCCCCATCTTCCTGCTGCTGAAATACATCCTTAAGAGCTGCAGATGACATTAAACCTCAGCCAGCTTAGACAGTGCTCCAGACCGTTGGCATGACACATCAGTGTTACCAGCTCCTGTGCCTCTTTCCCATAGTGCCTGATGAAATGGAAGAAGATGGGTCAAATGAAGGGAAACAACAGTTCATGTTCCTGTAATCTTCTGCCATCAGTTGTACAGCAGTGCTCACCCCACTGAGTTCAGCCTTACTTATCCTACTTTAAAACTATATAGAAAAATCAAGTCTGTGGGGCCTCTTTTGAATGGCATTTATTATTTGTAAGCCTAATGCTCATCGGTTATATATCAGATGATCACCTGGTGAATTCAGTACAAATTTACTGACCTGAAGCAAGTTTCTTTGAAACTAATGAGGATCCAGCTCAGACATCTTTTGGCTTTAAACTCATATGTATCAGCATGTATGTATGAGAAAAGTAAAAGATTCAAGTGCCACAGAAAAAAGAAACCAGTGTTTATGTGCTCTAGGAATTTGATGTCTGGGGTTGAGAGAAAAAATACAGTCCACTGTGAAGCTTTCTGTTCTATTTTAAATTTAAAAAGGAGGAAGCAACAAAATGCATGTGGTAAGATAAACTTTCATGAGGCTAAAATTAGCAATCAAATTATACAAAATATCAAGGCTAGTGCTACTTTCCGGTAAATATAATTGAAACACCTTAAAAAATGTAAGTAATATACTTTCTACTTATTTTGGAGATATAAATTGCTCCTGTAAAGGCAACATTTTCTTGTCTTCTGTGAGCTAACTGGGTCTTTATATAAGAATGCCTTCGCCAGATTTCCTGGTATAGGCTGTCTACACTGTGAAGCTTTGTCAAGACTGTTCTGTCTGTACTTCAGTATCCAGATAAACCAGAGTTATGAACTGCTTGCCTCTGTTGAAGGATGATTAGACAGATGGTGTATGCCAGGGAGCATCAACATATCTCAGAATTAGCTTATGATCTTTTTTCTTGGATCATATTTGGAAATAAAATTGTAAGCTTGGCTGCCTGAAGCAGGCAGGATCTTATATTGGGATAAGAGTCTGCCTACAATTTAGATAATTCAAAGAATGCCCTTCTATAAAAGGGATGGTCTTCTCAGTCAGAACTTTATCTGTGCATTAGAAAGAAATATATTAATGTATAAATGAAAGAATGCTGTTTTATTTCTGAATCTTTCCTCCTAATAAAATACTGCATTTTCACTTTCTCTTTTACTTTCTCCACATGTACTCTGAGACCAAATTTCTATTGAATTTAATGTGGGAGTAAGGTATCTCTCTATCTAGTTGTTTCTTTTTCAACACCAAAATTACTTCTATAATCTGTTCTGATGAACAAAGGAAAAAAAATCTCCTTGTACCTGAACAAACAGGATTTTAAATTATGGAGTGCTCACCCAAGTACTTAGGTTTCCTGAGAATTTATCACTGAAACAGATTACTTGCCTAATTTTTAACCACACTAATAACAGTTTATTTTCATTAGTGTCCATTACTTAATCTATCTAATCTTCCCACTGAAATTAAATTGCCAAATTGCTGTTGATATCAATGGTATCAGCATCAGACCTACATGAAGCACTATCAGTAGTTTTGTCATTCTTAAAAGGTGTTGTTTGGTTTAGAAGCTAAAAGCTATTTTGTCAGTGGATGTTCAAGAGCAGTACAAGAAGAAAAGGTGTAAATGTAAGACTCCATTTAAATGTGCCAGTCTGCACTGGAAAGATTCACCTATTAACCTGATCTTAGTGTTTAAACAGAAGTGGCTTCAGTGTGGGTACTTCAGCCACTGGGATGAGGTGGTTGCTCCAGAGCCAGGCTAAAATGCCTCATACAGACAGAAAGAGGGGGCAGCATGATTGCTTCCTAACTGGTCCTTGCTTAATAATCATCTTTCTCTCTGACTCCTCAGGGTGCTTGGCCTCATCACGACTTAATTTGCTGTTTCCACAGATGTGTTTTCATTACATGAAATAAAATAAATCAGCGATTTCCTACACCTCATGGATTTATATCTCAAAATGACCCTTTCAAAGTAGATTTTTCTTTTAACAGAAAATAAAAATCTAGATGTTTCCTTGTCAATTTTTTCATAAAAAGGGATGATTGAAACTCTCATCAAAAATTACAAAAGGATTATATATAACATATTGAAAATCAACATAGAAAAAGAATTGACACTTAATCAGTGTTTTGCATCTTATTTACTGAAGCACATACAGCATCTGCAGCACTTCAGACCATATCAGAATCATTTCAAATAGGTTCCACACTGCACATAAATGAAGCTTCTCTTCAGAAATGACAGCTCTAGAACCAAGGTTTTTGGTAGTATCTTAGTTTTAGGAAATTTTTACAGAAACATTTCTTGTTAAATTTTGTCCTGAATATGATTTTCTTTCTGCTAAAGCTAATAAGAAGAGAAAATACTTAAAGTGTTAAATGTCAGGTCTATGCCTATTCAATGCGCATGCATGCAGTTGAAAGAAGGGAACACAAATAGTGAAAAGACTAATGGTTTCTCCACATAATTTTCAACCATATTATATCATTACATTTGTGCTGGTGCGAGCTGCAAAGGTTTCTTATATTAGATAATTCCAGTGTTATATATATAGGCACATATATAGCTCTGCCTTGAAAAAAAAAAATCTACTTGTATTTTGTATGCTTTACAAATCCAAATTGAAAGTGTGGAATTCAGAAATACATAAGACATGGACCCTGTCAATCTGTCAGACAAAGAGAATTAATTCTGTTTTGTGTACTTATTCACAAATAGCAGGTTACATCTGAGACATGCAGCCACCTTTCTTTGCCAGAAGTGATGTGTTGTCTTTATCTTTTGCTCAGATTTTCTGCTAGAAACAAACGAGAAGAACTGCTGTAGTAAGGAACTTGTGTTTAGTAGCACATGAGTCTCAACTATGAGGTGAGACTTACTCTGGAAACCTTTGCCTCTAATGGTAAAACAAGCTGAACTTGGATACCATTGACCATAGGAAATCTAAGAATTTCCAATTCTTTATAGAAAGTGTGTAAGTTACTTAACATCCTTTCAGAAGATTTGTACCAAATATTTTGAGTGCCTGTGCTGAGCATGAGACCCTGTACCAACTGCTTCAGTGTCAGGTCCACAGAATGGCCTGCTTTCTTTCCTTTCCACCCTGCTGCCCACCCCTCACTCTATCTCTGTGAAAGTGCTACCACTACCCAGATTTCACATTCTGGGAATCATCTATCCCCAAAAGATTATCTTTTTCTCATCAGTTGAATGGTCATCGAAAGACTCATCCAGTCCCTACAGGCTTGCAGTCAATATTTCTACTTTTATCATAATACCTTGAGGAATTCCTGCCATCAGGGAAGAATGATAAACTCACTTATATTTACTGATTTAAGCTATTATTTGTTGACTAGACTACTAGAAGATTAAGTAATAATAAGATAAAAATATTATATTGGCAAAGTAATAAGATTATATTGGCAAAATTTTGGCACAAGAAATTCCCAGTGTGATTTTATTGTTATATAATTTCGATCCAAGAGTAAATTATGCATCTGTTTCTTCATATGGTTGTCTAATTAGACTCTTTGCATTTTGGAAGAGAAAGCATTTTGGTTCCTAAATGCCATGAAATATTCAGTTTGTTTGTTTTAATCAGTATTGAGAGAAACTGCACTGTCCTGACCTCCTTTTAATCAATGATTATTTCCTTGCCATTTTCCTGTCAACTTGCTGTGACTTCTATATTAGATTATTATAAAAGCTGAGTTCTCAACCTACTGAGGTGTCAATCTCAGAAAGATCTATGCTTTAGGAAGTCATATCTAAGAGGAGTTATACTGCAGTAAGAGTCAGAATGACTGCTTTATTTTTCACTACTTGAATGTTTCAGTGTACTTGGATAGAAAAAGCTTTGTGGCCTATCAGCTACTCATTAATAAAACGGTTTCAAGTCAGCCATTTCCTTCTTTTTCCTACCTTACATTCAATTTCCAAATAAGTGCCCAGTTTAAATTTCCAATTTGCAGTTAAGGTTTGAATACAGTGCTGGCAGTATGTGATGCTGTGTACATTCTGGTACTTCAGAAGCAAGATGTATTTCCAGGTTTTTATCCACTGTAAAAATGTAAAACAGTTGTAACATAATATAAGCAAAAAGAATGAGAAACAGTCATTCCTGAACATCTGCTGTGGTTATCAGGGCTGCAAGTTTCAGTTGAGTATATATTTTAAAATAGTTGTACATTAGACCTCTTGCAGTGGACGACTAATGGTAATAATTAAGCTGATAATACAGTTTTATATCCTCCATCTGACGAATCTCATCACTTGAATGACAGTAAAACTCCCATAAAAATATGGAAGTGTTCAGACAAAAGAGTCTTGCCTCAGGAAACTTCCGTTTAGTTTAATTCATTCCCAGTTAATATAAATTTCTAATCACTGATCTGTAATCGAGGAAAAAAAGAAGACATAAACAGTTAAACACCTTTTTTCCCCCACTTCTGAGGCTCATCTTAAGCTGAGCACCTCTCCTGACCCCTTTCTTCTGTCAACTTCTTTGTTTTCACTGTGGGTTAAACTCAGACCATTCCCCTTCCTTCGGATGCACCATGCAGGAAGTTGGAGCCGTGTGTAGCAGTTTCTTACGGCTGGTACTTGCCCTCTAGCAGGCATCCTCCCCTCCTGCATGCTTTTCCATGTACAGTCTCCAGCACATGTACTTCATGCAGTCCCTTGGGGGTGTCTGTGTTTCCCATGGCTCATCTGTGGGTCACTGTCTGTCAGGGTGTTCCTCTTTGGCATGAGGTGCCTCCTCCCTTGCAAGAGCACGTCTCCTGCTGTGGGCCTCTGAATGCTTCTCTCCCAAGAGCTCCTTTGTCGCAATAAGGACACGAAAAGAAGGACGTGGACACCTGCTAAAAGAGAGCAACCAACGACTACTGCGGGCGAACCCGCCCAACTTTATTTTATATGTGTCTTAGAAACCACAGTGGGTTGGAGGGACAACTTGCTGCCCCTCAATCACACTGGTCAAAGGAAATATCCATCAAACTTCACCGCCCAGGAGAAAGGAATGTAAATAATAAACTACCGTTACAAAAACATGGATATGTTTAGAGAGATTGTGTGAGAAACAGTTACAGAAGAATGAAAACATCAAAAACTGCAAAACTCAGGGCAACACTCCTTGGTGTCTCCTTACATGCATGGCCCTGCTTCTCCTCATGATACCAGTGCAGTGTGGTTTGTGGCCTCCTCCCAAATGGCCAGCCTGCAACCCCCTCCCAAATGGCCACCCTGCAGCCCCGTGCTATTCCCACTTTTCCAGGTGTTCCCAGTGTAGTCTGCCAAGCTAAACATAATCAGTTGGTTTTGGAAATAATTGTAAATACATTATTTTACCTGACTGACATGTGGCTTGAGTGTGCAGCTGGGCATTATCAGTGCCTGCTAAAAGGTTTAGTTGGTGTGAATGAAGTGATGAAAACCTGCCTGTCTACTCACAGACATGTGTGGACAATGATAGGTCAGAACCAGGTTTGCCCTTGCACATACCTGAGAGAGCTGGATCCCTACCATATGCATAGTTCTGTAATTTCTGAGGTAATTTTTTTAAAGTATGATTCTTAAAATTGTACTTTCCTCTAGATTAATGCTATGATTTCCAATTGTGGAGTGCATGTTTCACTTAGAAATACCCTTCACTTAGAAATACCCTTCACTTAGAAATACCCTTTCTCCCTTGGTTAGAAATTATTTAACTGTCAAGTTGTCAGTCATTCCTCCACTCAGCATACTTCAGGTGTAGAATTAGGGATTCAGTGGACAGTCAAGTCTCTTTCTACCAATGATACTGCTCATCTAGCACGTTACTGCTAACATAAGGCCTTTCAAAAAGTCCCACTGCAGAAACTCCTCTTTTCACCATTTTCTTTCTCGCCCTCTGACTGGGAGGCTCATTCATGCTTTTAAATATGTATATGTAGGTCTTTCCCCTGTTCATTTTGCATATAAAAGATTGAAAATGGAGGAAACATGCAGTAGTTTTTATGCTGTTTACTAACATGTGATTTATCTCCCTAGTCAGGAATCTTATTGTTTGTCTTGTAATTAAAAGGACACTTTTTGCAATACAAATGAGGAGTTAGAGGTAAATCAAAGTGAATCCCTTTTAAACATTAGTGATCATTCCACATATTGCTAGCATCATACTCTTCACTTTTTTTTGTGATCAGTAATATTTATAATGCTGATTTCCTCTACTTACCATTTAATTTCTAGGAAAAGGCACAGTAGCAATTTTGTGGTTTTATGAGTTAACCCCCTTCTAGCTTCCAAGTACTTTAGGAAGGGTTTCATTGAAATTCAGTTCAAAAATGAATGTAATTTACTCCTAGTTGTTAATAAGAGATCATCTGGCTTCAGCAAGGCTCGCTTCAGCAAGGCTCGCGTGACTGAGTTTAATAAAACGTTTGATGAAATCTTGATTGGATCACACAAAGCTTGGTATTTGGGAAACATCAAGTGTGATTTGTGCTTTTGTATCATTCTAACCCTAATGTCCCTTCTGCTGAATGAAATAATCAGCTTAAATGTATGTACACTAATGATGTGTTTGTCATGAAAACATAGCACACAATTCCTTCATCAGTGTCACAGAAAAGCACAATGGATTTAATTCAGTGCTAGTTGCAAAATATTTTTGTGGTGGGATGTTCTTAAAAAGCAAGATAAATTTGAAAGGCTCTTCTGAGTGTAATTTGTACAGACAATACAGTGACAAGCAGGGTCTCATATGAGGTGCCCTTATTGTTCTCATTTTGCATTTGTTTTACATTTTGGAGTTGGGAAAAATAATGTACAATTGGCTATAATAGGATATGGTTAGACGTGGGATTAAATTCACCATCCCTCTTCTGTGACCCTGCTCAAAACAAGTCTCTTGATGCAGTAGTCATGTATGTAGCTTGTGAAACGTCTTGTAGGTTACTCTTCCCACCTCCTTTCCTTCTATGCTAGTTTCAGCTGGGTAGAGTTAATTTTCTTCTCAGTGGCTAGTAAGGGCTGTGTTTTGGATTTGTGCTGAATAATACAAAGATGTTTTTGTTATTGATGAGCGGGACTTACACAGAGCCAAAGCCTTTTCTGCTTTCCATACTGCCACACTGGCAAGGATGTTGGGGGTTCATGGGAGGTTGGGAGGAGACAGAGCTGGGACAGGTGACCCCAACTGCCCAAAGGGATATTCCAGACCCCCTGACATGCACTGTGTATAAAGCTGTGGGGAAGAAAGAGCAACTGGGGGGACATTTTTAGTGACCACATTTGTCTTCCCAAGTAACCATTACATGTCATGGGATCCTGCCCTCCTGGAGATGGATGAACACCTGCCTGCCCATGGGAAGCAGTGAATTAATTCCTTGTTTTTCTTTGCTTGTGTGTGCTTCTTTTGCTTTCCCTATTAAACTCAGTGAGCAGCTGCATGGTGCTGTTTCCAGCTGGGTGTAAACCACAACACCTTCCATGGAAGCAATGCTTTATGTCAGTGTGAAACACTTTTGTTTCTCCCATCTTGAGCTGTTAATTTCAAATGCACATTTGCATTAGATGTGAAAAGAAAAATTGAAATCTTATAAAAAATTCTGAGATAATGGTGTTTTCATTGAAGAATATCACCTCATTAAAATTAAAGCAGCCAGGTTTCAATAACATTTCTTTAAAGAACACTGAAATAATTTCAATAAGGTAAAAATGTTCAAAATGACCTTCTTTGATGGAACATCATGATTTTTCATTTCAGAATATTTGTTCAAGAAATTTGCTATGACATTTTATGTTATTCAGTTGCAAGATAAATTGACAAAGTCAAAATTTTACTTTTCAGTGCCATTAACCCAAGAGATTCATATTCTTTTTCTTTTTTTTTTTAATTCAAAGTCATAAGAGTTTGGAAAAAGGGTAAGATTCTAATAGTACAAATATATGTACAAATAATTTTGTGGTGCACACCTCTGTAGAATGGAAATTGATCTTGTCATCTGTTAGCTGCACAATTAGAAAACTTCATTTTCTTTGTGATTCAAATAAATTAGGCTGAAATATCTATTTGACATTATAGTCTCTGTATTTTAAATATTTTTTTACGTTTTAATTTTGGATAGAGATGCTTGTTTCCTGGCAGATCGTATGTCCTCTTTACTCATTGTAACCTGTAAGAAATATTTTATTATACCTACTTTTATCACTGCAAAACAGCTAACTACAAAGTAAAGCAGAATTGATAACAGTCTCAAGAAATATCTTTTTTTAAAATTCTAAATTCATATGAATCTAGGGAGGAAATGCCAATCCTCTAAGTAGTATATTTTCATAATTTTATGCTAACCTTGTTCAATCCTTACTTACATTTGTTGGTCTTTTTTTGTTTGTTTTTTGTTTGCTTGTTTGTTTTTGTTTGGTTTTTGTTTGTTTGTTTGTTTCTGGTTTTGTTTGGTTGGTTTTGGTTTGGGGTTTGGTTTTGGGTTTTTTTTGGTTTGGTTTGGTTTGGTTTGGTTTTTTGTATGTACTCTGTAGACCTTTAAAATTGTGAATACATTTCTTTTTGGGTTGGCATGTTGGAAACAGACAGTCCTGGCTGGGACATGTGTCTTCCCTTGGTTTATGACAATTTTTTTCAAACTAAGTCTGAAAAAGTTAAATCCTGGTTTCTCCATAGTTCTTTTCTCAGGAAGATTAGGAGGAAAGACCAGGCTGAAGTAAAAATGTCTTTATTTTCTGTTTATCGGGGAGACATTCTGAAGTGGAATACTTAAGGGAAGGGGACGTTTACAATGACTTGTGTGGCCTTTTGAAATTGGAATAACACTTAGTTGATAAGTTCTGATTTACAATTTCCTTCATATGTCAGTACCATCAAAAAACTAATAAGTGGCAGGTTGTAGGAGGGAATGAGGCAAGAGCTTACAGTGAACCACAATGGATGAAGAACACTCAGAATTTCCTATATTTATAACTTCTGACTTTAAATGTACACACAATGTAATATTTGGATCCACATTTCAAATAACACTTGAATGAACTCTGGATCTAGTCTGATCTAGTATTTATAATAGTTTGTATTTCTAAAATCCATACTTGTGTATAATCTGTAGTTATTTTATCTGCTATCACTGTCATGTAGAAGGTCTAGACAGGAAATGGAATTTTATTGCCTTAAATTTTCTGCAAGCCAAAAAGTTTTCACATTGGAATAGTTAACTTTTCCTGTAAAATATCTCTACAGCTTTTAGCAACTGAAATTGTTGAAAGCTTGGTATAGAAATTAATAGCTATTAAAGTTAATAAGAGTCTGTCTTATGGAGGAGTTCCAATCTCAGTATCAACCTCTACGTTTTCAGGTAAATGTAGTATTAAAATCTGCAGTGTCCTTGATCATGTAACTTGATAAGCACTCAGATCCTTATTTGAATGGTTCAGTTAACACTCACAGAAACACACAGATGAAGGAAACGTCAGCAGTACAGAAAATCTGTCACCAGTAAGATTTATAATGAATACAGTAGCCTCTGGAAACCCTTCAGCATACAACTTGCAATACTAGCATGCATCTCCATTATTGTTAGGGTTCATGTTTCATATCCTAACTTTCCCTAGTTATTTGACAGTAGAATATTTTCCTGCTCTGAAATACCATAAAGTACCAAATTATTTATATTTGTTGTATTCCTAGAGATAGAAAATTGTTAAGAAGAAGATGATTTTTAGGCTGTTGTTCACTGATTGTAGGATTCAACCTTCTTACTCTTGGAAATTATGTAGAAAAATAATGAATATTTTAACAGGAGGAATAACACTGTATATAAGTGCTGGTAAAAGACATATGATGGGAAGTAGAAATACAATGACAAAAAAAATCTCCAGATATGCAAAGCATTGCTTGACCTCTGACTATGTTCCAGAAGGTGCATACCAAAGGTGCATTTGGATGGTATCTGACCCTAGTGTGAAATGCAACTCAGAAATACAATCAGCAGTGATACTTATTGCATGTCCACAAAGTAGCGTTGCAGCTGAAACACTTGTCTTACTTCAGTGGCCTCCCCAGGCAATGCGAATTAAAACCACCTTTCCAATTTATCTGAAAACCTGCTGGAAAGAAGGGGTAAGAGAAAAATATTTCCTCTTTCCATAAGTGGATTAATATGCAGCCAAGAATCCAGCTCTTGTGGGCAGAGGAAAAGAAATTTGGACACATTGATTGTTTTGCATTGTAGCTATGCCATTTCCATCAAAACTGGAAAGAGTTTTGCTGGAACAATATGTGGAAGATTTTACCAGACCAAAATCCATATTTCAGTTAATAAATGTTTACATTTTTAACACTTGTGAACCTTAAAAAGGCAGCAATTGAAGCTCTTTCCAAAAGTTCACAATCTGTCTTTATTCATGTGTATTTTTCCTACCACTTTTACAGTTACTTCTACAAATAAATAGCTGAGTATATTTATAATGTGGCTACTATTAATTTGAATGTCTGGCTATTAATTAGATTTACATTCAGAGTGGTATGGTTTTGAAATGTTTATCTAGAGAGGGTGTTATGGCAAGACCTGCAATATAAATTTAATTGTTAGGTTTGTTAAGGAAACCAAAGGAGACCGTATCTTTTAACCTCCTCTTGATTCCAACAGTAATATAACTGTTAGTTATATGGATAAGAATATCTGCCATGTCCTACATGGATCAGGATCCTGACAAACACTGTAATGCTTCATAATAGTGTGTCACAAGCCAGGAAGAGAATAGTGCTAGCACAACTGTAAAAGCAGTTGGAGGCAACCTATTATGCTTCTATTGCGTGTTTCTCACTGCCTATATTATTTGAACACCTGCTTATAGAACAGGAAAATCGTTCATGAATGTAGTTGCAGTAATTTTAGAAAGTCACTGGGGGTTTTGTGTGTGATATGGAAGGTGGGAATAACTTTTCACTAAAAGTAAACATTAAGAAATATATATCTATAATCTAGCCTTGTTTTTTAGGTTGTTTCAACAGTGACAATCAGTTTCAGACAGATGTCAGACAGGTATCCCATTTAAATTGGGCATATTCCATTTGTTTTTCAGTCATGACTGTCAGTGATAATGACTACCACATGCTTCTCCTTACTTAACATCCATCTACTAACCGGTTTTTGGTAACAAGTGAGTTAAAACAGCAGGAAGCGTACGCCAAAGTGTATATCAAACTCTGTGGAGCCATTTACTGACAGTAATGACACAATCCAAGCCCTGTGTGTATGCTGATGTAAAAGGTGCTAAGTCTAAAAAAACAAAACAAAAAGGGGAAAAATAATACAGAAGGAAAATCAGTACCTAGGGATTTAGATCTGCACACAAGTAGCACCACAGTCAAAGGAAAAGATAGCTCAGCATTTGACGGTGTACTTTTATTTTGTAAAAGATAATATAATTTACTTTGTACTTTTTACTCTTAGCTTTTAAAAAACAGTGTTCATAGAATCACAGAATATGCTGAGCTGGGGGGGGATCCAACAGGTTCATTAAGTTCAATCCCTGGCCCTGTGCAGGACACCTCAAGAGTCACACCATGTGCCTGAGAGCATTGTCCAAAGACTTCTTGAGCTCAGTCAGGCTTGATGCTACAACCACTTCCCTGGGGAGCCTGTTCCAGCGCTTTCACCCTCTGGGTGAAGAACCTTTTCCTCATATCCAATTTAAACCTCTCCCCACTCAGTTTCATGCCATTTCCTCAAGTCCTGTCATGAGAGTGAAGAGTTTGATATCTGCCCCTCTGCTTCACCTCATGAGGAAGCTGTAGACTGCAATGAGGTCTCCCCTCAGTCTCTTCTCCAGGCTGAACAAACCAAGCAACCTCAGCCACTCCTCACAGTTTCCCCTCCAGATCCTCGTGGTCCTCTGGACAGTCTCTGATGGCTTTATGTTTTATTTTTTAATATTGTGTCACCCAACACTGCACACAGGATTCTAGGTGAGGCTGCTCCAGTGCAGAGCAAAGCAGGACAATCCCCTCCCTTGCCCGGCTGGCAATGCTGTGCCTGATGCACTCCAGGACACGGTTGGCCCTCCCGGCTGCCAGGGCACTGCTGACTCGTGTTCAACTTCCATTCACCAGGACCCCCGGTTCCTTTCTGCAGAGCTTCTCTCCAGCTTCTCATTTTCCAGTCTGTACACACAACCAGGGTTCACCTGTCCCAGGTGCAGAATTTGGCACTTGTCCTTGTTAAACTTCGTATGTTTGGTGGTTGTTAAACATATTGTAAAGAATGTTTTATTTAACTCAGAAGGAAATAGTGAGTGATGCCACAGTCTTAATATTTCTATGACTCTGTAGTCTCACTCTGCCTCAATTATGAGATTAATCTGTCTCTCTATAACTTGATTTTAAAGATACACATTACTAAATATTTTATTTAAAATTATCAAACCTAACTTGTTTTTTCTTAGGCTATACAGAAAAGATGGATACAAAGATAAAATATCTGATCTTTACCATATGAAACATCATTATGAGCTGTATAATGTATGCTGTAAAAATAAATGCTTACTATGTTCGAACACCAGGTTTTTTTGAAATGTATTTCAAAAATTTTTCATTTATGCTAGCCTTTGTGCTTTAGCTTCTTCACATCCATTGCTGATTTTGTACCTACAAAACTGGTTAGAAGAAATGATAAAAAAAATGCAAACATATTCTAAATACTCCTCTGGAAAATACCAAATACTGCAAGATAACCTTTAGCCCTTTAAATGAATCTGAAAACATGAACAGTAGCTGAAACCTAAGAGCTTTCTCAAATGACAGGTATCTCACCAAAGCCTGAGTATTCCCTAGTCAAAAAGGAGTCTGGAGAACAAACTGAAATTTTATTATCTGGACAGCAGTAATCATTTAGCAAATAGCAGCATTTGAGTTCTAAAGTAACCTGGGATTTAGAGACATTTTCTATATGTTTGGCACTGTTCAAGTCCATTTTTCTAACCTTACTCTTTCCACTATTTTAAGCTTCCCTCTGGGGACAGAGTTTAGCACTTGTAGGTAAACCAGTGATTTTACCAAGTGCATCAAACTGTAATTTTCATTTAGAAATTGATGTAAAAAGGGCATGATTATGCATGAGTCTTTATTTTGTTAAGCAACAGAATAGTTAATATTACAATCTGGTTTCACTCTCTGTAAAATAATTTTTATCATAACTTCTAGAATTAAGAAATCAAAAATTGGTCTAGAGAGAACAGGAACATTTGGGAGGAATAAGTAGTACAAAGAAACAACAGTGCAAAAATAGTCAAATAAAAGTCAAGCTTGAAATGCAGTAACAATTATTGATTTTACAGATGAAATTTACTGCATCCTTGCTGAAAATATTTTCTTCAATTTATTCCTTAACTTAATTCCTTAATTTTTTCCTTAATTTATGACTTAATAGGTATTACCACTGCAATGTGTTTCTGTCCACAAAAATATTGTACAATATGTCTCACATATCTTCATAAGTGTACTGCTGAATACAGAGGTGTGGTTCTGTAAAGATGTGGGCTAAGTGTAATACCAACACACGTGCTATTATTCTTGTGTTTTGTACTCACCTGTGGTAAGCAAAAGCCATTGGCTATCATAAGGAAAACATAATACTTACAGGGAAAAACAAAAGGGACTGGTATGCATATGCAGATTAAGCAAGTAAAACTAGATGAAGTAGTTTAAATCTGTTGGTGTTATAAAAAGGAAAGAACAGTCCAGGACTGCTCAAATGTGATACAACTATGTTGTTCTAATATTATACCAGGAACCAGCTCTCTGAGCCACAGTAAATAGAATATAATGTATCCTAGGTAAAATATAAATATTTTTAACTTAATAAGAGATACAGTAATGCTTTCTTTGTTTATTTTTTCTGTTAAAGCATGTAGATACTACAAAAAAATTTCAAAAATGTGGCTGTAAAAGCAAAGAAACAGAGAACAGAAAAGTAGGACAAGGTTTCGTTATATGTGCCAGTCCATACTGAAGAATAACAATTACTGAAAAAAAAAAAAAAGAAGAGAGGATTTCCTCTGAATAAAAGACATGATGATTTTTGTTTAGAGGAAGCAAAAAAGAATAATCACATACTCTACCTCATATAAATATACCATGTATTTACTCGAAGATTTTCTTAGTAGCCTCAGAATGATAATCATAAAGACAGGAGTGAGGCTGGCTGGCACAGCATTGGGGATAGCCCAGGTGGGAAAGGTGTTGAGAGGCAGAAGTGTTGTTGCAGTGCCGTGCTCCCCTTGGCATGCCTCTTCCCACCCCAGTGTCCCTGTAGCTGCAGGCTTTCCGGCTCCCTGAACCCTAACCCTCACTTCAGTCCTCACTCTTCTGACTAGTGTTAATTGCTACCCTTATCCAATTTTCCATTATATATTTTCAAAATAATGAAAATAATAATTTAATTGTTAGATCAGCATCTGGCTTTTTTTTATTATTTGGGGGGTTTATTTGTATATTTCCCTCACCTTTGCTTTTATTATTTGTATGTAAAAAATGAGGAAAGAGCTGTGAGCAAAATTATTCCAGACTCTTAATCCATGTAACTCATAGGAGAGATCCAAAAATGGGTAGGGCAGACACTGATACTTGTTCAGCTATATATGCTGTAAATAAACATGAAACATTTTCCCATCTTTTGTTTCCATCTCACAGATTCTTTTGGGGAATTTTGAGGTATTTGAGCAGAAGTTCATATCTTTCTATTGAAATTCTGAACAAATAGGCATATATAGAGTTAAAAGAAAAGTGCGTTTCATGACTGTGTTCAAGAGATTATGACAATTAATAACACAAAATCAGAAATCTCCCAAAAAACCCTGAAAAATCCTAATCATTCATTTTTCAAGGGAGATGCTTGTTTTTTCCCTAAACTTTTTATATCTTTGTCTTTTTCATTCCTAGCATTTAAAGTAGCAAGGCAATTTTTTTTTACAGGAAAGTACAGCAAGATTTTGGCAGTTACTTAAAGATGATGCTATACCACACCCCAACGAAGATTAATGTGCACAAAGTGCCAAAGGGCAGTTGAAATTGCAAAAATATAATTTGTTCTATCAATCATCAGTTTATCTCAGTAAATATGTGTGGAGTGGTGTAGATCTTGAAATTTGTCACGTGCTTTAATACTGTTGTTCATTGTTTGTACTAATCAGTAGTCATATTTCACTTACTCCTTGTTGATGCCAGCAACTACTTCTAAAAATTATTTCCATGTAATGATATCTGAACCTGTCATCTGGAAGTTCCTTTAAATTGCAGTGGTTTCATTCAGTTGCTTATTACAACTTTACATCACTGACTTCACCTCTCAGTTGCTCTTGCAAATACCTCTTGAATATCCTGTTTCTATATGCTCAGAAAGTGAGAAACTGTCAGGAATCAAATCTATAAAATAATTTAAAAGTAGTAGTGATTATTTTTATAGAGTTAAAAGTATGTGCTTTAGGAAGAAACATAGTCATTCTTTTATTTCATGCATCTTTGCTGTTAGTGTTTTAAAATGTCAGTTTTTGAATTGAAATGGGCTATAGTACTTATATGTTGTCAGCAGTCTTCACTACAGTTATTTAGCCAGGGAACATGAGAAAAAAGGCTTTAAATAACTGGCTTTATAAGCAATCCAGAAAGTCAGGGATATACATTTTGCTTAATATGAGTCTACATATCCTCCTAGAATTCCTTTTTAACTTTCTGGGGCCTCATTGCATGGTATTATTCATTGTATTATTTCACCATTAATATAGTTGTTTTTTTCACAGCATAAACTATACATTTGTGAAATACATAAAGCAACGTCAAGAAATTTTAAAAGCTTATTTCTCTAATCCTGCAAATTGTTCTTTGACAATTAAATGAGAATGGTGGCATTTAAATTCCAGTATTTAGTTTCTAACCATCTACTATATTTTTTCCTTTTTCTTTTTCTTTTCTTTGCTATAGAGTCAAGTTATAATTAAACATGTGGATCCTAAAGTTGTGATGAGCTGCTCCTATAGGATGGGTGGGAAAGCTCCAACTTCTGGTGAAAAAACAGGTGAATTAAGTGGTTACAGAAAATCCTGGGGTACTCTACCTGGTGGTTGCTGTGCTTCATTTAGACTATGCAGAAGGGATAACCGTAAAACAATTAATTTTAAAATCCTTACCTGTATTCCTTTGTGTGCTCTTTGCCAGGTTCATAGCATGTTAATTGTACTTGGAATTCAGCTGCTTTTGACTAACCCCTTAAGAAAGCTGCAAATTGTCAAGTCATTTAGAAATATTTATTGATATAGGCATAGCAGCAGTACAATAAAACTGTAAAAGAACGCTATTGAAATGAATGACTGTGCAGATTTGTACTTTCTAAATGTCTTGGATGAAAGCTACAGGCTGGCTGAGAAGAGTTCAGAGCAAATATTATAGTCTCCTCAAATCATCACAACACTTGGCGCAGTAAAGCCTCCTCCTGAGTTTGATCTGTAAGCATTATGAATTCATCAATTTAACAAATTATAGGAAAAAAAAAGGTTCCAATTGAAAAAAAAAAAAAGGATATTTTAGTAGAAGGTCATTACATTTGTTTTCCAAAAGCATTCTAAAAACAATCCTTCAGTGCACTGTTTTTCATAGAATAATTTGAGTTACTATTTCAAACGAAGGCTGAAGAGTTTGATGTGACCCTGTGGCAGACATGAATTACAGCTGTACGAGATTCTGAGTGAGCATTCACTGGTTACTCTCCTTGCATTTGTCTGTGTTCGGCCAACAATGTATCTGGACATGGCAAGGATATTGTTACCAGTTTTGTTTTCTCAACTGTGGAAGAACCAATGAGGATTTATAGGAAGAATAGTGCAAATATATGAAATTTCAAGTGATATTTCATCTCCATCCTTATTAAAAGAGAAAGCAGGGTTCAGCACTTGACCATATCCCCACATGTACAAGTAACCCTTGATTTCAAGTACATGCAGTCACCTATATGAGGAAAAATCCTTTCAGCGTGAGAGGCTGAGAATGGAAAAAGGCAGTGATTCTAATGCCCTCGGTATAAAGGCTACTTTTAAAGCAAGATACTTTCTATCATCCAGTCATCTCTAATCTCCTTCTTCTTTACTTCTCACATGTCTGTTGTCTCCTGTATATTTCACAGCATTGCACATGCCAGGCAAGGTACTTTTCTATTCCAACTCTAACTTGACAGATCATCTTGCCATGTTTTGGAAAAAATAGAGTTCCACATCCCTGCTTTTTCTAACTGTCTTCTAGTCTTCCCACACCCCTCCCAAGCATACACAAATTGGAACTGCATTTGTGGTGTGGTTTAGAGTATTGGGCGTTTTTTTTTAGTCTTGCAATGCATAAAAATAAGGTATGAACATTTGCATGGACCATTCTACCAATAGCATCAGATCAAAAGAGATAGTAATGTCAGAGTTTGCTACAAGTCATGTCCCTGGAGTTGGATATAAATATATTTGAAAAAATATTGTTTGGAACTGCTGTGCATTGAATTCAGTGCTGCAGGTTGCTGTCTTCATTCTCCAGTCCTCTTAGTTCTACATGACTAATACAATTTCTTTGCTGCTACTGGTAATAGCAACATTAAAAGTATTTCTCTAATGATAGAAGTAAGGGGAAAAAATGTCTATGAGTCTTCACTGATCTTTTAATTTTTCATGCTGTGTGATCTGAGATGGTCTGCATGTGCATGAACATGTGCAGGTGGGCAGAGGAAAGAGGAAGAACTACTTCTGCCCAGGATGGTCATATGCAGGACAACTCTAATCTGGAAAATATCTGGCTGCCTTAATATAGTTCTGATCCAATATATTTTGTTCAGTTTGTCTAGCTGAAGAACAGATCTAAGACTTGAGATGAGGACTATTGCGTGATCCATGACTGACTTATAGCATCCACAGTTTGAAAGGGTCTTCAGATGCAGAACTGAACACCCATTACCAGACTTTCTGTCATTCATGATTCATTATACTATGGTCAGGTTGCAGCTCTGACTCATTCAGATAGTCTTATATTGACTCATTACATTTCCAAGGCTGTTTTTGATCATTTTAGCGCAAACCACATATGCATACTCAATTGTGCTTGTATTGTAAAAACTCTTTCTGTGTTGATTTTCTTTGCTCAAACATTAACTCAACATACAGATATTTTCGCCTGGAAAAAAAAAAAAGAAGAAGAAGAAGAAGAAGAGGAAAAAATAGAAAGATTTTAAAATGACTTGTGGGAAGTTTTAATGGAGTAAGTAAAAATGCACTTGGAATTTATGATTAGCTCATAGCTAAAAGTTCACACCTCATTTCCATATTTTCTTGATTTGTTTTGTTTTATTTTGATTGTAGATAGGGCAGATTTTCCTTTCATTTATTTAAAATTTATTATGAATATAGATGTGTCATTAAAAAAACGTAATATTTACTGAAATCAGTTTTAATGTGTATCTGACAAACAATTCACAGCACCAAAAATTATGAATCTTCAACCTTCTGTTTGGCAACAGAATATTTTTATATTTGAAAAATAAAAGGCATAATTCACTTGCATCACAGTCTTATGTCATATTTTTTTTAAAATTTAGGACTTTTTCTTTTATTTAGGGCATTTCTTTTATTTAGAACATAGAATGTCCTAAATATTTTCTTCCGTCTATCATCTTCTTCTTCAATATTCTTCTAGATATCTGTCTGCATACGTAAGACTGAAATATTCAAGACCCATCCTTTTCACTTTTTCACTGTCAGAGTTCACCACAAAAATAAAATCTTTCAAAATCACATACATCTTATCTTGTGCTAATATTTAGCTTTTCTATTTCAGGTATTTTTGCTATAAAGATATGTTTTGCATTTCCACATTTAGTAACTACTTTCACTAAAACTGTAGTCTCTCTGTTGGTCACGTCACCCCCAGTACCCATTACCTGCCCTCCAGCTTTGTCTTTGCTAGTAAATTAAATGGTACTGGGGGACAGACCTACGCATGGGGACATTCTTAAGCACTGAAATTCTCTTTTGAGTATAAATATATTTTTATAAAAATTCTTCAGCAGATCCCATCCAGCTCAAATAGGACTGTATTAGGAAATTTCAGGGCGCAGTTCTCAAGTGAAGATGAGCCATGAACACAATATTAAGTCCACTGATTAGTTTGGATAAGGCTACCCTCTTGTAGAAAGCAAGAACATTTATTGGTATGGACACAGTTTGTTGGTCTTACTGCAATATCTCAGTCCCAGACACATTTAATTTACTGGTGTACATAGTCTCACATCTGTTCTCACTGCAATTCATTCTGAAAATTGCCTATATATTTGCTACCAATATAGTTCATCCTATCAAACCTACCAGTTCTTCTATGTAGATGTCACCCAGTATTTGAATGAGTACTTGCTTGCTTTTTCTCCATTAGACACATAAATCTCTCTATATAATTCTCACTTTCCTTTTTTTATACTGCTTCCCACATTGACAGGCTTCCCAGATTCTCTTCCCAACTGCTCTGTTTTACCCTATTTGCTGCTGTGAAAAACCACTTCCCCTGCAAGTGCAGCTCGGAAGGCACTTTGTTGCCAAAGTGCTTTCATCACTTCACACATTCCTTCCTTATTGCCTATAATACCACCGATTTGAATTTTCTGTCCTGTTTGGCTTTTTTTGCCCTTGCCATGAACCTGTCACAAGTGACATAGAATATGTCTACAGAGGCAACTGTAAGCTACTGAGGTACTTCTAGTGTTTACAGAGTGTCTGTACTTGAAGTGATACAGTACAGATTTGAGTGTAATGCTGATATGCCTGACGTTTGTTTTTCTTTCATGATGGAATAGATATGATATAAACCAAGGCACCCTATAGAGCACCCTTGCAGTGCAGACACAAGATCACCAAACGGCCAGTGCTCTGTGCACACATGCATGGTGTGTGTGCCTAGGACAGGCAACTTCAGCCAGGCAAATTCATTGCTGGAAATGACATCATAAGTGTAGCTCTGAACTGCAAATCAAACCTTGGTCCTTCCTCCCACCTATTTCTTATGTAGTCAGCTTGTAGGCATCAGCTCAATAGCAGGAATCAGTTCAAGAGGTTTTGCATTTCGAGTAGAAAATGTAATTATAATAAAAAAAATTAAGAATTCATTAAAATTCATATAAGCCTATGCACAAACAGCATAGCTTCATTATACATGACATAACATGAGAAATACAGAACTGAATTTTGGGGTCAAATGAGGGTCCATATTCTTGCCTCAGTGGAAGCTGAGGCAAGAATATGTGAATACTATAAAGTTCTCTCTGTTCTAACTAAGATCTCTTAGTTTCCAAAATTTTTTGAATTAGGGTCTTCCTGAATCAAAGACAGTGTCTGGTATTTAGCAGTCTCTGACAGGTTTTCCTCTCATAAATGCTTTCAGCCTCTTTTAAACTTGTGCTTCCATAGTATTCTGTGGACAAAGCCTTTGCTAGCAACCCAAAGATGACTGGGGATTCCTCTTTATATATCCAGTCAAAGAGAAGTCACTGTGATGTTGAAAGAAACACTGATGAAATCACAAGACTTAGAAGCTGTATTTTGGTTTTATTCAGTTGCATATCAAAATCCCATCTTCTGGTGCAGTTGCAGTACAGAAGTACATTGTACCCACTATACTGCAGGCTGAAGTCTAAAGCAAAGGTATCCTCACAGATTAAAAGATTTCGGGGAGAGTGAGGGACAAAAGATGGAGAAATAATTTGTTGACATAAGGTAGAGAAGGGGAGAAAAATGAAAAGGATGGGTGTGCAAGCCTAGATGATGATTTTTATCATGATTTTACATATAGTCGTAGATGTGTCAGTGATTCATTTCTGATTTAAACAAATATAAGGCATATCATCAGAAGGAGAAAGGTTTCTGATTTTATTAACGCATAGAAGACTAGAGCAGGTAATTATACTTAAATGTGTAGCACATAACATCATAACACTGACATGAAAAATGTTCATCCTGGAAAGGAAGAACAGGAGTAGAAAACAGTGTTTAAAATCTCCTGTTACAGTAAAGTGACACCAGAAAGTCACATCTGTAAGCATGTGGTGCACTGCCACACTTTGTTGGTCCTCAGTCATATCCAGGCCTTGGAGGCAAAAAAGGGGAAGTGCCAGTTCAGGCATTTAACTGGTGGTTGGCTAGAGTGCCTCCTGAGAGAGATGGTGGTCCAAGCAGTGGAAAGGGTATATGATGGCAGTGACAGGCAGGAGCACTTAAAGGAATGAGGCATGCTAAGCAGTAACTAAAGGAATAAGGATCCATGGAGAGAAGTTAGTGATGTCTGCAGAGCAGACCAAGGAGCAGTCAGAAGAAGGAGTAGCTATTAAAAGGGAGGCAGGTCACACCACAGGAAGATCTGACAGTCCTGAACTGTAAGTAGCAGAGAAAGCAACTAACCATCCTAGCCATGTGAGGCACTTAATAGCTACATGGAAAAAATAATGTAAAAAAGGGAACATTCTGTCATTCTATACTTTTTTTTTTTGTCTTTTCCTCATTTAAACTCATTCACTGCTTCCCATGGGCAGGCATCCCTCAAAGAGCAGGGTTCCTTCACATTAACTGTGACTTTGGAAGACGAACACCATCACTCTGAATGTTCCCGCTTCCTTCTTCCCCCGGCTTTATACACTGAGCATGATGCCACATGCTATGGGATATCCCTGTGGTCATTTGGGGTCACTTGACCTGAATGTGCCCCGTTCCAGCTTCTTGTGCCCTCCCCCCATCCTGATCACTGGTGGGGCAGTATGAGAAGCAGAAAAGATCTTGACTCTTGTGTAAGCGCTGCCCAGCAATAGCTAAAACATCCCTGAATTATCAGCACTGTTTCCAGCACAAATCCAAAACATAGCTCCGTATTAACTACTATGTAGAAAATTAGCTCTCTCCCAGGAAAAACCAGCACAAGATAATAGCTCAAGCCACTATTTTAGTATTGGCCTCTTAATGTTTCCACCTAACCCTTACTGAAACCAGTGATTTCTTCACAGAAAAGTTATGGCAGACATACAACTACCACGGATATCTCTCAGAGGTGGAAGATCCCCAAGTCACATCACTGTAATTGCACCATAGAGGTCTTCCCTTTGAAAATCATTCATTTCTTAACTCTAACTGTAATAAGCTTGAAGGATTCACCATCATCTCTCCATTAGAAATAACTGATGTCGAAGCATTCATGCACATAGTGGATCGTTACCCGGTGATAAAAACAGTCTCTGTTAACACTCAGGACTCATGCATCATACAAATTGAATTATTTCTAAGGGTTAAAAAGAACAAAGCTGTGAAGCTTTGACCTGTGGATCGATAAGGAACTTACATCTCTAGCAATGTGTGGCTCTTAATCAAAACTGTGGCTGCTCATTTATACCAAAATAGAAGGTCACTGATGCACTTTCAGAGTAAAGATTGACAACCTTCCAAACACCTTCATTCTTTGATCTTTAAAATCTTTTAATGAGAAAGAAATGTACAAGAGGAAGTTATTCTGACTGAAAAATACAATAAGAACTTAAATAAAAGACAGCAGATGTGAAACTGGAAATAAACCTTTCAGTCCTTTGGCTGAGAAAGCTGACATGAACAGAAACCTTTGTATCCAGGTTCCCTTCAAGAGTAGTGACAGTCTGAACTCATCTGGTTTTTCTAATAGGAACTAAATTTTAATACAACAGACATCTCATCCATCTTTAGGTAAAAACAATTTAAAAACATTTAACATTTGAAGTAATGCATCTCTGAACAAATGGTGCTGTACAGTGTTAATCTGGTTCTGTATGAAACCACATTCTCTTTTTCATGCTGTCAGTAAAGGTTTGAATAATAACCACAATATTTGTATGGTCACTACATAAAGGCAATATCTGTAAGATAAGTTTTTATGCAAGTTATGCAGCAATTTCAGTAATTAATTTCAGATTTATTCTGTTAAGAAATGTATAAAAAATAACCTGCCTTCATTTAAACAGAGGAACACATCCTGAAGAACTTGTTCTTGTAGTTACTACTGTCACAACTTTGTCAAACTAAGAGTTAAATAGAACTTAATTACTTGTGCAAAAAAATTCTAAAATGGGCACTAGGTCATTCAATTTCCATAAGAACTAAACATGCAAAATATCACCAGTAGAAGTTGTGTATTGTATTTCAGTCATACCGTATTGTATAACACTCAGTATCAACAGGGAAGTTTAAAAGTGGTGGAAAGTTTTGGCCATATGCATACCACTTCTAATAAGAGCAGAGTATGTTTTAGCAACAATAAAACATGCATAAAGGTGTGACAGGATAATAGACCCTATAACATTTATAATTTAAGCTTTAGATTTTTTGTCTCATGAGAAAAAAGAGCATAGATTCTAAATAAGCAGTGATGTCTGTGACTCTGGACAGGATGGGTTAAACAATAATAGAAATAAATGATTTTTTTTTATAAAAGGGTAATGATGAAAAAGGAAAATACTAAATACAACAAAAAAAGGACTAGAAAGAGTATAGAAATCAAGAGAAGAAAGATGCGAAAGGGTAGCAATACAAACGGCTTTCCATTTGTAATACACATTCCACCGGTAATACTCTGATGCATGTAAATACACTGATGCATAAGGAAAAAACGGGAGGAATTTGGAGTCTGTGTGAAGATATAGGACTATAACCTTATGAGGATGACAATATGTCGCAGGACTGAAGTGCTTCAGTGAATGGATACAGGCTCTTTAGGAAAGACAGACGGAGAAGGCAAGGAGATGGTGTTATGAGAGGGCAGCTGGAATGTATGGAGCCCTGCACTGGTGCTGTAGTTTAATCCTGATGGGCTGCCCTGCCCCACAGAGCCACTCACTCATGCTTCCCTGGTGTGGTGGGGGAGAGAATCAGAAGGACAAACTGGGAAAACTTGTGTGTTCCCATAAGGATGGTTCAATAGCTAAAGCAACTGCCACATGCACAAGCAAAGCAAGACAAGGCATTCATTCACCACTTCACATTAGCAGTCAGGTCTTCAGCCATCCCCAGGAAAACAAGAAATTTTCCATTTGCAAGTCTGGGCCCATATGATGTCTTCCGAAAGGACAAGACAGAAAGAAAGAAGCATTTCTGAAAGAAAGATTTTTGGAATGGACTGTAACTACTTCCTGACATAAATTACCCAAGAAACCAACAAAGGGAAGTGTTAAGTGCTCTATCTGGGGAGGTATAAACCCAGGCATCTGAATATGCAGGGGTGGACCTGCTGGCAAGCAGATCTGCAGAGGACCTTGGGGTCTGTGTGGCCAGCTGACCATGAGCCAGCAGTGTACCCTCAGGTGAAGATCAACAGCATCCTGGGCTACCATAGGAAGAGGTCTGCCACCAGGACAAGGGAGGTATCATTCCTACTTACTTAGCAATAGCTAGGAAACACCCAGAGTAATGGATCCAGTTCTGGGCTTCCCAGTACAAGAGAACTAATGGACTTATTGGAATGAGTTCAGTGAGTTACGCAGGAGAACTTGACCCTGCTTATTGAAAATACATTTCACACAAAGACTTTGATGCACCACCAGAAGAGACAAGACCACAACAATGCAGAAAAGGGTCTCAGTAAGGAATCAGTTTGTGATGAATATTCTCTCATGGCAGACAGCACATCAAGTAGGGAACAGGGAAATAATGTGGCATGGGGGATTCAAAGAGAACAAGAGGAAAAGCTTCTGCAGGTGAGCAATGAAGAAAGTTACATAGATGTGTGTGGAAGTTTCTGGAAGTTTTCAAAACTGAGCTAGACACAGCTATGGCTAACCTGACCTGGTGTAGTATCAGTCCAGCTTAGAGTGGAAAGTTAAACTAGATAATCTACAAACATCCATTCTAACCAATATTTCTATGATTCTAAGAATGCTCCATGATGAAGACAACCATTTTCAAACCAATAGGTCTGTAAAGCTCCTTTCCTGCCTGCTGCTAATTTGAAATACCAAAACCAGTCCCTTGTGTGGCATTCGTGAGTCAAATAGCAATGTCTGGACATGACATGTCATTTCATCTTTAGAAAATAAAAAAATAAACTCTTTTTCTAAGCTGATAAGAAATAAACTACAAGGAATATTAGAGCTCAGGAAAACATCTTCCTTTTTTTTCTTAAAAAAAACCAGACTAAATCAAAACCCACCAGAAAGAAATACACCAATGCTTAGAGCAATATTTTTTTTTTAATTCTGTAGCTTTTGTAAAGTTGTTTCAGTGAGGTATAGCATTTTTAAGGAATCAAAAATCAAATTTAAAAATATCACTAATACATTCAAGCCTCTTCTTTTGACTTTCTGTTTTTCTTCTTATTACGTATTTCTTGTGAAAATTGCATTCTGCTTCCTGCTAATTGTACTTTATATTATTTTAATGTTTGAAAATGCAAATTATGTATAAGTAAACATTGTATTTCACTATATTTCATGTTAGATTGAAAGTGTTGCTTAACCTGCTACTCTATCTTTTAAAAAGTCTTTTTCCATAATTTTAAAGAAATATATTAGTTTCATTATTTCCTTGGAAAATTTATGTAAATTTTTTTACCCCAACATTTCAAAGTCTGAGCTGCTGGATGTAAAGTGTTTTGTGGCTTTGTCTTGGAAAAGAACAGCCTGTAAATACTTTATCTGATACAGACAACCCTCTCACGTCTCTCACATGTGACAGTCCTTTATGCTAGAGGTTGAGATAGTAGCATGACACAGGCTACCATCAAGCTCCAATCCTGACATAAATTGAGTTGACTATATTACAGCCAAACCCTCACAGTACAGAAAAAAATTAATTTCCCTTAAAATTGTCTTACCCTCTTGTATCAGACCACCTCCTAGTTCTCTATCATTGACTATTTTAGCCTTAGTAAGACAGACCTTATGTGGCAATAAACAATCTGGCAGTGTCATAAATGACAATGTTTATACATCCATCAGTCTCTCTGTTCATTGCTGACATTCTGAGCACGTCTGCCACCGTCCAAGAAATCCAGGTCTCTTAGCCCCGTTTCACGTACAAATTTTCTGTAATACTTCACTATGTGGTACAACTCTCTGTGGAAAAGTAGCAATAACTATTCACATCAATCTCTTCTGATTATTCTCTGGGTATATATTTATGATTACTTCTTTCAGCTGACAGAAAAGGAAGGGCTTTCATTAACATAGTTGAAATTACTTACAGCTCAATCTTGTCACCAAAACTCCCCATCAAACAAATTGTTTACATTGCAATATCATTCTTTTCTGTGTAAAGTTTGTTAAGGGCAGTTAATCAAGCCAAAATAAGTAAAATATTAACAGAATGGAAAGGCTACAATCCTTTATTTGTTCTTAAACATGTATGAAGAGGTCATAAAACAAAGCAACACCATCAATGTCTCACACAATCATTTGGCAGGAAATTAAAATATTGTCCTTGTGAACTACATGTGGCATTTTTCAAAATGGTCCTTTTTTGTTCTCATTTTCTAGACCTATCAGTTGACCACTTCAAGGAAAGGCATTTTTTATTACTATACTCATCCAAGAAAAAGAGAAAAAACATTAGTGACAGACCTTGAGAGAAACAGAAAGCAGCAATAACTTGTGTCAGTCTATTTGAGAGCAGATTAATAAAAAGATAGTAAAACCAAGCTGGTGATATTGCCCAGCTAATACATTATGCCAACCACAACTTTATACAGTATTAGTTAATGTAGCTTTCACATGGATTCTGGGGGCTTTAATGTACCTTTTTTCTTTTCTGCCTTATAAAATGAAATCTCTCCTAAACTATCACTATCAGTAATGTATGTGGTAAATTTTGGTGCAGATTTTGCCTTTAGTTGTGAATATGAATTCTAGACTAAAAACATTTTTAGGCTGTTATATTTGCTGCATAATAATTCTGATTGTATAGATCCAGAGTATCAGGGTTCCTCTTTTACCCACTTTTTAAAATAGTGCTTTAAAATAATAGCACATATTTTCACAGAGTTGCCACTAGATTGGCTGATGGGCTGTGGGCACTGCAGTGGGTCTGTTGGAATCAGCTGGAACCAGCTGTGTCTCACTCAGGACAGCCACTGGCCTCTTACCACATGGCCACCCGTACAGCAAACCCCCTGCCATGTTGCGGTGCCTCTGGGCGTGGCTTGCGACCAGGCCCTGTCCTGCCGGGCCGGGACCGCCAGTCCTTTACTCCCCGCCACGCGGTGCCGGTCCTTTCTCCCCCCACGCGGTGCCGGTCCTTTCCCCGCCCCCGCGCGGCCGCTGGGGTGGCACAGCCCCGGCTCGGCAGGGGCTGTCCCCGCCCAGGGGAACAGCTCATTGGTTCCCATGCCGGGTGTGGACAGCCGAGTCACTGGACGGCACCACTGTCAATCATTGTGGTCCTTCCCAGTGGTTGGCCCTCCCGACTGCCCTCCCCTCGCCTCTGTCTTAAAACGCCCTGACCTCCATTTTGATTTTGTCTTTACCGCATCATGCTGGAGTAATAAAATCCTGCTGGCAATAAGCGGAAAAGAACCCTTTCTCGTCTCTTTGCTTCCTTGCATAAATTAAACCGCTGTGCGTGAGCTAAGCCTAGATTCTGCGGGAGTTCTGATGCCTGGCTTGCCTCCAGATCGGAGACTAGATAAGGCCAAAGTCGCTTCATTTAGGAAAACGAGATCGATGCAAAAGGCTCTGAGTTACTCATGCTTTCTACACACAGCACTGCCACAAACCCCTTGTCACCTGTATCCTATACATCAATATGTGAAAAGACTCCTAATTATTCTGTCTGTGAAATCTGAACTCAGCAAAAGATTACTTTCATTTGGGATATTTAGAATAGTGTTAAAGTGGAATTTAAACACAAATTAAAACAACCCTTGCAACGAAAATGTGTAAAAGACAATCAGTCAGAGGAAAGTAAAATTAATCTTGCTGGCCCAAGGCACATCCATTTCTAAATGAAAAAAATCTGAAATATATTGTAACCTACATGAAGTTAGGCTTGGCTGATTCCTAAAAGTTTGGAAAGTGATGACTATTTTGCTGTCAAGGAGGAATTCTGACTCATCAGACTTGATGACCATGTACAGAGGATTTACCTAGACCTGGCATGTTGGACTTATTGCTTATTTACAGATCAGCAAGGTAGCACATGAGTAGGAAATCTGACATCCTTGAGTGTTTAGTCTACTGTGCACTGACAGCTTGTGGCCAGGTTCTAAATCAGGTTAAGTAAGAATAAACTAATCTAGCATCAAAAAAACATTGATTAACTTGGTAAGTAGTGTAATCCTTCTGTTCTCTTCTGCTTACTGAGTTTGGGTAAAACCTGAGTCAGAACTTGGGCTATCTTCATCTAGACAATACGCCATAAATCTTTAATTTGAATGTTTCATAATATTATATAATGGATGGAAGTGTGTAGAAAAAGATATTGATTAATGGCTGTGACAACAACACCTATAATGGCCATTGACAGCTCTCTGGAAGTACTTAATGTTGCCCACAATGACAAAGTACAACTGCATTGATAAAGTTGTTGTTCTCAACAGAAAGAGGGGAGGTCAGACAGAAACATAATGTATTCATTACCACTAAGTCAAAGACAAACATGTATAAAAATATCTCTAAAAGTAATAGTTATTATTTAATAAGATAAATTCATGTCCAAGCTTTATTTTTATGGCTTTTTAAACAATTGCCTGAATACCTTGGTTCAATACAAGCTGTGTTATCCTTCAAAAGTTGTAGAGTATTATTTTCCACTGGGGACTAAATGTGGTGATATTTTGTCAGATGTGGTCATGCATAAACTTAATTCATCATAGCACCATAGCATCAGCAAGTTTATACTTTAAAAAAAATTATGAACTAATTTCTTCAAGAAGCACTTCTTGTCACCCTAATACATACAGTACTCTGCTAAACAATATAAACCAAAATTTTAAGTGAAATGCATTACTTCATGCTGAAAATAAATATTTCTGATTAAAAATTAAATCTAATGTCTTTCCTCCTTAGATTGGAAACTTTGTACTGAAGAGAAAAGGAGAGCAGACTACAAGACATTCTTTTATTCCCTTTTACCTATGTAGATTCCCATTAGTGTCAATGGACGTATAGTGAATGAAGTATAATGAATAGAGTGAAGCATAATGAATAGAGAATAAATCCTATCATTAACAATTTAAAAATATTATTTTGAGTTAATATACTCTGGAAAATCTTCCCCACAGCCCATCAAAAGTCCAAGAAGCTGTAGTTATACCATGCCATGCCTTTTTACTATGCTTAATTGACTCTAATGTTCATAGGAAAAGTGGCAAAAACTGTACTATGTTAAAATTCACATCTCCAAGGCAGAAAGAACATCAACACCCTCAGTGCCAGTGCTGTTTTCTTTGTCATTTTGATGTGAAGTCTAGGTAGACCACATCTCCATAGAAGGCAGAAGGTAACACTGACAATGTGAACAGCACTAAGGATCAGATGAGAACAACTGTAATTTCATTTACAGTCCAAAGAGACATCACTCACTGCCAGTGAATAGGACAAGGACCCATGCCTGCTCTGCCTGCTTGGTGCACACACTGAGGTCTGTGATTAGTGTAGGTGCCACAAATATATGAGATAAGGAGACAGGAACCCCATCTCTAACTCTTCACAGAAGCCCTGTTCCCCTCCCAGCAGCCTCAGGGACCTTTTCTCTTGGAAGTCATGCCCAGGACCAGACACTCTCTACCAGCCTAGCAGGAAGAACACCAGCTGCAAAAGCCCTTCGCCTCTATGCTCAGGGGACTGCCATATGTATTGGCCACCATTTGAGGTCAAGGTGTCTTGTCTCTGTTTTATGATAGGCAGCTGTCACTTTGTTAAATATTATCCTGCTCTGTGACTGTCTAATGACCATTTCTTGGCATCATCATACCCACATGTTCTGAGGTTGACTTCCCACTTCCTTTGGTCCAGGAAGTGTTCAAATATAAAAATATGTACTTCTGTACACACCACATACATACATACCTATATATACATATATACACACATATATATGCATAAATTACATTGTATTTAATTAATAGTTACACTATTTCCTTAATATACACACATATGCATATAATGGTTGTGATATATATATTTATCAAACTATAGAAATGCAATGTATATGGCCAAAACCCTAGGTACAAAAATGTCTAAAACAGGTTTAATAAGAGGTAATGGAATGGATAATTAAAGTTTAAATACAAATAGTAAGTAATTAAACAAAAATAAAAGTTCAGCGTTCCCACTTTACCAGGTTGTAGAACAAGCCATGGCATGTCTGAAGCGTGGGGAACTTCAAGTGGGCGGATGGATGCCAAAGGGAACGGGGAACAGGGCAGAGACAAGTTGGAACATGCCCAAGGACTACAGACCCCTTTTATGAGGCCAATAAGTCCCTCTGTTGCAAACTTGGAAAGAAGAGCCCAATCCAGTGAGATGGAGTGAGAGATCTCTGTATCCTGCTGCAGCCCAACAGGATGACCATGCAGTATTAGTGGGGCAGACTTGGGCTTTTGCATGGTGCTGCAAGGCACAGGCAAAGCTGTCTGTGGAAATGGAAAACCAGAACAAATTCTAACTTAAAAAAACTTGTATGTGTGGACAATACGAAAAAGGTACAAAGAGAATCCCCAAAAGATGGTTTATTTTGCTCTCTTTTGGTGTTGGCACTGACATGTACTTCAGGCTTAAAAATATCATGTAGATGGATTGGCTGGGACAATGAAGAGATTCAATATTAAGCTGGTCTCCGGTCTATAATACTAAATAAATTGTACACTTGGTGGTGGCAATTTACTGCATAATCTTTTGTTTCCAAAAATTCTGGCTATGCAAATACAAATATGCATAAATAATCAAATGCACATTGAAATTAGATCACACCAGTCTGAATAAAACTTAGCTTTGCTGGCTTTTTGGATGGCAATAAAATTTATCCAGAATGACTAGAGTTATGTGCTGTTGGAGGGCTCTAAACTAGCTATTATATCTCTAGTTCAAAGTACAGAGCCACTCAAGAATTCATATGCCAAGATGTCAGCATCAATACCAATGCCATCAATACAATACCAATAGGTTCTTTATTTTCACAGTGTAGCATCCTAGAACTGAGTGAGATCTTTTTTGTTTAGAGTTATGCTACCTAGAGACCACCAGTGAAGATTCTTCCTTTTCATGATTGGAGAAGTCTTGTAAACTGAGACTCCTACTCCTACTTGATTTGCAATGGAGAGCATCTGGCTTGTATCTGAGCTAATAATTATCTTCTTCTGACACCTTTATGAGTTTTCCCTTCATTAATTTTTATCTGGGAAATATTCACTGCTATGGTAGGGTAGTTTTAGAACAAACACCTGGTTTTTACAACTCTTATCAGAAATTTGCAAGGTTTCAGGCAGGGAACAGCTTAAAATTAATGAAGTGAAAAGCTTAACCCTTTGGGCCTCCTTTTGAAGTGTCTCAGCAATACCCTTTCCAGTAGTTTGAAGGGTAATTTTTTCCTTTACTCCATATATGTTCTTCTCCCTCGCTGACTCACAGCTCACAAGGTGCCATTACATTCTGCAAACCAGAAGTAGCAGAAAGTGAAATATAGAACAGAAGTAATTTCAACTGAAAGAGCTGAAGCGTTTCCCAGGATTCAAAATTTATTCCCAATTCATTGTCTTTCTGAATGCAAACAAAGAATGAACTTAATATATTTGAACCCCCCTGTGGTCAAGCCTCTATACATTTCCCTGTATTCCTATTAATAACCTCTAACAAAGAAAACTAGGTTTGTTTTGGTTTTGTTTTTAGGATGGTTCACAACATCTGGCAGCAACAATTAAAGGTATCTAGGCTACCTCCCTTAAGTCAGTAAAAGTACTGTGTGAAAAATACAAAATAGTTATTCTGCAAGGGGAACAGAATTTGTCAAAATTATTTATCATCTCATAAAATAGCAAAAAAATTTATTTGGAAAGTGTAGTAGGAACAATCTGAAGCTGATTAGATAAAGTATTTTTTTTTACTTCAATCACCATGTAAAATATAAAAGGACAGCAATCTCTCCTAAGGAGAGAATCCTTGACAAATAGAAGTACAGAACATATTAAACTGATAAAATGTTTAATGCATACGGTCTCATAACACAGCCAAATTATGGTAGTGTTGAGCATTCAGCTTACTTCCTCTATTTATTAGACACATAAATATATATTGTTTCATGCAAGAAAAAAATCAATAGAAAAAAACCCTTGATTTTTTTGAAGTCAAACACTCATTGTCAGAGTTAAGGTATAAACCATTAGAAAATCTGATATTTAAGGAAGGACTGAAAACTCACTGTCTCGGTGACAAAACAGGCTGTTATTATGTCTGAGTCATGGTGCAGAGATCTCTCTGAGAGATGGTAGAGATATTGCATATTCTCTTTTGAGCAAGTAAACTTTTTTTTTTCTTTGAATTGTGTTTGGATAATATTTCTCAATATATGTAGCTAAAAGTTTTTGTTTTGGCATTTTCAAATGAAAAGTTTTGACTTCAATTTATCTCTTTCCAAAATTTATCTATGAAAGTCTCATGAAACAGTAATGGCTGTCTTAGCACACATGTACACTGACAATGTATTTAGTTTGCACAAGGAGCTGCAGCTCTATCATTTGCTAACCTTTCTGTACTTAATTTTGATGTTAGCTGATCATTTTAACTTTCAGAATACAAATCTCTATACTTCCTACAAAAGAACAAGAAAGAAAAAATAAGTAGAAAATAAAAAGAAAAGAATAACCTCTTTAATCAGTTGACATATCTCATGCAGTACCAGCACAATTAAAAAACTCAAACAACCAGCACTCTGTTATTCATAAAGGATTCTTGTAGTCTCATGCAAAGGTGCTTTGTGTTGTTTGAGCCTTCAGATAAGGTTTGCATCTCTCTCCTCCATGGATCTGTTGTTCTTTTGATTTACAAGGTCAGAAGAAATTCTCATTATTCTTAAATGAATGAAATTCCACACATGTGCAAGAAGTCTATATTCATTTATCAAGTCTGTATATCAAGCTAAATTACTTGAAAAATCTTTTAGCATTAAAAAAAAAAATCTGCTGTTCCCTACTGTGACCTACTTGACTCTGTTTGCAAAAGAAAAAGACACACATTTTACATATTATGCAGGAAATGTAAATGCAAATACACTACTTTTAAGAATTAAAAAGAAAAATAAAAAATCTTAATATTGCATTAGTTCTTCAATTTAATACACAGGGCTTGTAAAATGGACATTTTTAAAAGCTTACTGCAATAAGAACAAAGATTTGAACAGCTTGATATCATAAAAGTTCCTAGCTTGAACTGTGAACAGAATATCTCCTTAAGTGATCAGACCTTTACACCAAAAACTGTAGAGCTGCATACTTAAAAAAAAAATTTTTTTAATTGCTGCTACTGGACTTGTTTTTAGTCCTCTTGCTTCACTGAAGTAAGTATTCTAAAGAGAAACATAAAATTCTGTACAGGCTTAAGATCAGACAGCACTTATTAAGTTCCTTTTCTTAGGGAAAAAAATAGGTTTATCCCCAGCTAATGATTTTCACACACAATTTAACCAAATTTTGGAGAGATCTTGAATATTTCAGAAATTATATAGGATCTTATGGAAATGACTGTGCAGTTCTATTTTATTTATGCATATTTTATTAAATATTTGAAGTAATAATTTGGCTACTTTGAACTGTTGGACTCCCTGTGAACTAGCTCATTTAAAAATATAAAAAATAATTTTTTAAAGAATTTCCACATGTAGACTTCACTGTTTTGATCATGTGTTGCCCATTTTTCACTGTAAAATAGCTAGTTTTCTCTGTTAGACAGTCTCAAGGATGATTTCTGTAAACATAGCTATGTTGTTGTAAAAATTATCTTTTTACATTCCTTTCCCATGGACACAGATCCTTTTGACGGACACTTCTTGTAACCAATATAGTTAGAGACGGAAGTGTTAACTTTCTCCAATGATCTGTGATTTCTAAAAGTGTATATAAGAATTAAACGAAAGGGGTTTCCCCCCTTTTCCGCCCTTGCTCTGAACACAGCCTGAAGTCCAGCTCTCATTATTTCTGCGTCTTCAACTGATTACCGGGATAAGCCGTAATAACGGGGCATCGCGGTAATAATCATGTATGTTAAAGTTTTATGAGATGCTCATGGATGATTGTGGCAATAAGCATAGCCAAATTTAATCTAAAATGTTTGTCTTATCTGAAGAAAAAAAGACAAAGATAACAAAGATTGTTACAGAGAATCTAAAAATCAGAGAACACTGATTTCTACATGAACTAGCAGTGTTCACGACTTTATTAACCGAATGATCTAGTATTATTCCATCATTTCTTTTCTCTTTGCAAATCTTTGTTTACACATAAAACTATAACCTTCTCAAGTGAAGAAAATGGTCAAGTTCCATAAATTAGATTTAATAATAATCAAACCGTAAATGTTCAATTACTTATCTTGCTTGCTTTTATCTTTCTCTTTTCATGATAATAGATTGGAGATAGTTGTGCGCATGTCTTTTCTGCTACATCAGGTGAAAAGATGAGAGAAGATAGTGCAGTTAGCAGTTAACTGTAACACAATACTGTTGTGGAGATTCAGGTACCACACTCAGTACCTGATCTTATACGAAGTGGTAGCAAGAGTTAGTAATAAGTCAACACTGAGACAGGTCTCGAGTAAAGAACCTGTTTCTAGGATGCAGGTTAGACTTACAAAGCCCTCACCAAGGCTCCTCCTGCTTGGGCTATCAGTAGTTGAACTAGCTAGATAAAGTCTAGGTTTTGAACAAGGCCATCTTGCAGGCTGCACTGTAGTGCAGGGAAACTCAAACTACTCTTAGAAAAAATAGTGTTGAAGGACTTGCACTTCTCTACATATTAATGTGTGAAAGCCAGTAGGTCACAACCAAACACAGACACTAGATTTCTATATGGAGGGAAGGGTGCCATCCGGAGTGACCCTGACACGCTTGTAAAACTCATGAAGTTCAACAAGGTCAAATGCAAGGCCCTGCACCAGGGCAATCCCAAGCACAAATACAGGCTGGGCAGAGAATAGATTGGAAGCAGCCATGTAGAGAAGATTTAGGGAGGTTGGTAGGTGACAAGCTGGATGTGATCTGGCAGTGCACAGTTACAGCCCAGAAAGTGAACTGTATCCAAAGGGCCAAGGAAGTTGATCCTCCCCCATCTACCCAGGTCTGGTGAGACCCCACCTGGCATATTGTGCCGAACTCAGAGGCTCTCAGTATAAGCATATGATGCAAATGCAGGTTGCACAGCAAATCCAGAGGAGGCCACAACAATGATCAGAGCACTGGAGCACCTCTCCTAAGAGAAAAGGCTGAGAGAGCTGGGGTTGTTCAGCCTGGAGAAGAGAAGGCTCTGGGGAGACCTCATGGCAGCCTTCCAGTGCCTAAGAAGGGCCTGCAAGGAAGCAGGAGAGGGACTTTTTACAAGGACATGTAGGTGATGGCTTTGAACTGAAATACGGTGCATTTAGATTAGATGTTAAGAAATTCTTTACTCGGGGAGGGGATGGGAGGGAGGGAGGGTTGAGGCACTGGAACAGGTTACCCAGAGAATCTGTGGATCTCCCATCCTTGAAGGTGTTCAAGACCAAGTTGAATGGGGCTTTGAGCAGCCTGCTCTAGTAAAAACTGTCCCTGCCCATGGCAAAGGGGTTGGAACTATGTGATCTGTAAGAACCCTTCCAATTCAAACTGTTCTATCATCATATAGATATATATATAGTATATAGAATCATAGATTTATGATTCTATATAGTTTGCTTGCCGAGTGATGAGAGGAGGATGCAAACCAAGTAAATACGTTGGAGCTAACAATATTTATGAAGAAGGACTGCACTAGCAAGGGCTAAGGGAGATAGAGGCTAGAGTGTACAGGGTGCAAGTTCCAGAGATTTATCCTGCCCAGGTGTTTTAGTAAACTCTATTTATATTAAATTTTTTGCAGACTACCAAGAACAGACAGACCACTAGAACACATTTTCACAGGGCTCTGCTTCCACTTTAGTTCCTGCATTTAAAAAGATCAGAGGTTTTCCTGTTGGAGTTTTATAAGAAGGATGGATAACAAAAGCCTAAATTGTTTTGTATCAAGTTCTTCCTTACCATCTTCTCAGCATAGGTCAGCACAGTGACACTCAGCTGCACATAGCGGAAGTCACATATCAACAGAAACAATAACATGTTCCAGAGCATAATTACTGAAATGATGAACTTTGTTTTAAACAGATCCACTCGACTTTGTTTATGAAATGCCTTGTATTTTTTATTAAATTTCTTTTGTCTTCTTCTTCTTTTTTCATTTTGGTTGTGATTCACTATTTAACAGTTTAGAAAGAAAACTCTCCTTTGTTCTCACACCATCTGAAAAGTGAGATTTTTTTAAAAGCACCAAGTGTTAACCCAACTGTATCTATTCACGCCAATGTAGGCCTTACCTCTGACTCCGGCAGAATGGATTTTTATTTTTATATTTATTGTTTGCCTTTCCTTCTTATTGAAGTTCTTTCAAAAAAAGGCAAAAATTTTCTGTGAGGGGAGAAAAGGTTGGGAGGAATGAATTCTACAATGCCTGGGCAATTCAGCACTAAAATAATTAAAGAATTAACAACTAGGAACAGTGGTTGCATGCATTTTCTGGGCTAAGAAATAGCATTAGAAATAGTAAGTGTAGTCTATTGAATACTACACTGATTTCCTGACCTGGTTACTCTACCCTATGTTGCCACATATTCACAAGTCTTCTCTGTCTGCTTTCCTGGCCATCTTTTGCCACTGCCATATAAAGGGTAGTTTTCCAAACTCAATATTTATTTTGTACAGCAGTAAAATGTCCAACAACAATGCAAGCCCAGTTTCACCTTGAAACATGTAGACATCTCTGTATTATAAACAAATAATACTGGGTGACAAAAAATATGGATGTGTTCAAAGGTGAAGTAATGGAAAAAAAATAACTTCAGAAATTACAACAAATCTGTTGTCAATAGTTTTCTTATTGATTACAATGGAAAAATAATTTAGTAACTAATTTATGTTAAAGATGGTGAGGAAAACACCACATGAATGATTTTCTGAGAGAAAATGTATTTCTTTCAAAATCTAAATTTTCTGTAAAATTTCATTATGAGAAAAAGTTACTTTATATCTGAAAATTAAATAAACCATTACATTTTTAATATATTTAACCTATAATTTTAACACTTTTCATTGCTGTGATGACCTAAAGGTTTCAATTTGAGCCTGTTCAAAACCAGTAATTTTTATCTCCCAGCCACATTTCTTTAAAAGTATTAGGCTTTGCTATGTGTTCTTCCTTGACTTGAAGATTTACATGCCCCAGATTAAACTGGGATATACCCAGTTGAAACAAAGGGCACTTGCATATATCATTACAATTCTGCTTAACCTGTCATATGCATACTTTTGCCTGGAGTACAGAAAACTTAGATTCAAGTTTCTCCTGTCTTACTTGGAGAAACCTGGCAAGAAAAATTGTAATGGGAAAGAGGCTGAGCACAAACTTGTCCTGCATGTAGCATATTCTTGCTCAGGACCGCTTCCAGTGTGCTATCAGTATGGTTTTGCTTTAAGACAATTCTGTTTTCTCTCTTCTTGAAATATCTGGTTTTGTCCTCAGGAAAAACAAAATAATTTTTGGTGCCTTTAATTTTTCTTTGGAATAGAATTATCACATTTATTTCAATACTTGTTACAATATATTTTGAGCTAAGAAGAAAATTATGTAACATTAGGAAATCCCCTAGAAATAGGACAAATAGGACAAATAGGACAAAACTCCAGTTATATAAATCTTGAACATTGGATATTAATTTCAGTAGCAAGTATATAAACCTCTTTTCTCTTTTTGAAAGGTTATATACTTATCAGATTATAGTTCTAAAATTTATTGCAATCAGAATAATATTTGCATTAGTACTCTTGATAACTATTTTAGATTCCAAAAAACTTGTATATCCTTTAAATTCCTTGAGAATTTTCTCATCCCTTATGAATAGAAAATATACCAGTAGCAAAGAAAACTGTTTCATGAAGTCCATGAGACGTAGAATTACTAAAAGATTTGAGATATATCTTATAAAATATATTTAAAAAATAGGCGTATGAGTGATTAGGAATGAGCAGAGGAAATGAGGCATAAAAGAGAATATTGCATTGATATTAAATATAATTTAGTTCGTGCTGTTGTTTTGGGATTTTTGGGGTGTTTTTTATGAGGACATAGTGAGATAGCTAATAGGTATAAGTTTACAGAAACAGAAAATTCAAAATGCTTAATATACGCAGGCATGGGCACAAAGTGTAGACCATACTAGGTTTCTAAAATAACTTTTACATGAAATCAAAGATTCAGTAAAAGGGTTTAAAATTATGTCAGGTCAGCAACACCATTATATGACAATGGAATGACAATATAGTATCTGCATTTAAGAAACTAATAGGAGTTATATGATTTCTGTAATACACAAGATATTAGTATGTGCTGCACAGTAAAGATTTGTATAGAATTAAGACAAATAGAAGAATAAAATACTGATTTACAAGACTGAGTTCATGACAGAATAACTTGGTAGATTTCTCTGAGCAAGTTAGTAGCTTTCTACAGAGAGAAAATTTATGTGCTGCAGATAACTTGAGTCTATCATTTAATACTGGCCATATGGGAAACAATTAGGAAGCCAGAAATGCTGAATAAGCAACCAGATAAATGAAGAGCTGTGAGGCTAAAAGAAGGTGTTAATTAAACTATTAAACTTTTAATGGTAAGTAGTCTGGATGTATTTTCAGTTCGGAAGAATGAAATGCAGGAAAACCTGAGTAGCTCTGATGAACCAAGTCATAGGAACAAGGTTTGAGTTTTCCTTCTCCAGAATTCTGCTGCTCTGAATCCTCAAATATTAACAGTATCAAGTAAGTACCATAAGTCATATCCAGATTCCATCAAGATTCTGAGAGTATCTATTGGCCTACATAGTTTTCTTGCATCTCCAAATACAATTTTTTATTTTTTTTTTTTACATTATGTATAGGATGGGGTCTTGCTCAAAGGTGGAGTTTTTCTGCAGCCTCTCATTCCTCAGTCTGTCTGTACATCCAGGACTGTCCTATCCCAGGTGCAGATTCTGGCACTTTCCCTTGTTAAACTTGATACAGCTGGGGATTGCCCAGCCCTCTCATTTGTCAAGGTCTCTCTGCAGGGCATCTCTGCCTTTGAGGAAGTCAATGGCTCCTGCCAATTCAATATTGTCAGCAAATTTGCTTATTAAACCTTGAGTCCTGCATCCAAGTCGTTTATGAAGATGTTGAAGAAAAGACTTCTGTCCTGTTTTCTTCTCTGGTTTTATATCGAACACATACTTTTTTTAATTTAATAAGAATTGGGGAGCAGTAATTAGAACTCAAGATTGCTCTTTCCTAGCTAAATAGCTGAACAATGGAATATAGAGTCATATTTAGTCTTGGAATTGCGAAGAAAATGGGCTTGGAAGAAACTTCTGGAGGTCCAGATCCCACCCTTAATCCTGACAGAATTTGATTTGGTCCAATTAGAGCAGGTTGTACAGGGCCATGTCCAGTTGAGTATTGAATACCTCCAAAGATCAAGATTTCATTAATTCTCCAGGTAATCTGCTTCAGGGCTTGACGACCCACAAGGTAAAAATATATTTTCTTTATAAAACTGGCTTGTCCTCAGTCTCTGATTCAGTCCACATTTTGCACTTCTGTCTCCTTGTTAGGTTACTTCAACTATGAATAGAAAGTGTTGTACTCCAATACATTCTATTGTCCTTTGGAGAGCATCATCAGCCTTAGGAGAAGAGCACTCAGGTTTTGAATGAGTGTGTTCCATACCAGATTATTCTGTATAAATAGTTGATACACGTTGCCTGAATATATATTTTACTTTCTTTTAGAAGTATGCATTTATATGTCTTTAAATGTTAGGGTTTTTTGACATCTGACTTATAGGAAAGTTCAAGAAGGTTGGAAAGGAGAAGAGTTGGTTTACTTACAGGCAGTCTTAAGAGAGTCGTTGTGATAAAAATACAGTCCCGTTCTCCTTGTTTGCTGGTTTTAGACAACTACCACCTAAACTGAAGTGGCCCCTTTCTACAGAGAGCTTTTGCCTTTGAAGGTGCCAAAGCTTCACTGCATCCTGTTATTGAAGTTGATGTACTACGTGCAGATATCTGGATCTCTTTCTGATGTCTCCTACCTGTTACCGTACTGAAACTAGATAACAATTCTTTAGGAAAATGTAGTCTTTAGACTGACTAAGACTAATCCTGAACTGACAAGGGGATAAGCAAGAAAACTGATCTGATTTTCTATAAGTGGACCACAAGGCATGTGCCATACATATAGTGCCGTCAAAATAAGTAAAGCCCCTCAATCCAGTCCAATGCCTTTTCTATATCTCTTTAAAGGATTACATGAATCCTAGCAAAAAGGAACAAACTTTTTTAGCAGTACTTTGTGGCTTTACAGTCATCCTAAAAATGACTACTGTTCTCATGTAAACACAAATATTTGTGAAGCAGGATGGGGGACTACCTTTCCTACAGTAAGGGTGATATTGTCTCTATACTTAGTGGGAGGGAGGGAGGAAATCTGTAGCAGGGACATTTGTCTCTTAAATGACCTTCTTGTAATCATATTGTGATATCCAGCTTCTGTGTGGAAGAAAACTAAACAAATTAGTCACAACAAGAATTAGAGGTGGATAGTGGGAAATGTGAGCATGGCTTATAATGTACTGCTAATCTTCATTAAAATTGGCAGCCTTATCTGATTTCCTTTCCTTCATTTTAGTAACTACTTCTACTGATATGTTTATATTTAAAGAGATACATTGCTCTGAGGATAATTTATGTAATTTGATATTTTTTAGATTTTTTCAGAGAGGTCTGTTCTTAGGATATTGGATGCTATGTAATCCGCTGTAATAGAAACAAAGTTTTAGTTGACATCTTTGTTACTCCGTGCACAATTAAAGCACAGCTTTCCTGTGGATGAAAGACCAACACCTGTTTCACAGTAAAAACCTGTAGTGTATATGCTTTTGAATTACTCTGTTTACATCAATGTGTTCAGTTTGTCTTTCACGTCTTCCTTATATTGTGGTTAAGCTAAGAGGAATCTTAGTTTGAGGAAAAAAGGTTTTTCTTACCCTACTTTTGGTAAATTTGTTTGCTCCTTGGTTTTGTTCATAGATAAATAAGGAAAACACTGCACTATAAGAGCATGTCATCTTCCTATCAAAAAGTATCATAGATATTTACTTTTTTCCCAGCAGTGAACACAAAATATTTTGAATATTAAAATATGCTATGATGACCATAGCCTCTCTGTGGTTTACTGGAGAACTCCTGCCTAGTACCTTCCCAACTGTTCCTTTTATCTTTAAGAAAGTCTTCAGAAAGATAAATGTTTATTATTTTTGCATACGACCTGTAAAGCCCTATTCGCCTCAAACTGCTTGAACAGGGTTGATGATGATTCTCTACTACGACATGGAATAGCAGCCACACTCAGAGGAGTTTTTGCAATGAATGTGTTTATTTTACAAATGGACCCATGCATGCTGTGTTATAACAGGCAAGTGGTGAAAACCCCCTACTGAGGAATGCCCCTAAGCCAGAAGGTCTCCAGGATATCTGATGAGAGATCTCCTGATGCTTTATTTGGCTCTTGCTGGCACCCATTTCACTGCTGACTGGACAAATGCCATTCAACAATAAAATATTCTTGCCTGGAGGACTTGACACAGATGGGTCTGGTCAGATTAGTCCATTAAGGGTAAGGAATCCAGCCCATGACCTTTTTTACTGATAATGGTATTGCATGTCATGCTTTTCACAGAACAGCTGTTCACAGCTGTTCACTGTTTGAGTTTACATTGTACTTCTACGTAATTTTTACTTCTTTGGGGTTTTGCACCTGACACTCCATATCATCATAGATCAATATAAGGAAATCCCAGATAATACAATATTCTTCTATGCCAAAAATAAAAGCAAAACACTTTTTTCTCCTTTGTTTGTTTTTGGACAAATATCGCTTTTTATAAACAATTGATTAGTCAGTATGAAGATTATTATATCCAATCCTTAAAAATAATTTTGTGGCGATTACATGTAAAATAATTATTAATCCTACTAAATTGTGACAAAATGCTACAGAGTAAGAATTTATAAATTGCTGTGTGATGGGATGGTTCAAATTGGTACACCAAGCCATTTCTCCTTTGATAATAGTATAAACTAAAAAATACTCTGCTGAAGTCAGCAATCTGATTCAAATGAAAGGAAAATAAAGTCATAGCTACACTACCATAAACCTTATCTATTTAGTAATGTGGTGAATGACTAAACTCAAAAAGTTTCAGAAGTTCTCAGAAAGTGGCTGTTATTGATCATATTAAACATTTTTCATTCTTCTAATTGTCTCTTTTTCTTTATTGGAGTCATCTTGCAAAAGTAATCTTTATAATCATATGTAAGTAAAACCAAATACATTCCTGTCTATAGTATGTAAAGAAATACTTTTTTAAAACCATGTAGTAAGAAAATAAATATGATGCTATAAGGTTTCTTTTATAGTGAAAGTATCTCTTGTAAAATCATTTCTCGAATCTCAACATTACAGAATACCAATTCATTGCCATGGTAGCCATGGTATTTTATGTCACATCCCTCTGTTTAACAACCAGAAATGAAGAAAACGAACCCATGTTTAACATTTTAACTGAATGTATCAGGACAGCCAAGCCACAACTGTTGGATTATAAAACTACATCCCCTCCCATTTTGGGACTCCAGCAGTCTGGATACCTGACTGTAGAAGTCAGTGATCCAGCAGCAGTAATTGAGACAAACATCACCATGTGATCCCAGCCACAGACCCAGGCTAATCTCATCCCGGAGGAGAATGTTAGAATCACTGGAAATTTTGGTAAGTACCTCTGTGAATTGCTCCCAGAGTGTTGACAAATGCCTGGTGTATGCAGTAAGGATCTTGTGTCTCTTGGCTAAGGAGAATAATTTGGTTCTTGATAATGTGTTATGTAGGTCAGGAAAATAAGTCACCTCAGTAGTCAATTAGAAGTGTTTCCTTCACAGATCACCATACCAGAGCTTTGGTATGGCCAGGTAGATTTACTTGTAAACTAAGGTAAAATTGAGTATAGGGATCCAATAAGGAGCTAGTTTAAGAAATTTCAAATATGTTTGTGCATAGTTCACTAAAAAGGCAGCGTTTTTAAAATTACTTGCTCATTATGAAATGTTTACCCAACTCTGATGATTAGTCAGTGGTTGGCAGAATTTAATCTTCAGAAATACCAGAAATATTTTTATGTAGAAGCAGCACAAATAACTGGAATGTAAGTTGCCTCACTTTAATGTCTGTACATCTCAGGTCTAAATTGTTACTATAAAGTTGTTTTAAATTAAAATTTGGAAGTTCAAATTGAAAATTGTCTTGTATGTTGTAATCAGTTTTTGAAAAATGTAATCGTAGCACAAGACTCCATTTAAGTAGTTATTTCCCATGGTGTAATTACCAGTGAAGAAGAATAGACTGGCTAAACTACAGTGACATAGAATTTACAGCTGCTAATGCAGCTCTACTTCAGAGTATACTGTTGGCTGAAAGGCAGACATGAGAGCTCCCGAGGTTACAGGTTTTAAGTTTCAAAGCCTCCAGCAGATTACTTTCTTCATAACCACACGTTTCAAAGAGCTCAGAGGTTTGACTTTAAAACAGAAATAAGTATCCCTCAGAGAAGGCACCAGTACATGATATTCAAGAAATTTCAACATTAAAACTATGATATAAGAATCAACATCTGTTAATGGAAAAATATTCCAAACTTTTTTCTAACCAAGCATTTCCCATGTGAAAGATATGTGTCTCCTGCTTCTTACAGATTTAATAAAATCCCAAACCCAGATATATAAGGAGTGAGAAGGCTGGAAATACAGCCATAATGACCCATTAGTAGGCATGATGAGAGACATGTAGAGGTGTCTATGCATCTCTGATTATCTCTGTATCTTCAGACTTCTCTCATCCATTAATAGTAGTGTGTTTTAATCCTATTTCAACAGATCATTTTGATATAGCAACCTTATTGTTCCCTTCACTTAGGATCACATAGGTGATTTATAAGTTGATGAAAGGAACACTGTCTTTATTATGTTACACAGTTCTCTGCTCTGTTGACCATGATCAGGGCAGCTTCAAGGAACTATCAAGCATAAAGACATCCTTTGTCCTGTGGTTACCTTTTGTTTACAAAGGAATATATACACATTCCTAAAAAGCACAGTTTCCATAAGCTTAGAAGAGAATGCATGTCAGATAAAAGCACTGCAGCTGCTGAATATGTTTTTATAAATTAAAGCATTTTAAGATTGTGGGTATATTGCAAGTAAATGATTTAACTACTTTCAGCTGCCCTGTAAGTTGTTTGTAATTACTGATTTTGCTTTTCAGATGTGCATAATAAAGTTCTCATTGTAGCTCTTTCAAATGCAGCAGTAATGCTGACTCTTCAGTACTTGATAGTTCAATCACACAGGATATCTTCATATTCAAGTGAGAAAAAAATAAAAAAGAAAGATAGAGGCAGCACAAGGTAATGCATGGTATTATTACTGGCTCAAATTCATTTGCTTTGCAATGATAGCTGCAGTCTGAAAATTTTTTATATTTTTAATCATATCTCTGGCAGTATTCATAGCTTTAATATTTCAGTAAGTCTATAAAATGTTTCTTTCATAGGTTGATAAATTTTCCTACATAGTCTAGACTAAATGTTTCCTTCTAGTCAAAAAAGATAGCAGAATGTCTTGTCCTAAACAAGTAAAATGTTCACCCTGCATAAAAACAAAGCAAATTTTTCAAGTGTCAGGGTAAGTCAATTTGGCACTTACTCTGATCTCAAGTGATCAACCATTTGTACCACAGCTTATCACCATGATATTTAAGCACTTATTTTTTACCATTTTCCCCAATAAGGCTTTTTCCCCCCCCTTTGGTTTCCTACAGAATCAAAGTATATGCATTCATACCCTATATATGACTAGCTGTTGATAACATAGCAAAACACAAAATAATTTGTGAAGCCCCCTAATTATAATTAGTAACTAAAACTTCTTTTCACAAGAACTATAAGCAGATAGGTTGACACAAAACAAAATTTGTGATTCTGCCAACATATTCATCAGGAAATATGTGAAAACATGATCTTATGAAGCGGCGAGAAACTTGATAGACCAAAAGATGAGAATTAGAGAGGGACTAAGACCCAGATAAGAAATTACAGGACTTCCACCCAAGCTGAAAAAAGATCATCAAGAAGATTTCTTCCTGAACAGTATGTTTAGCTTTGAAGAATTATTTGAACATTTTTTTTAAAACTTTCATTTCAATTAATTTCCTGACAGTTGATTTGACTTTCAAAATGCCTATTTCCACTTTTTTATTTGAAGATGAGGGGCTTCTGGTGGAAAAACTTTATTACTACTTCTTTCAAATTCCCTTTCCACCTCCATCTCTTCTAATCTTCATGTGTCAATAGAAATGCTCCTCTTATTTTGATTGGGAAACAAAGTTTTGGACTCTTTGTGAGGAAAACAAACTGTTTCAACCTAGAATTAGAATTTTACTTAAATCAGGAGTTGTTCCACAAATCAAAGCATTTTTCAGTCTGCTTTAATTTCATTAATTTGATTCCAGAATGTACACATAATCTGGATTAATAAACTCTTTTTTTTTTTTTTTGTGCTTATGGAAAAGACCAGATACATAGACAAATGTCTTTTGTTTACCTGCAGACCTTGCAGCATTAAATGAGTTTGAGGGGTTAATTTTAAGAGGACAGGGATTAAAATTAAAAGTAAGGCTAATAGGTGCCTTCAAAAGTACTTTATTTTCACAGGCTCTTCAAATTCTCTGCAAATACAAAGTAGCAATTATGAAGACTGCTTTGTACATAGAAGGCAAAGCTTTGTGTGTCTTCTCCAAGCAAGTTCTCCGATATGATTTCAGCACAATGTGCCCTTTTCTTAAGAGAAAACTGATTTTTCAACTCTCTGCACTGTACAAAGAATGTGAATCCCCACCCTAGTGAAGTGTGAACAGTTGAATACAGGAGTATTTGAACAGATATTTTCCCTTCAGTGTGCTGTATGATTTAATCTGTAGGTAAATATATTTTAGATAAAATACAATGCAAAACTAGGGCAGGGGCTTAATAAATTGAGCTCTACTTGTTCGTGTTCTTGGCCTACAAGAGTGTACCCCTGAGGCAGAGTATCAATAATTATGTTTTGATCCAACATCTTTGTCTGGTATTGGGCAAACAGTGAGGGAGTTTCCTTTTTGTCTTAATCTTCTCTGGCCAGAATAACTGCTTGGAAACTTGTTAGAACAGATCACTGTGCTGTTTATGGCTACTTCTGTTCAAGGGCTGGTTTATATACTACATAATAGCTATTTATGGAGGAGATAAAACCAGACTGTACATCCTCAATAGGCAAACTATGGTCCATCATAAGCTACTGCTCATCAGAGAAACAGAAGTCAGTAGAATTAAGCTGTCCCTTTGAAACCAGCACTGAGACTATCTAAACTATTAACGCTTAACTACACCGAAGTTTCTGTTCTGTTTAGTGTTGCCAGAACTCCATTCAAATCCAGTGAACCAGTATAATCACAACATACAAGATGGATCTAATCTAAGAAGTGGCTGTAGACACTAGTCACTGCTTCCCTTTCTCATGTAATGCCCCCAGGTTCACACAATTCCATTAAAAAATAGTATTTGTCTCACACTTATTCACTTGTTCAAAATTTAAGTATCCAGTGCTCTTTTTAGCAAGAGATGGCCCCGGAGAACAACCATCCCATTTCAGTAGGTATCTAAAATGGTTAGGCTTCATCACACCTCTCAGGTTCTTTTGTATTTTGTTTTGGTTTTTTAAAGCCCAGAGACTATTAAGAACCTAAACGTTTAGTTTCAACTGTATATCAACCTTCCAGATAATTGTGTTGACTGATATGAAACCTCTCAAAATCTATAGGGCTTTTCCTTATTTTCATTGTTGCATGTCTCTAGCACTCTTTTCTTACTCACATCAGCATTTTGATCTCACAGTGCTATACCTTTCATTCTGCCATTGATTCTAGGTTTGACAGCACTGATCTGCTACTAAGAAAATCCTAGTAGTCCACCAGTGGGACTGAATGAATACTGGAATTCTCATTTAACTGCTTTTTTTCTGATAAATCATGAAACGTTTTTCCCCTGTTTATTCCTAACCAAAATCAACTGCCAACCTCACATGAAATATTAAATTCTATTCTAAATTATTCAACTCTTTAAAGTCCTTTGGTGGGGGTGGGGGATGAAAATAACAGCTTTCATGACAAAATGAAATTTTAAACTAGTGAGGTTTACAAAAAAATTGTAAAAATCGATACCAAATATGTCAACATTTCTAGAAATTATTCTAGAATATTGACAAGAAAGTCGTCAATGGAACTCAAATTTAGGAACAGTTTCATCATGGCTGCATTTACTCTTTGCTACAGAGAGGTCAGTATGGTTGAGTTAGCACGTCCTGAAAGGTTACAATGGATCAGAAGAGCTGTCATAGTTCCATGTGAGCTCTCCATCTGTGGTAACCTCCACCAAGGTCATTAAAATGAGCTTAAACAGGGAAAATGGGACAAGCTTGAACCTATTAGTGGTCAATGCTGTAACTTGGTATGGAAGTGTTACATGCTATTATGAGTCCTCAGGTTACATATTCCTGTGGATTGCAATATCAACATTTTTTCAAAGTCTGTTCCACTGTCTTTTCCTATTTTGTTTTACTTAGGAGAATAAAATTCTCAAACTGAAGGCTAATGTACAAGTATAATTTCTGAAAACACAAGGAACAGCAGCTATTTAAAACAAATGAACATGTAACAAGCTTAGAGCACTGTAACAGCAGGATACAGGAGAAAAAAAATGCAAAACTAGCCACTTCAAAGAATTGTTTATTAAAGCACTCATGCCCACAGCAGGAAATAAGAAAAATACTGGAACAACCACCTTAAAAATAATTTATTAAAAAATGCATCACCAGAGATGTACAGAAAGAAAACAGTTTAACAACCAGCTTAAAATAAATTTACTCTACTATTCCCCAGCAGGAAATACTATAAAAAGTAAAATTTCCACTGTGTGAAATAAATAAATAAAATTATTTTCAAACAAGGGAAAAATATTCTTTAATATAGTTTTATATAGTTTGCTTTGCATTAGTTGAGCATAAAGACAGCTCTATTCATGAATGGCTTCATTCTTCATGATGTCGCATTCCCTGGCCCCATTCAAAAAGCATGTCAAATACACTTTTAAACAGAAGCATGTGAGAGAACCCTGCTACCTCAAGTTCAAATGTTGATAAGCTCATCATTTTAATAGCTGATCTCTTTATATTAAATTATATTTTAAATTAAATGTCTTGCATGCATGTTTACAAGAGGGTGATAGAGCTGTTCTAGAAGTTTCTTTTTCAGTCAAGTCCAAATTTTCACTGGGAATCTGTCATCCTTCATGTTATGTCTCAGTTGTATTTGTGTGAAGGTGGTACCCAAAGTTGCGTGGAAGCACAGCACATCTATAAAAGAAGCCAAGGATTGCCTATTCACCAGGTAGGAACACACCAGGGTCTCATCCTACTACAATACTACATCATTGCGCTGGCCCCAGTGAGGATGGTTCTGATACACAGTGATAAAAGTGACAGCACCGTCATTCTTTTGGTTATCAATTCAGTTTTGCCATTGATTGTGTAATCTTAGATACACTTGTTACCCCATAGATGATAGTTTGCTTGTTTTTACAAATCAACAATGATCAACCAGCTTTGCTGCACTAAGATGGAGCATTCAGAATCTCTATCCCAGACCATTGCTTCACATGCAAGTAAATGAACCTCATAAATACTTAAGCTCTACATCTCTCACTGGGATTTTTGTCCTACCAGTGTGAGCTAAGTTTGTCAACCCAGAGAACTTCCTTAATATCTAGATGGGCCAAAGCTCCCCCTGTGTTTAGGAACAGGCTTGAGGCAACAGAGGAAGCAGTGATTCTACTGTGTTTCAGCACACCTAGATTGGCTACATGTTTTATCTATGCACTTTCCGAGCCTTGGAAAGCCACCATGCCTACTGATGATATATGAAGAGAAAAGTCAGATTACATGACTTCTCCCAGTAACACTTCTATTCCAACATGCCAGACTTTCTGTGGTAAAAAGAACAGGAAACCTCTACTCTCAGATATGTTCCTCTAATATTTATTCTATGTGTCCCTGCCTTTCCCCACTGAGGCCTGGAGAAGTCAGGCCCTGGACTCTCCTTCTTGTTGTGGGTGGGTCTAACAATCTCACAGTGATAAGAAGCTCTGATCTGTTTGTATGAAAAAAAAAGACTGTAAAAAGTAACAAATATGTATGGTCTTGGCAATAATGATGAGCTGAATTGAGAGAGAATTGAGCCTTCTAAGTAGCATTATTGTAAAACCAGGGAAGAATAAATTTGCATTACATATGTGGTAAATACCTCCACAAATGTAAATAGATATATGTGTGTGTATAAACATAGAGAGCAAAGGAAAAAAAAAGATTAACATAGACCAAAGCCTACTGCGTGACAATGTGGTTATTATAACATATATGTCCACGACATTAAACCATTTCACTACTTCAGGGAAAGCTAAAATAAATGCAGTGAACTGCTTAAGAATTGATTCTGCATACAAGTCAAGCAAAGTTACTATTTGCATGAATAAAGACTTCAGGATCAGGCACAGTGTTCATTTATTTCTTACCCTTTTGTATAATTCAATAACTAGGACTGGAAGGTAAAAATTTGTATAAAAAATAACCTATTGAGATGTGGTTGTTCACTTTGTTAAGAGGATTGTACTGTTGGATTATGTTAAATCAAAATTCGATCTCTTTAGATCTTAAAAAACAGCACCAGAAATAAAGTTCATTTGCAGTAAAGCTGGTGTTGCTGCTTCAGCAAATTATTTGTGAGTGGCAGTGATTACAGCCAAGGAAATAATTCCTAGCAAATTATTTATCCTACAAATTTCACCATTTCTTCTGTCCATAATTTGTCTGAGGTCAGACAGCAATTCTCTCAGTGTTATTCTTAATTCAGAATTGTTCAAGATGTCATCACTGAGTGCTCCTTGATCTGAAAGATGTTCACAAACAGCTATTCAGATTACAAAACTGGCCTGAAGCCTGTGATTGTCTCCAAGAGTTTCTCAGGTAGCTGGTGTCTCAATAGAGCCTTTTCTCACTGACTCCCCATTAATCTTAGTAAAATATCTTGGAGAAAAAGTATGCTACCTCATTTATAAAAAAAAAAAAAAGCCTCACTGAAAATGCATTTGTAACTCTGGAAAACAGAGGCTTAACACAAATTATGGGGAGCAAGCTTAAAATATTGAACGATGCAGTTTTCTTGACCAGTTTCTACTTGAAATCCAGTCACTTGGAGGCTGTGGAGAAAGCAAGTAGCAGAGCTAATAGCTCATCCTAGAATATCCTTTACAGTATTCCCCTCCTGGTATCTCCTAATTCACCTGTAGCATGGCAAGAAAGGAGAGCTTGGATGTTGAGAGCATCAGGTGGTCTCAACTACCAAAAAATAAAGGAGCAGTCTCCAAGGTGTAAATTGTCTCCAAAGTCTTCCTCTCCAGCATCCTTCCCTCTCCTTTTCCTTCTTGATCAACCTGCTGTGCATAAATAGTAATATTCAATAAATATTCAATAACAATATTCAGTAAATAGCAATTTTAAGTTCACAGCCAGTAGGGGTGACTTAAAACTCTACCTTACACGTTTTTGCTTTCAAATACTTTGTATCTACATGAAAATAGTGACATGTCAGTAGTGACATTTGAACTAGGACTTTGAACAATAGCAAAATAGCTAAAATAGCAAACTTCAAACAATACCAAATCCCTGCAGATTCATTTTAATATCCATATTCAGTAGAGTAATATTTACTAAGGATACCAGGGATAGGTAAATCGATGCAAAAAAAGGCATTCTCATTTCTTCAGCAACTTTCTACTCACCAATCTAATGTTTGCCTGCCTATTGTACTATTGCAAGAGATTGCTAGATGGCTAGCAAAGGAAAATTCACTAGGGATTTCACCAGGATAAAGCAGAAAGGTCTGAGCCATCAACACTAGGAAAATTTCATAGTGTTTCAGGTATTAAACCCTTCACTTAGAATACTTCATATCTCAGTGAGAATATTGGACATACCCTTTAGTTGTGTTGGGTACTTTTGCTGTGCACTACAAATACTCTTTTTCCCATAATGGTTTTGGAAAAGGAAAATATAATGTTTCGTAATAGGGTTATAATAGGTTCTTATTTTTTATTTTTTTTAATAACAATATTCAGGAGATATTATTGTTCTCCTTCTATAGGAAAGTTCTTTTTTGGTTGTATTAAAAATCATTCATCTAAGGAGTTTAATAACATTCCTATATAAAGAAGTTCTTATATTAATATGTGTATTTTATGCCACTTCAGCTGTAGTTCTATCTTTAATTTCATATAAGCTATTTGGAGTTGATTAACTACCATATAATCTCTGCCTGCCAAATACATGAAAAGTTGGTGGTGTATTTTTAATCATCTATATTCAGGGCTGGAAATTAATTTTACTTTGATTTTTTTTTAAACATCTTCTGATTAAAACTTAAACAGTCAAACATTTCAGGCATTTAACTTCAATGTTGTGTCCTCCTCTATCAGAACAAAATTGGACATTTTCCTATACACAATAGAGGAAAAAAAGCAATTACTATCAATCAGTGACTAAGCAACAGATTGGAGTATTTAGAAAGACTCATTCATACACAGATTTGCAGCAGTGTTCAGCTCTTCTGATTAGATTCCATAGATTTTAAATTGTAGCTAATTAGGCTGTCATAGGTTCATTAATGGCTCTACTGATTCAGCACTCCCTCACCTGCATGCATATTAAAGCTCATTAGCTCCCTTGTCTAAAATACCACCTGCATTAATTGCTGCTGATGCACTAGGACTCTTCAGAAGGCTCTTCTGACAACTAGTCTACCTGCTTGTAATACCCATTGCCCCCAGAGCTCTTCAGGAGAGCTAGCACATAGAGTTCATAGTGTTTCACACATTGTAATGCTGCAGCTGTTGTGAGGGCAGTCAAGCCTGTTTTCTGCTTAACAGCAGGAAATAAATAATTAGCAATGCCTATACTGTAATGCTTACCACAGGACCAGTTTATCTGCTCTGGAGTCTCACTGCTGTAACCCAAAATCATGTACTAACAAAGTACTGGGGGAGATCCAAAGATGTAAATAATCTGTTACGACCAAGAAGAATAGATGACCTCAAGTTTGACTATGACTGATGTTCTTTAGATGAAATGTTTGTGACTTATCTGCCATAAGGACAGTGGGCCAGGCCTGAGACACAGTTCTTACTAATCCTTTAGTAATTTGTTTTACATTGGTGTCCTCATAGGTATCAGGGAGCTGGGTTATGTACCACAGGAGTTGCAGTCTCCAGCTGCAGTGATAAAGCACAGATGCACCTGACTGGAAAATCTCTCTAAAAAACAGTTCTTCTGGCTCCTGATTCCCAAGCAGTTGCAACCAAAGATGGACCAGTAAGCTAATATTTGCCATAAATTCAAAACACATTTGGTAACACTACTGACAGCAACTTGCTTTGCTGACAAGCTGTTAAACTGCAGACAATGTCTTGCCATGTCATGGAGAGTTCTGGGATAAGAAATGGTAAGCTTTCATAGAAGGTGCCCACAGGTATAATTTTATATCAGCATTGTGTTGAGGAAGCTTTGTTGTTTTCTCTCATCAGTTAAATATGACTCATTTCAAAGTAGCTTTTCATATTCATAGTCATACTTTCATGCATACTTGTATTATCAATCTTCCAAAGTTTCTTTTTTCTCACTTCTTGATAAAAAATAAACAATACTTTGAAATAAATGTCGTTATTGTGCTGATTTTGTGATAATTTATTATTGTCATTATTTAATTTAAATTTCATTGAAATAATTTGATTTTTAAAATATTGAAATAATAATAATTGATTCTTTGCATTTTCTTTCTTAGTTGATTTATATGGACATATATATGTATGCATACGCAAGCATCTATATCCCTCCAGGCTTTTGTGTACACTACATCAAGCAGAAAATTCACAAAGTTTTGTTTGGCTTTTTTTTTACTGTAAAGATATTTTGGGGCTGAGAATGAACCATCTTTGCATCTCCCTTCCCTTGGATATATTCAAAATAGCTCCTGAAATTTCCTATCTTTTGCCTAATTTTGAATAAGATTTTTGTAAGAAGGAATACTACAAGTGAAAAAACCTCTGTTTCAGATCTATTATTGCAAATTTATCTTACAAGCTGACATTTCAGATTTAATTCTTTGATGTTGAAAATTGATGGAACAAAGAATCACTGTACAGTAAAAGCTAAATCTTGTTTCTTTAGAAAACACTGTCAAAATATTGACTTAAGTGATTAGTGATTCCTCAAATAAAAAGAAGAACACAGGACATATTAGAACTTTCTATTTGAAGCTCTTCCTCTGACACTGAGTTCTTTCTTACCTGTCCTCTTAAAAAACAAAAATATTAATTATCAGTGAAAAAAACGCCACTATTTGAGTAAATTCTCTGTTTGCTCAACAGGCATTGCAGTAGTTGGAAGATACAGAACAGTTAGAGCTTCCACAGTTCTATTCCTCTGCCCTTTTTACTGGACACATTCAGGTGTTTCATGACACATCCAATTCCTTTTGGGAACACATTTACATCTTACATCCTGTTGCTTTTTTTTTTTTTTTTTAAGAAGGAACAGAATGTTGTTTAGTTCAACCTTCTTTAGCCCACCTGGGTCCAAGTCTTGAGTGAGAGTGAAAAAATGGAAAAAAAAAAAAGAAAAAACAAGTTCATATTGTCAGTATAATTTTGTTATGATCAAAGACAGCATCCATATTTACAATAGTAGTGTCACTATGGTGAGAAATGAATACTTCAGAAAATTTCCCAGCCCATCAGGGGTTAGTGTAATGGGAATCTAGACAAGCAAGGTAAGTTTTAGGGATAATGATAAGCCTTCCACTGAATTTTGATCAATACTTTGATCTTGCAAGTCTGAATGCCACTCTGGCAAAAAAAAAAAAAAAAAAAAAAAAAAAAAAAAAAAAAAGAAGGAGAAGAAACCTCTGTATCAACAGCAGGTGGCTTAAAAATACCTTGCATGTGCACTGAAGCACAGACAGATGGAACCAGCAGAGCAAACCCACCAGTGATGTTTCAGATCCATTTTGGCAAGGTGCAAATATAATCCCTTCTTCCCACCTGTGTAACTGCTGACAGATGTCAGCAGACCTGGGGTAAGAAAATGAGAGCTCAGTTCCCCACTTCTTCCCACCTTATTCATTCTTTCCAGTTCTGCAGAGCTCCAAAGTATAACAGGAGGGGCTTGTACTAAAGGGCAGAGTTTTATTCTTGTCAAAGAAGTGGTGAGTGAGAAAATGACTCCTTATGCCGTATTTTCCTGTAAGTTTTATTTCTTCTCCTTTCTGTCTTTTATTAATCAAATGCCCTTGTGAACTGAAAACAAACATATCAGCTCTTCATTTTTCAACTTTCATTTAGAGCCTAGTTGCATTCCAGAAGTAATCAGATTTACTAATTTCTTTGGTTTATATTCTTTATTTCAGACTGGCACAGATACAGCTTTTTTAAATGTGGTTATGATCATGAATCAGTTTCAGTGCATATAGAAAAGTCACTGATTCTCAGGTACTGTTCCATTAAGAGTTTATTTTTCCATGTTATGTTATAACACATACCAAGGAATGACAACTGACAACAATTTGCACCTTTACTGGCAGCCTCAGCTGAGTGACCACACCAGAGAGACCAATGCATTTCCTTATCCTTAGATGTGGGAATTGGGACACAGGAGTTAGCAACATGATGGTAGCTGCTGCTTTTTATCAGACAATGAAGAGAATTTTTGTGACAGTCTAGTGTTTTCAAAATATATTTTTCTAAGAGTTTTTGAAGTATAAAACCACTCAAACCTCTCTATTTCTTCTGTCTCTAGTGCTGTGTAGAGTTTCTGATATTTCCCAGAAGTGCTGTCTGAGAAGATCTGTCACATCGCAATGGACTTCCCATAAGGGAAACACACAGGTTCTTCCAGCACTACACAGAGAATAACAAAACATAAATTTTGTAAGCATATACAACATCAAGTTGTCATCCAGTGCTACACCAGGAAGACATGTTGTTAGAAAGAAGGTATTTCTTAGCCCGCAAACAGATTACCATACACTATCCCATGCAAATGCTTTTAAGTACAAATCACAGAATTATTTATCTATGCTGAACAACAGGATTATATTCTTCCAGTCACATGCACATACACACAAACATCCTCGTATTTTGGAACAGAGAAGGACAGTTGGAAGGATTAAAAATTATTTTCCTCCAAACATCTGCCTTTGAGCACTTCAAAAAAATTCTTGTGTGAAAAAAATATCAGAGGTACTGCTGGCAGGGAGCGTGTAGCTATTCCTGACACTTTTTCCCATAGAGTTCATACTAAAAGCTCTCCTTAAACCTGGGATTAGTTATTACAGCCTGCTCACCAGGGCACAGTGACTGCCAGCCAGCAAGCAAGGTGGCCACCTGCCAGCTCCCAGCCACTATCAGAGAGTGGCTCTGCAGGGATGGTGTGTGGGCACACACGACTTGCACCGATGGTTTTGACATGTCCCTGGTCATGCAACTTTCTGTGGGCCCCAGCTGCAGTCTCATTTGCACCAGGCAGTTCTGTCCAAAATGTTGACATTAGGAAATATTGTCATTGTTCATTAGTGTCAGTGGGAACTGGCTTTGGACTAGACCTGCAGGTTTGGCACTCTATTGGAAATGTGCATTTTTCTCCTTCATTTTTCTTGGCAGAGGAAGAGAATATAAAGGTCCATCATTTTTGTCTCTTTTATTTGGTAACCTGTTCAGTCAGAATATCTGAAACAATAGACTAATATCTATTACATACAGGTATTAAGCAAAAACCAGTTTTGATGGTGCACATTATACTTCTATATTTGCTTTAAACAAACTAGAAATGCCCCTACTTCTCTTTTCTTAAAATGTTTTGTCTGTTTATCTATGAAACTGCAATGTTAGCAGGAAAAAGATCCTCTCAAGTTCTTGTTGCAGTGTCTTTTATTATTCTTACACAAAAAGGAGTGCACAGTGCCTTTGAGACCTTAAAGAAACCCAACTAACAGGACAGGCCTTTGAAGTCTAAAAAACATGTATAATCTACTTTTACTTAGTCTAACAGAAGAACCATATTTACCATGCTCATGTCATTATGGATTTTAGGTTTTTGTTCTGAGTACAAGGTGTATGATAGTCTGGAGATTATCAATTTGGGATACATTTGAAAGTTGACTTTGATCTCCTTAAAGCTATCAATCTCAGCGTTAGAGGGAACAAAAAGATAAGAGAAACTAGAAACCTAATTTGCATCTAATACCTCTGGATAAAAAAGCAGAGAAAACAGGGAACTAAATAACCAGAAAGCCAAAACTCTTGCTCTGTTCACCGCAGGGTCTTTGTAAAATTACTTGTTTTATAGCTAGAGAGACACCCAACAGACTGTAGTGAGATAAAACCTAGCAACTCAATTATAGCCATGGGCAGCCTTATTCTTTTTATGGCTCATAAAACTAGGATTTGTTTTTAATGATGAACTAGAACCTGTGTCTTCTGCAAGATATAAGCCAGAAGCCACATAATAGAGGCATTTATTTAGACTTCAGAAAGAGGTTTGATAAAAACTGGATGTTAATTATAAAAGGGAATACAGGACTCTGAAAGTATGTTTTGATGATTTTTCTTTTGAATCAATTTCACCCACTCTCTTATCACATCACACCACATCTTCACCAATGATTCAATACCAACATACAAATGCTCCATGTCTTTTTTCCCATTATCTGTATGAATGAAGTGCCCTACCAGAACGGGTCAAGAAAGTCATTGCCCTTTCCTTTTGTAATTGTTTCCCGAAAAAAACCTTTCTCTTCTGTTGTCTGCAAGGGAATGACCAGGTCAACATGCACTCCTTCAACCTTGTAAACTCTAACATAAAAAAATAACAGTGTGTGCATTGGAAAACAATGCCAAATGCCTAGCACAGCTGAATGCTTTCCTACACAAAATTCTCCCTGAAGAAGAAATGCAAAGTATTTGAAGGAGATGCTAGCAGTGTCATTTAATGCAAAAGGGTGCACAACTTTCCCTGTATAGCACTCAGAGTCTTCAAATGGCTGAAAGACTACAAGACACTGCACAGAGTTGAGAGGATGAAGGGCTCTGGGGATTGTGTATGAGTGGATACACAACACCAGTTCCCCAGCCACCTTACAAACCCACAGGGAGTGATGGCTGCAGCAGAGATAAGCTCTGGGATGATTCAGTCTTCCTGTCCACTCTAGCCACTTCCATCTGCACCTACACAACCAGTGTGTCCTGTAGTTCACACTTTGTAAATTCACTGTTAACCCTTCAGGCAAACAGTAAAAGCCTTCATGTCACTGTGTATTAAAATACCTGTGGCCAGGAGCAATAGCTGTCTGTGTCTTACACTCTGATGATTTCAGGCAGTGATTAGAACAGAACAGACTCTCATCGACCTCATTTAATTATCTCGTAAGGGAATTGCTTGTGGATCAGTAGGCATGAATCGGGGGACATACAGACACTGACTGAAATCCTGGTTTTACACCTAGTACTAATTACAAAACTCTCAGTGATAGGAAGGGGGGGAGAGAATTTCATCAATTTAAACTAAAAATGGAAATCCCTGTAGGAAAATGAGAAAGGGTCACATAGAGTTAAAGTACATTTGACTGTCAAGGTAAGTCAAATAACTTGTAGTGTATAATATGAGCTCACTTAGCTGAGGCAATGTATCTGACTTCATTTCTAAGCAGCTTCAGGGGTGTGTGTGTGTGTGTGTGTTGGGACTTGGGGGGTGGGGTGCTGACGGGGTTAACTGGAAGGAAGGTATATTCTTTTTTTTTCCTTAATGATAGTCTATAGGTTATTTAAGTCAGATAAGGAAGTTTCACATTATTTTACTTAATATTCATACCTCAAATTCCGGTTAGAACCTACAGGAATTTTAATGACATTTACTGTGTATCAGATGATACAAATAACATGCACATTCTTTTGTGTTTCAAACATTCTTTAATTATCCCTCTGTCTTGTGACAGAAGATTGTCTCTTTCTCCCCCATTCTGTGAAATATTTAGTGAATACAGTTCTTGTTATTTCGAACTGTTCTACAGCAACAAGACCTAAATACTCACTGATGTATTTGAAAGCGGTGTAAGTTGTTGTCTGAAGCAGGGATATCTAGGTGTAATGCACTGAAATATGAGACCTCTCTGTGGATGTGGAATTCTATATTTTTATATACATGTTTTCTAAATTTAAAATTAATTCCATCTGACAGTTTTTCATTAAATTTTTATGTATTGTCTGAAGATCTCAATTTATGGAATTGATCACTGAGAATATTTTTCTTATTTTCCAAAATTATAAATCAAGAGCAATTCTGGAAACATCTGAAGCAGTTTTGCACCTTGGGAACTCAACTACTTTTTAACTTATCTTGTCTCTTATGGTACTATTCAAAACTGGGTGCAAAATAACACCATATTGACAATTTTTTTTAGACTACTATGAATAACAAGATTAACTATATGAAATTTAGTGACCTGAAAATTCTTTGGGTCAGTTTATAACCATGATCATGTTTTTTCATTTCTGATTAATGCTGATGTTCATTTCATCAGTGTATTTTACTTGTTGACATAAGATATGAAGTTTTAATGCTTTGTTACAAATTTCCTCATTTTTGATGTGAATAAATTTCAACAGATTCCTACTCTAGTTTGACCCTAATAGATTTTTGTTGCTTATTTGTTTCTGATTAAATATGTAGAACAAATTCAATAAAAAAATGTTGTGATTGATAAAACAGATCCATGGATAAGTTCCACTACAATCAATGAAGTATTTCTGTCAACTCTGTATCATAATTCCAGTGCTGGATTTCAGCACTGGACCAGAAAGCAGGACAATGAAATACAATGGGTTTATTTTAAAGAAATACATACAGTAATGGAGAAGAGTAGAGGAAAAGGACTGAGAAAATAATTCCTTAACAAAAACATCATTCATCAGGGGCCTGATTCAAATCCCCTAAAAGCCAGTGGAAAACCCTGTAATACCACATCAACTGGCTTCAGATTAACATTTGGGTTTGTCTCAAAGACACAAAAGTTGATGCCCAGTGAATATCTCTCTATTTCTGATTTACAGACAAAATTTTTTTTTCTTTGCTTGGTATGGAAGACTTATCTAAGATCTACCCATTATTATGGGTTATAAGATAATAAGAGCTGATAATTGTTGACAAATTAAAACAGTGAACTACTGATCTTCTTGAGTAGAATAAATAGAAGTTTTTGCTTCCTTTGATGACTAGAATACTTGGTTCTGATTAGTTTATTCATCTTTCCTGCCCCTTTTTTTCCACCACATGACTCTGCTCAAGCTTCAGTACACCAGAGCTGAACAAGCCTACAGGCAGCCTTTAAGTTCCAACAGACATGGAAACACTGCAGCAGAAAATTAGGTAAGCTTTATTCACACCCCCTGTAATAAAACACTTACCCACTATGAAGACTAAAATGTGTAGGCCAGACCTCCCAGAATGAAAACACATGCATTTCCCCTAGGAACTAAATAGTCTCTTCCACGGAAACTCCTGCTCTCCCAGTTCTTGTGTCAAGGATGATGAAATATATCACACAGATTTATTAAGACTATCTATGTGCTTGTGTGTAAGGAGAGGAAAAGGACACTAAAAGTCATGCCTCTCTGCACTTGCCTTGCAGCAGCATTCCCATACTGAGCAGTTGTTAAGATTGCGAAGACTGCTGGGAGCAAATGTTGGCATTAATTAGTCTAATCAAACTGGGTCAGGAAAAGAAGAAGGTTATGACCACCTAACCTGACATCTTCTGGTAAGGGATTCAGAGCCAAGCAAGCCTTTTGTAATCTGTGCAGGTGTCTGGAAATCAGCTGAAAATATTGTTTAGTTCTTACTAAAGATTTAACATGAACCAGACATGAGATGCTATGATAGTACTACTTCTCCAGAAATACTGCACAGATTCAATAAGAGAAAGTCCTGGGAACTTAGTAAGTGCAGTGAAGTTTCTGAAATAGTATAAATGGTTTAGTTCAGTTTCTTTTTCTCTACAGCTGGCATTTTATGGAGCTGTGCATGTATAGGGAGCTACTTTAGAAACTAGAAAAAGTTTATCAAATAACACACATTGAAAATGGATCATAAAAAATGAGATTCTATTGTACTGTGGTATCCCACTCTTACAAAACCAATTCTCAACATTCCCCAAAGCTAAATGAACTTAAATGTTTACAGTTACATTTAATTAAGAAAATACTTTATTACTTCATACCTTTTTTGAAAATGCCGGCCACCAAATTTCTCTCCCTAAAAATAAAATGGAGAATATACAGTAAGAGGACATTTGTTATAAATCATGTTAAGAAATATTTTTCTTATGGAACCACAGGCCCAGAATCTATCTTTAATTCCATATGGAAGATACAGTAAAAAATTAAGGGTAACAATGACAGAGAAGAAAGAAAGGAAGAAAAGTTGAAGTGCAATCTCAAAAAACTAGGCAGATTGCAGGGAAGTTTAGTAATGCCATTTGAAATAATTTTACATCCTTTGAAGTCAGCAGTTTTCAGATGTTATCGTGTGCTGATTGTGAAATCTTACATGATCTTATTCTGATTAGTTCTTCCATTCCCTGTGGATCACTGCTCACATAACACTGTAACCTTTTCTGGGTTGATTCAGCAAATTATATCTAGAATTAAATTGTAATGCAGAGTAATTTGTGGTCTCTATCTTTCAGGATAATCCCTTATGGGACTGATGAATTTTATGAAAACAATTACTTTTGTCTTAGGTGAAGTCGTTTTGTAGTTAAACAGAGGAACTTCAATCCGTAGAGTATTTACATAGCAGCTTTTAACAGTGTTGAAATCAGTGATGTTATTCTTTTGAAAAGACAGGAAAAAAATGCAATGTTATGATATTTCATCTCAATACAATCTTCCACTGTCCTGAGATGCTGTGTCTGTGTCTCACATAGCACTTGTAATCTTACCACTGCAATGTAATATTGCAAAAGAAGCCATATTATGATATTAGGAGAAACATTCACTTTCACATTCATAAAAATCACTATTATATTAATTATTAATGCTTAAGCTGTAAAAGTACCTAAAGGCTGCAGTGATGATGAGTCCCTTACACTGGATATACATGAACACCTAAGCAGTTCATAAAACTTCTTCCAAATTTCAGTACGGTCAGCATAGGAGATAAAACCCCCACTACCTGACAGTTCAGACAACTTGTAAGAAACAAGATTAATCAAAAAGTTTTGGCACTATGAGACTGTGTAGCAGGCAAAGTGGCAGTTGTTTCTTTTGAGGGTTTTATCTAATTTTCAAAAGTTATAGGAATATATTGCTGATGAAGATGCAGCAATTCAAGGAGTATAAGTACTGTACTATTATATATTTGTTGTTCATCCATCACTACACAACATCTGACACCTTGATAAATCATCATTTATTTCTAACTTAGTTTACGCATTACTTTTTTTGCAATGGAGTTGATTATGCTTGTTACGGATCCTAATTTTCAAAGGTTTGCAACAAAGTATATCCTTATCTAAAGTTCAAGTCAGAGAAGATAGTAGTAATGGGACATTTGCAGCATTCCACCTCAAAGCTAGCAATTCAGCTTGGGATCAAATCAGAAAACAACTGAAGTTACAGCTATGCGAAGTTTTAGATCACTTCCACAAAATAAATTTATTGTCTCCATTCAGTTCCCAGTGTCCTATGCAAAAAAAAGAAAAAGAAAAAAACCCAGTAACTTTCCCACACAACTTCTGGCATAATTACAGTGAAAGGATATTCCTTGCATAGACACAAGCATTTCTGCAATTCAAAACAAGTGTAATAGAGAAAAACTGAAAGTATTTTATTTTACAGGCAACATATTCTATACATTTAACTCATATTGCAGTCCCTGCTTTATTTTGGAGTGTGTTAATAATCATAGCAACAACTGTATCTAAAGCCCTGGGTGTGTATGACCCCTGCTATCAAAGACCTGTAATCGCAGAATCGCAGAATCACAGAATTGTTAGTGTTGGAAAGGACCTCTGGAGATCTTCTAGTCCAACCCCCTTGCCAAGGCTGGGTCACCTAGAGGAGGTGACACAGGAACACATCCAGGTGCGCTTTGGATGTGCCCAGAGAGAGAGCCTGGACAGCCTGTTCCAATGCTCTGTCACCCTCAGTGTAAAGAAGTTCTTTGTGCCAAAGCAAATCCTCTTGTGTTTTAATTTATGATCATTGCTCCTTGTCCTGCCACTGGACACCACCAAAAGAGCCTGGTACCATCATCTGGGCACTCACCTGTGAGATATTTATATGCATTAATGAGATTCCCTTTCATTCTTCTCCAGACTAAATAGGTTCAGCTTCTCATTAAATAAATAGGTCTCTTCTCTTGAAGAGAGATGCTCCAGACTTCAGGAGTTTTATATGAGTAAGCAATTAAAAACAAGACATCTGTGATAGAAGGTCTACAAGGATAAAACTGATATCATACTCATGTAGAAACCACGTGTGTGTGGTTCATAACATTGATGTATTGCATAGGAATAAGTTTTAAGCCATCATAATACCCCACATTCTGCTTGATTCAGTCAATGATATTTGGCTGATTTTCTGGTAGAAATCAGAAAAGAAATAAAACCTGAAGAAAAGAAAATAAGAGTGTCCATTTATTCAAGGAAGGCATGCCATGATTATATATGCAAAGGAAAATTCCACCAGTATAAAACTAGAGAGACAAGAGTTATGCTGCATCTTGAAACTAAAAGTGAAGGAAATCTGTTATATGCTTAAGGCTATAGGGAAAAGCTGATCTGAGCAGTTAAGCTTTATGCATGGCAGAAGAATATGTTTCAACGGAAGCAGAAACAGATTAGTAAGAGATAGTGCTGGTGGGTTGGATGGACATTTTTCGTGATGCCGCAGAAGTGAAAGTAACACAGAAGTAGAAAAACTATGGGTATTCACCAAAAATAACTGAGGGCCTGTCATTCTGTCACTCTTAAAGTATTTACACACGAGGAAACAACTGATATACAAAGTACGCTATGCTGGAATTTCCAAGCTTATGCCATATCATCTTTTCATGAGACTGCTCTGATTTAGCAGTGTGGAGAGGATAACAGAAAGAATTTGCAATGCTCACAGAAAGTAAGGTTTGTTTCACAATGGAGACTATACCGAAACAACAGTAAATATGTATTTAATAATTCAGATCCGCTTTGAAATATGCTGAAGTGTTTCCACACACATTGTGACTGGTTTTTAAACATCAATTTCATAAAAGGCAATACATTTCAGGAATTATCTGTAGGTTCACACTACTCTAGTAGCAGTATATGTTTCCATTGCACCAATCTAACATAATCACTGCTATAATACCTATTCCCAAAATAACTCTCCTTCCACAACTTTCTTTTCCCCTAAAGACAGAAACTAGTAAATCCAAGCCTCTACCTGCAGAGAAGGATATGTTTCAATGGATGATGGCTCTCTTAGGCAAGAGGAAAAGAATAAAGAGGAAGTTGCAAGTGAGCTGACAGCATCAACTGAGTACATGATGCTTGATAAATGCTTGCCTTTGTCAGAGACATTCTTTAGGGAAATTTTCCATTGCAGATGTCATACACTAAATGAAGTGGAACAGAATTAATACAGAACCTGCAAGACTAACAACAAAATTTTCAGGGCTGCAGTTCTTTGGCGCTCTTCTCCTTCTACCACTGCTCTTTAACTGTCTAGATTTAAGAGTGAATTGATATACCCTAGCTTTAAGCATTGGTTATTTAACCAGCTTATGATCTCAAACACACATCACAACATTGATTTGTTTTTAATTTAAAAAAAACAACAAACTTGCAATGTATTCATATAGAACATTGATACCAAGGTGTAATAAAAAATGTTGAAATATTTTTGCAACCAGAAATGACAAACCAGCAAGACAAACTTGTTTTACTCCTTCTCTGTATTTTTTGACTCAATACAGGTGGGGGAGATTGGAGAGAACAACAGTGATGGAGAAACACTACAAATATTTTGTTAAGGAAAGGGAATTGCCTAGGGTTTTTTTACAGCTATCCCCAGGCCAAAAACAGAAATAAGACATCCTTCAGATAAAATGCCATCGAAATTTAACAGGTCAAGCAATATAAGTGGAGGATATGTAACAAGGAGTAATTCCATCAGTAGTACAAGTAATAAAGGTGATGGGGTTTTCTTACATTAGAGTATTGTATCAAATCTAACATCTTGGTCATGATCCCTGGCTGGTGGTGTTGTTGCTTTCCTTTACGCACACGGTGATAAAAGAGATTATGATAAAATACTGGAGAACAAAAAGTGTTTATTATATACCCCTTCACACAAAGAGATGGGCATTGCCTTTTTTGTGTTGAATTAAAATACTTAGTAGTCATTTCCACACTCATGCTGCAATGAAGCCTTTTTTCTTCTTTTTATTTTTTTTCCCTTCCCTTTTTTTAACAGGATATTTCATTTGTTTCTAATTCCGCTTAGGACCCAGTTTAGTAATACTTTCTGCCTTAGATTAATTACCCTGATCTAATTCATTTAGTGGAGGACAGCTGTGGTACGTGGGTTGCCCACTGATGTATTGTGTTAAATGATGCCCATCTGTCATTGCAGCATATCAGCATGGATGCAGTGTCATCCACTTCATTGGCTCTGCTGAGATGTGAAGTACGGCTACAATGTTTACCACTGTTGTTAATTTAATATCTACACCTCTAATAACCTGACTGCTGTCATTTGCTGAACAATGATACATGATGGCCAGCAAACAGCCAGATAGAAGGCATTAACATGACTGTGTAGTAGACCATTTGGTACAGTTAATTAGAGCACTTCTGGGCAAATGTGTTATTGAGGGTCCTGTAGGGCATTCCCATGCAAAAATGCCATATTGAAAATAAAGGTAAAAAAGATTTACCTGTTAACTGTGATTCTGACAAGTATGATCATTAGCCCATTCTCTAGACTCAAAAGTGGCCTTTTTTTATAATGGCTACTTTCTTTTATGACAGATTGGTCTCCTGCTCTTTCCGCTGGCATGCTTCTTGTCTTCTCTCATTTTTTTTCCCATTTCTCTCTCTGAAAAAAGGAAATGTTCGGGGTTGCGTACCCAAACACACACAGCCACTTCAGTGCAGTGGTTTATAGGCATGTATCCAAAACCAGTGTGGATTTCTCATTGTACAAATGTCAGGTTGAGTCATTGACCCATTAATGAATGTGAAGAAGCAACCCGTTCAAAGGATTCTATCTGCTGTTTTCTTTCTAAACCGAAAAAGTAATACCAAAAGAAAAAATTATAAATACTTATCAACAAAAGTTATTTTACACTGTAGACACAAATATGAAAATTGATGTTTCAAGTATTCTGTAGAGGGATACTTTATAATGCCTAATGTGTGGGCTTACATGAAGACTTCACTGAAGACAAAAACATATACTTATGAAAAAAAGTGCTGTGCACTTTTAACCCACTTTCGTGTATCTCTGCAGACTGAAATAGACACAAACATCTGACCACACTGTGGTTATCATTTTCAGGGAGATGGGGAAACCTGAATGATTGCCTGAAGCTGATAGTGTGTGATCAGTGTTTTAAGACTCTTGGTCATGTGCTGCAAGCACTCATTCAGCTTTGGAGCAAGACTCCTACCTGTTACACCAGCTTGAAAAACCTCAATACTCACACAAAATAATTTGGAGTATTATTCTGAGAAGAACTTTGCTGAGTCCTTTGCTTTGTTTCTTTTTTAAGGATGACTTAAACAGAAAGAATGCCTCAATGGTCACAGAGTGGGGGAAATTGTTCTTGCACATATTTTCTATTCAATTTTATATTGCCTTAGAATAGAAATATTTACTGGGGGCTTTACGGATCTGGGACTTCATGTTTCTTTGTCTCAGTTTTCTAGTTGTAAAATTGAGACTTTCCTATCTCCACTGACATCGCAGTAAAAGACTTCGAGACCTTCATGTAAAACACAGATGGACAACACTGACTGAGGCCTGAGAGCTGGCTGTTAAAGTTCCCTGTTGGGTGAGATAACCTACCTTGTCCCCAGGCTGGTTTAGTTAAGATAAGCCTGGAAGCTTCTGTAGACTAATATTAAGAGTAATTCACTGTAGTCAACACTGCAGAAATGGTGACTACATTAAAGTTGAGCTACTTCTCACTATTTAGTCTGAATGACCCATTTACAGCTGGATTAGGGTGATTTTAGGAATGAATCAGTAACAAAAATGAAAATGCCTCCTGCTGTATGAAGGCCTGCAGAGAGAAGCCTGAGGGTATAGCAACAATAGAGGCTTAGAAAGCTCTGTAAAGAACAGCTTCATACCGTTCATGAAAGAAAGATATGGCTCCCCATTTCCCAATACTTAAATAAAGTAAGCTCAATATCTTCCTGTGGAGATTGCTTTCCCAGAACTTGCAAGAGCTTTTTTAACATGTTCCTGAAAAATAATGATGTAATATGAGCAATGTTCTAGGATTCACAATAATGACAACAGGAGGTATGATATATTTTGAAAAGTATATACATTGCCACACTTTCTACAAAACAGACAAAGTAGTTCTAGCTTCAGAGATAAGGGTTAATTTATATCAAAACTTTCATTTCAACTACCCACAATACCATTCATCTACTACTCTTCTTTTGAGAAAAATCTGTAAGAAATCGATGTCCACAAGAATTTTAGTGTGCCAATTTTTCAAATAAGGCTGGTTTTTACTTTTAATTAAAAATCTCAGATTAGCAGAAACATCATAGAGAATGAGTTCCGACTGATAATATCCAACTGTTATTTTAATATGTTTTCTACCTTTTTCCATCACACAAAGAAATATTAGAAACTACCAAAATGTGAATAAGGTGTCTGTAAAGATCCTGAATGTGAAGCTGGGAGTCACTTCGTGTATAAATACCTTAGCTGACTGCTGTGAAATGCACATAGTCAGCTATGAATGCAGATGAACAGCTCTTTGAGTACAACACAGTTGAAGAAAGAACAAAGCTGTTGAATCTCATTCTGCTCCAAACCATTTACATGTTGACAATGACAAATTTGCATGGCTTTGAGAAGAAACATAGTCCCAAACCTTTCCGTTTTTAAGGCCTTATAAAATGACTCCCATGCTTATGTTTTCAAGAGGGAAACTTTACGTGTATGTGTTCTCCTACATTTCCCTGAAAGAATAAAATAAGACTATGTTGCTTTAATTGACTGGGTGTTCCTTAGGTTCAACTGAAAATAAAATTTTCTTTAAAGCAGTCTTCCTGAGATCTCACACACACTAACACTTGGAGACAGACAAATAGGGTCTGGAGAAAGACAAAGACTCAAGTGTATTTTAATAGGCTCAGTTTTTAACTTCTTCCTTTTCCTTTTAGAGTAACAATATGTCTTGCCTGACAAAAATACAAGCTAGCTGAGTCAAAGGAAAGCAGACAGATCTTGGAGAATCAGACACAAAAAAAAAGGGATTCGATTCAAACCAGACATGCAGTCATTCTTGACTCCCTTTAAAGATTACAAAGACCTAGTCAAGACAGGTAAAGGCATCTTGGGTAGTATTAATCTGATTTTTAAAAAAATGCCTAAAAGAGGCCAGATGAATAATTCTGTAAAGCAAATTTAGTTCAAGAGACATTCTATTCCCTAGTTCCTGTGAAGAACACTTTCTTCTTGGATAGTGAGTTCTCCGTTTAGTAGGTAGAAGATTTCTACAATTCAAAGCCAAAAAAATCTCTGTGGGGCACTGTGGCAGTTATCTTAAAAATATGTTTGCATCTGCATCCCCATCTGTGTGGCACACTATTTCTGCCATTGTTCCCACTTAGAGCTGTTTGTCTTGTACCTAGAAATCTTACGCAGTTTAACAAGACCAAGTGCGAGGTACTGGTCCTGTGTTGGGGCAACCCCCATTATCGATACAGGCTGGGGGGTGAACAGGTTGAGAGCAGCGCTGCTGAGAAAGAATTGGGAGTGCTAGTGGGTGGGTGAGAGACTGGACATGAGCAATGTGCACTCACAGCCCAGAAAGCCAATTGTGTCCTGGGCTGCATAAAAAGCAGCACAGCCAGCAGGATGAGGGAAGGGATTCTGCCCATCTCCTCTGCTCTGTTCTGCTCTGGTGAGACCCCACCTGGAACACTGCATCCAGCTCTTGAGTCCCCAGCACAGGCAGGACATGGACCTGTTGGAGCAATACCAGAGGAGGCCACCAAGATGATTAGAAGGACGAGCACCTCTCCTATGGTGAATGACTGAGAGAAACGGGATTGTTCAACCGGGAAAAGAGAATGCTTCAGGGGTGACCTAGTTGCAGCCCTCCAGTACCTGAAGGGAGCCTACAAGAAAGTGTGAGAGGAACTTTTTAAAAGTTACTTTTTAGAAGTTTACATAGTGCCTGGACAAGGGGGAATGGCTTCAAACTGAAAGATGGTAGGTTCAGGTTAGACATTAGGAAGGAATTCTTTACTGTGAAGGTGATGAGGCACTGGAACAGGTTGTCCAGAGAAACTGTGGATGTCCCATCTCTGGGACTGTTCAGGGCCGGCTTGGTTGGTGTTATAAATGGGTTGAAGCCATTTGCAGTTCTGCTGAGTTACTTGTTGAGAGTTAACAACAGTTGGGGGTTTGTGTATGTTCAGGCCGTGGAAGGTGGTGTGGCAATGGATGCAATATTGATCCAGACACTCTAGGTAGTGCAAGGGAGGCCACTCATGCTAAGAGTGGAACCTTCTAGACTGTTCCAGACTGTTCCACTAAAGGACTGATGTCACCACAATCCAGTGAGAGCCAACCACAGGAGACCCCTGGAAAACGAGTCAATCGGGGTTGGAACAATTGGACCAGTCAGCCAGCGTGTTCAAACCAACACACCAATAGGAGAGCAGGGGCCCGGGTATAAAAGCGGGCTGGCCCCTGGGTCCTGGTCCTTGTCTTGCTGGAGCGCCGGAGAGAGAGCACCCAGCGTTGCGATTGCCGCTGCACCGGGTCTATCTTGCCATGAGGAGCAAGAAGACTAGCTCAGCGCTTCCGTCCCTTGCTTGTTATTTTCAGTAAAGAGGTTTTGCTTTTCAGCTCGGGAGTGAGCCGTGTTTCTGCACCCCTCCTCCCCATCCTTGACAGTTGGGGCTCTGAGCAACCTGGTCTAGTGGAAGCTGAAAGCAAGAAATATTGCTATGTAATATAAAGCAGACTTTTTCCTAACTAGTCTGAAGAAGGAACAAAAAGTGTTTAGGAATGGCACATGCATGCATGGGATGCAGCAGGGAAGATACACAAATAGAAAGTAAAGCCATTTTCCAAAGAGATTATGATGTGTTAAAGTCATCATAGAAGACAACCTTGATGAAAACATAGGTCTAATCACCTTTCTTCAAATTTTTTTTTTTCATTTAAGCTGTAACAACCACAGAAATTGTCCACCACAAGAATTGATGGAACAAAGCACCTGTCTTGCAAACTGAGGTAAGAATACTCTGGGATAGAGAGTATCTACACTAGAAAATATAAAGGTAGGAAAAGAACATGAATGCATTAAGAAGAGAGACTAACATTGGTCCATGGGCATAACTGCATAAACCAGTACAGATAAATTAGGCCTGGAATTTATAATATATAGGGCTGCTGATCATTAGGATCTCCGCCACTTCATTCCAAGAGGAGTGACTAGAGCTACTGGTCCACCTAATTTTAGGATGGAATTTTATAAATTTATATCTAGAATCACTGGACAAGAGGCCTATCTGTCTAGACTATGGAATGGGTTAAAATAACCCTGTACAAACCCAGAAAAAATTATATGTTCCCATGGCCTAGAAATGCTAGCTCAGATTTCTTAAAACACAGTTATGGCACTATCTTCCTGCTCATAAGCTGTCAAACTGCCTTTTGTCATTTTGCAGAGTTAAATGAATATTCACTGTGACAAATACTGAAATTGAGGAGCCTCATCCCTAACAACCCAACCAGTCAAGTAAAGGATTGTTCTGAGATTTTCTCTCTTGCTCAGTCTCAAAATATTAAGCTATTTTCTGTAGGGAAAGGATGTCTTGTGCAGGGTGGAGTGATGTATCTCTTCATGTCCACAATGCAGAACATTTGATTAAGCCATTACAGAGGAGTGAGAGCCCTTTGTTCAGAGCATTGAATTAAATAGGGAGTAGTACCATTGCAGTCCTTATATTTTTGGAACATTTTGGTTTAAAAGAAGTTATTAAGTTGCTCTGAAATGCAATGTTTACGTGAGTTTTAGCAATGAAGTGGTTAAATGCAGTTATGTGCATAGACACAGTGAAAAATAAATCTAGAGCCTGTTTTACCAAGCAAGATAATTGCACACCTTTTGTATGTAATTTTAATGATTTTACTGGCTATCAATGAACTGCTAAACTTTGGAATTAGATTAATAATGATATTCTTTTCAGTTCAAACATAAAGAAATTGTGTAAGGGAATAACTATTTGGAAAAGGCTTTTTACGACTTCAATGGATTTTAGCTTTTGGCAGTTTCTGAAAAAAGGCTTCCCCTCCAAAAAAAAGTCACTCTTGCTCATACATTCCAGCTACTTTCAATTTAACACTGTACATCATAAAAGCAAGAACATATAAGGTTAAGAAAAGAAAGTTTTTTCTTTTCTGAAAGAGTTCTGTGAACAGGGCAACAGCTCTTGAAAGGGCCAGCTTCCTAATCAGAAGCAGTTCCCTCAGAACTATTGAGGGAAAGAGGGGAAACATCTTGGAAAATCAATGAGACTCTTTAAATGGTTTGTAGGGGTAAAACTCCCTTCCACACTCAGCTGATCCATACAAGTTTAAGGTTAATTTTTCAGACAGTTTGCTAGCTTTTAGAATTTAATGTTTTCAAAATATGTTCAACCCCTAGGAATTCCTACCTGTATATGCTACAAAACTGAAAACAGAAATTAGCAACAGCAAAAATTCCAAGGTTGCTATGCTATAGATATCCAGACAGGCTTCTTGGTGGCCTTGGACATGACTTGATGTGCGGTCAGTTCCTTGATCCTTATCGTTGAACACTACATTAAGTCTCAAGAGAATAAACATATGAAGGTACACAGAGTGGTATCTCTTTTGCTTCTTAGGGCAAGCTGGGGCAACAAAACGATTTTTGCAGCAGAGCAGGAGCATCTAAGTATCTGAGAGATAGTAAAGCAAGCCATAAACTTCAGTCTCGCTCTAGCCAGGATATTGAAAATTGGTCTTTGGCCAGAACTGTGGCTCAATCTGTGCTAGAAACCTTGTGCATCTCTCTGCCAGATTTGTGTGTACTGACCCTATGCCTTCCTCCAGGCTTCATTAGGGTTTTCTGGGTCCCATAGCTGTACTGAGTTAAAAACAGTAGCAGATACTGATCACATCAGTCTCAGCATCTAATAAACATAGTTATATACCCATGTAAACAAACTAAGCATCACAGAGAAAGTCATATGTAAATGCTCTGGGTTCAGAGTTTTTGCTGTGTGTTTCCAATGCTAAGTTCTTCGCTTTCTCTTTTAGACACTGGCTAGGGGCAGCAGGTGTTGTATCCTACCTAAAATGACCTGTCATGATGCTTCTCTAAATCTACAAAGGAAAATAAAAATTATATACATAAGGAGAATTTTTGCATAGAGTTGTTGTTTGCATGAGAGTTTTATAAATTAGTAACAATACTACTAAAGTTGTTAACAGTATTTTATTTGCGAGACTACTGATTTTGTTCACCTTACTCGGTTGGACTATCCTAGTTCAAAGGCATTTTTGGCTCAATGACAGCTTAGTTTTACAAGAAAGAACAGAAGAAAATTGTGTATTTCTTTCACTTTTTCCTTCTAAAACAAGTCGACACAAAATACCTCAAACAAGAGCAAAGAATCTCCTTATTTAGCCAAAACTAGATTTGGCTAATGCCCACTTATCTGTGTATTGTGAACAGGAGTCACACTCACCCTGGAGTCAAATTCTAACTTTAAAGTCAAATTCAGACATTAATGAAGCATAAAATGGAAACAAAAGCAATCAAGTTGATATCACAGGCCTCACAATATTTTTGGTGGATTTTACAAAAAAAATTATTCTATGCAGCCAGAAGTTGTAACCACAGTTAATCTAATTCTGCACAATCACAAAAGGAAGAACATGTCATGAAATCTTACCCTTTGTGTCAATCCATTCTTAGTACAAAACTTGATCCTTTTAAAAAGAAATCTCCTGTTGCCTTCCATGAGTTTAGTAAAAAATCAACTAAAGATTAATTTCCATTCACCCTTGCTCATCTACATGTGATAAAGTCCTTGGCTGATTATTCAGCTGGGCATAATCTGATTCATATTAATGAATCTATGCTGGTGATGTCGTTAAAAATTCAATGTTTTTATTACCTGTAGGTAAGACTTCTTTTTCACTTGTATTTTGTGGTATTTGACACACATAAGTGACAATATACTTTCCAGGGATGTATTTTCTGTCCAGTGTCATGCTGATAACTTAGATCTCATATTTTTTAAAAATTATGGGTATGTATTACATTAAGCAAGTGAAGGTATAACGAATATTTTTAAAGTTTGTTTAAGAGATCTACTGTAAGATAAAATACAAGTAATATGATATGAACTCTATATCCTTTCCTCTAGAATATATTTCAGATGTGTAGTGTCTTTTGGCTCTTTGGGATTAAGTATATTGAAAACAGGAAAATTATTAAAGGTTAAGTAGTGCATTTTTCATTATAAATTTCCTCTGCATAGTAATGAAAACTGAATAAGCAGATTAAAAACTGATTTAAAAATTAATCCTCAAATCTCTTCTTCAAGAGATTTTGGTCTTCAATTAGTAACTCAAGATTTATAAAATTCACATTGTGGAGACCAAGATTTACGTTATTGTTATGGCTGTTGCAAATAGCCTGGGTATAACTGACATGAAACAAAAATATTTCCTCAATCATATTTTAATTTCAGACTTAATGAGTAAAATAAAAATAAATTGTGTGTTAATTTGCTCACACTACTACTCACTAGGAAGAAATTGTTGTCACATCAGCTTATCTCAGAAAATTGTTGTTTCTAGAACAACAAAGTTGTTTCTAGAAAAAATACAGTTCTGACAGCTTTCAGATGAGAGAAAATTCAGAAGTAGGTGTTTATTGACTGAATTTGAAATACTGAATAAAACCCTGATCTCACAGAAGACTGTGTCTAAACATTCAGTGACTGAAGTAGCATATTTTCACCTGTTTTGAAGAAAGGATTTGTTGCGGGGGCTCTGGGTTGTGCTGACGACCCGGCCCGACCCTGCCATGCTGGAGCCGTGGGGGCCGGGCCCTTCCTCCCCCCCCACGATGCAGCTGGGGTGGCACAGCCCCAGGTCACCACGGGGGCTCCCCGGCTACGGCGGCAGGGGCTGTCCCCGGCCAGGGAGACAGCTCATTGGTTCCTGTGCTGTGTGCAGATGGCCGACTCACTGGCCAACGCCCCTGTCAATCATTGTAATCCTCCGCAGTGATTGGCTCTCTCCCGACTGCCCTTCCCTCGCCTCTGTACTATAACAGACGCTCCTGACCACCATTTTGGCCGTCTTTACCGCACTCCATGCTCCAGTAATAAAACCCTGCTGGCAATTAGCAGAAAAGAACCCTTTCTCGTCTCTTTACTTCCCTGCTTAAAACTGCTGTGCATGAACTAAGCATGAACTAAGCTTAAACTCTGCTCTGATGCTCGCCTCGACTATGTTCAATCAGAGACTGGGTGAAGCTGAAGTCACTTTCCTCAGGACACGAGACCGCTGCTAAAGGCTCCGAGTTACTCATGCTTTCTACCCACGGCAAAGTTTGTTTGCTGCTTTTAAGAGTCTCATCTCTTTCTTGCTTTTTGGTATGAAAAATCTGTAGATATCATCTATCTAGCAAAATCTCTTTAACTGGGAAATAATTGTAGACTTTTTACTCTTTGCTATTTTTCTGAAACAAATTTCTCCCCAGAAACATTGGTTACTATAACACTTCAATGCTATTTTGTTGAAAATACAAAACCAAATGTTGTTATTACTTTTTAACAAGGGAATGTGAATCTATATGTCTTAACAGTATGACTCCTTTGTATCTTTTTGCTTACTAGTAAAAATTTTAAAATAGTAGACTTTTTAGAGAAGATATTTAGTTTAAGTTTATTTTACTTTCTTTATATTTAGATTTAAACTCAGGAACACAAACAAATAAACAACAATAGAAACTACAACCTAAAAAAAACCCTAAAATTCAGAGATTTATTTTCAATTTCAGGGCTATTGTCAGTTCAGTGGACACTGAATACTATAGGTTTTTATATAACGCAGTTGTTTGTTTTATTGAGAGCCACAGAAATGAGGTTTAGGTTTACTAAAACACAACCAGCTCCTAGTGTGTCAGATTTCCTTCCATTTTCCTACCTGCCTCTAGCAATGTTTTACAATATACAGAACATGCCTACTCATATAGATAGAGAGAATAATTAGAAAGTGTACTATATAGGTAATACTTTCTCCTTCTTAACCCAAAACAGCCATTGAATTTTCATACTGACAGACTGCACTGAAATATAAAGAATTTTCTTTCTTTCTTTTCTGGCCCCTTTGTTCATTCATCTGCAGACCTGGTCCATTCAGAAGAATGATGTAAAGTTGTGGGTTACAGCTCAGTGTCATTCAGTCAATGGGACTTATCCCTATTCTGCTGGGGGACAATAGGAGCTAGGATCATAATTTTCAATTATGTTGTCAAAAATGCATCACATGCTTTGTCTGAAATAATCTGCTCAGGACAAAAGGTATAACTTGGCCCAAAGGACTACCTCTGAAGAGCTGAAAACTCTAGCTGTGGTACTGGGGATAGCCTAAGAAGAAATTGGTTTGCAATTTTGATCCATTTCACTACTGCAGTAAAAAAACGAGGCATCTCACTTCTTTTGCTTGTACTCCAGCCTTTGTCACCCAGAGGCTGACCTGCCTAGAAGGCAGGTAGCCTTCTTAGTGTGTAATAATGTGCCTAATACATATATAATGTCTCCAAACTATCAGATTAAGTAATTGAATGGTGAGGGATTTGGCATAATGTTCTGGACATGGTAACATAGCCATATGCCTTGCAAACAAGTTGTTTTATGCTTAGTGACTCAGATCCCAGACAAAGAACTCAGATAATTTGTACACAACCTCAGTAAAACTTCTGAGATAGCAAGAATCAGGATTTTTTTTTTCCCAGGAGGGGAAAAAAAACCCCATCATTGCATAAGGTAGTCTAACTTCCACTATTGTAACAATACACTTTTAATTTCAACCATACTGAGTCCATTAACATGCCCTTGGTGGAAGGACACCCTCCAAAAAAACGTTGATTTGAAGATGTCCTGAGAGGGATAACCCACCATTTCATTTGATTCTTTATCCAACAATTAAACACACTCACTGTAATAAGAGCCTGTCTTATTTTGGAAAACAAAAATAAAATCAGCCTACTTTTCCTCTTTTGGAGTATAATTCTGCATCAACTTGCTATACCTACTTCAAAGACATTTTTAGACTTTTAACTTAAGCTTGTTCCAAGGTATTGATTGTGGCAAAAGTGAAAAGAAAACCAAAAAAACAAAACATTCTTTTATACTAGTTTAACTCTTCTTTGGAGATAGAAGATTGAACTTATAAAAAAAAAATTAATAATTATTTACATTTCTCAGAACACTTTTATGTTTATTAAGGACTCCCCTTGTCTTCAGGATGGAGCCTTAAGAAATGTTTCTGTGAAGCAGAGTCTGGCCTTCTCTGGTTTAAACCCAAGTGTTTGAAATCCTACAGCTTTAGTTGGACAGCCAAAGTGGTTGAAGACTATTCAGCCACTCTTCAGCCACTTACTTTTCTCCCTGAACACTCCAGTTATGTTTCTTGATAAGAAGGGCAGTAAGAATCCAGTCAACCCTTTATATTTGATATGTACAGCTGACATAATTCAGCAAAAGATGGAAAAAAATGTACAGTGACATTTGAAACATTCCGTGGATGATTAAAAGGAATCTCTAGCGCTCAATTGCTCTATCACAAAGACATAAGATCTGGCTGTCTAAATCAGCCCGGTGTTAGGGACAGAAAATCACTGACCAAATGCAGGATTCAGAGAAGAGAACATTGCCCTATTTGCCAAGGAATTACAAAGCATGCAACTCATTGCAAAGTATTGATTGTTTTAAGGCTTTTTGCTACCCTCTCTTTGTATTATCAGGAAAAGCAACTATCTTGAAATGACAACCTTGAAGTGATTTGTGAAAAAAAAAATCATGTAACCTTTTGGTTTTGACATCATGGAAGGAGGTGACTTAGTCATAAAACTATTTTGGCCCTTAAATGTTTTCTCCTTAAAACATTAGTCCAACTTCAACACCATATCTTTTCATGCATGAACTGTAAGTCTTATTTTCCAGAGAGAAGGTGAATAGCAAAGAGCACTGTGCATGTTTGCATTTGCTGACAGTCTACATAATAGCCAAATTAAAAATATTCCTGCAAATGTGTTAGTGTGCCTGTTTATTTCCCAAACCTCAAATATTTCCAAAACTTAACAAGCAAATACTGGACAAGACATGTCTAGTCTTAAAACAAAAGTGTACAAATATGTAGCTGAGATACATGGGGAAGAATCACCTTTGAGGAGGCTTTGTCTTCAACGTACTACACTTAAAGCCTGGATAACTAATTCACAGTAATTACTTAAACTCTAGATATCTAATTTTCATGAGATTATTTTTATCTGGGGTGGCTAGATTTACAATTTAATTCACTTATCTTTTTGTGAGATCCATCAGTGTTCTAATTACTTATAACATCATTTGATGCAGAGCAGTGTTTCACTATGTCCCACTGTTTTTGGATAGCTGACCACAGCTCTGAATTAGGCACCATTGCTGTATCTGATGATCTGAACCTAAACCAGTTGGACCTGGGAGGGGTTATCTCAGTGCAAGAGGAATATGTTGCCTTTTGACATAAGTTCCATGAGCTCAATTTCACATGGGACAGAACAGTTAAGTAAGCGTACCTCATCTATATCAAAATTTTTCTTTAACAGAATTTCTCTGTCATTTCATATTGTTTATCCTCTATGAACCTGCGCCCGATTTTCTCTATGTTGGGACTGTTCTGTTCCAAATGTGTGAGTTTTACTAGAGTTTATGTTACCATGTGTATGAATCAAAATGGAAATTTTGTCCTTTGTGTTTTATTTTTAGGGTTTTTTGGGGGGATTTTTCTTTCAGAAATGGCAGAGGTGATTCTTTTTTTTCCCCAATCCCCTAAAATATTTTTTTCAGTGGCCTTTCCATGTTCTGCCAATCCAGTCCACATATCTAACACACCCTAAACATCTATTCTAGTTATCATAGTTAATTTGATACTGTGAAAAAGTCTGAAAAGTCTTTATTGTCATGATCTCTCTCTTAGCTCAAAGAAGGGTTATAAGGGTGATTTTTTTTCCTTCCACAAAGACAATTCAAACTCTAAAGGACAACTGGAAATAAAAAGACTGAAGTCAGTGATGACATGACTATGATTTGTGCTGCCAAAATCCTTTAAGGAGTTCTAAGAAACACCATTTTTAAAGAGCACTAAAGCATTTTGTCTTTCCTTGTAAATTCAAAGCGCCCAAGCTTTTCTGTTCCCTTGACCTAGCACTTGCACATTTCATCTTACCCAGGATTTCTAGTAGATCAAGAACACTGATTGAAGTCCTGTAGGCTGTTGCTGGTTCAGTAGCACATTCTACACTCTGACAGAGAAAAAAACCCCACATTATTTTCTATTTTGCTGTTTTCATGTGCACAAATGATAAAAGAAATTAAGATTTGTAGATGTTATTTATTCCATGAACTTGGCAAGATGCAATAGAAGGGAATATGAATAAGACACCTCTCAGCAAGATCTGCACTCAGTACAGAAAACACAAGTTACCTCATTATCACAGAAATAGACAGCAATGTCTGCCTAAGGTGGTAATGGCTCTTCCTAAGCTCACTTAAAATTCAAACGCAAATGTCAAATTGCAATGTCTTTCAAGAAAGCTGTGTCTTACTTGAAATTTATTCATATAAGTTTTAAGAAATATCCCTCAGGGAAATAGAGCCTCAATTTTTTATTGCTTTAGATAAAACAGTAAGCTATCTATGGAGCTAGAAACATAAGACCCAAGAGAAAGGAAAGAAGGCCTTGCAAAAGGCACTGAATCCCAAAGCAGGCACTTTTGAAACTGGTAATTCACTCCATTCTTACTATTTTAACCTTCTAATTTCCTCTCATTTCCCAAACTGAAATCCAGCCTCTCTGCTTTTCAGATCAGGCACTGAAGGGTTTATATTTTATAGTAATAATACTCAAAAAGCAATTCAGATATGACTGGACACAGTAGCTTATGTTTTCTAAATAATTTGTAGAAATCCTGTCAAAGCAATTCACATAACCCGCATATTTGTGTGGATTGCTTACCTTCAGACAGCAACAAAACCCCATAGTGCATAACCCCAAATGAAAATGGCAATAACTTTAAGACAGTAATAGTTAATTTTATCTGGTATAAATGAGAAGAGACTTTAGAGGATTAAGTATTGTGAAAGTTGCCCGGATGTTTTCAAAATGAACTGCATTTTAAACATATCCTCTGAACCGCTTACAGGAATCTGGTGTCTAGAAGTCATTACTGACCAACATTTCTCAATGGCAGAGATACAGCTTTTTGATGTGCTCAGGGTGTAACTTTCAAAATGTCTGCTCTACTGTGGTATCCTTCTACAAGTATAGATGGGATTTAGACAAACAGCATATCCATTTTCTAAATGAAGAAAAAGAGGAAGAAATAGTAGTAAAACACAATAATCTGATTTAAAAGGAAAAGAACAAGAACTACATGTAGGTTCAATTTGCATATTTTATCAATGCTCAAGAAATTTATGTTCACTTTAAGGAGAGAAGACTCTAGTCCAGTGTGAAGTTAATACTGCAGTGTGACAATTATTTTTAAACATTAGGTCCAATTGAATCAAGTACAGTTGTTTAAATTAAGAGGCTTAATGACAGAATTTTCATTAATCACCAGTCTCAAAGGCAAATGAATTTTAAATTATTTCAGAAACTTATTTTATCTTTAAAACCTCATAACCTGCTTTTATGTTATTTGGTCTTATGAAAAGTTATTGAATGATTTCTAAAAAAATAGAAAATATTTAATGCTGTAAACAATTTGCATGCAATCAAATAAAGAAATGGTGCAGTGCTAAATTTAAAGTATGACCTTTTATAATCTTGCAGAATCCCTCTGAATTACAATTTATTTTTGATCTTCTTACTACCATACCTTTAAACCAATAATCGTCACTTGTTTTCATCAAATATTTTGTAGCATAGCCTAATGCCATTCAAGTGTTAAGAAGGTATTTTCAGCAAGATGCAAACAAATAATAACAGGAAAGTTCATTGTGCAATACTTAGAAGTTACTGACTCTACATGGAGAAAATTACCCTTTTTCAACCACCCTTTCCACAGGTGAATGTCTGATAAAGTAAACATCAGTTTATGAGAACATCAGGGTAATTCTGTCTGTAAACAGGACTACAGAAGCAAATTACAAAAGCATGTAATTTATCTGGTTAGAGCCTAGAAGTTGGCCAGAACACAGTAATAACTCAAGTGAAAAAGAGTATGTTAGATAATTTGCAGTACTACAATCAAGTCTCATATTTTGAATTTAAGATGTATCTTATTTAACTTTACCTATCATAAATTAGAGTTATATTTAAAGCTAGTTCAAGGCTCCTATTATAACCATAGAATGAGGTATGCATCTCAAAGAGTACCTTCGTGTAGATGTATCACATGGTGACAACTTCATTTCAGACAAGGTGAATCCCCAGTCACACCTGTTTAACATACAATGGGAATGATGATAACTGTTACCAAGAAGACAGAAAACATTTAGAAGAAGCAATTTTGAAATATAATCATGTTATAGACTGCTCAGCCAACGACATTTACATTCTACCTTCATATGGAAACTACTGAAATTGTAACTATCACCACGATTTCAGATTTAAGGCAATGCAAACTCTAATTTCCTTTTTCTATAACACAGGTTGGTATTATAGCCCCAAAAGACTTAAAGAAGCATATGTGCATAAGCATTTCCCAGTAATTTTACCACTACTGGAAAATAAAAAGAGGAGCTCACTGCTTGCAATTTACCACTAAAATATGTTTGTCTGACTGATAGACTGTACTGGTTGAAGCCAACTCAGTACAAATTGTGTTGAGTGTAAGGTCTTGTACCTGGGAAAGTGTAATCTGAGAGTGCAGCACAGGCTGGAGTCTACCCAGCTGGGGAGCAGCTCTGTGGAAAGGGACCTGGGAGACCTGCTGGACAACAAGCTCAGTATGAGTGAACAGTGTTCCCCTGCAGCAAAGAAAGCCAACAGGGTGCTGGGTTGCATCAACAAGGACATCACCAGCAGAAATAAACAGATCATTATCCCACGATACTCAGCACTTGTCAGGCCGCAACTCAAATACTGTGTTCACTTTTGGTTCCTGCTACACAAAACAGATGTGGACAGGCTGGAGAGGATCCAGAGAAGTCCACAAAGATGGACACAAAGGACCAGGAAGCCTGATGTATGAAAATGGCTGAGAGAGCTGGATTTGTTGAGCCTTGGGAAAAGCATGCTTAGGAAGACCTTATCACCATGTTCAAGTATTTAAAAGGTGGCGACAAAGAAAATGGAAATTCTCTTTTTACAAGAAGTCTTGTGGAAAAAATGAGGGGTGATGAGTAAAAGATATGCCTGGGAATATTCTGATTGGACAAAAGAGGAAAATTTTTCACAATGAGAAAATTGAGCCATTGAAATAATTTCCACAGGGAATTCCTGGAATTGGTTGATTCCCCAATACTGGACATTTTGGAGATCCACCTGGTCAGGGTGCTGGTCCCTCTTGCTTAGATGGGACATTTGGTTAAAAAGTTTGACCCAGATGGTCCTTGGGGTGCCTTCCAACCTGGTATTCTATTATTTTATGATTTAGGTAATACCCTCTACCTCTGTTTTGGATCTTGATGACTGATCCTTTGAAATGCAGAAGAGTCAGGAGTTATAAGAGTTAAAATGATGCCTCATTTTACTGCTTATGTATCATTGAATCACATGTGAGGATCACAAGACTTTAAAGAAGTTTAAGGCTGGAAAGAGAAGTACCTTTGGCTTTGTATGGGATGACAGAATTTGAGGCCAATTCATATTTTCTGAATTTAGCGACTGGGAATTACACACCCTTAAGGGTAACTGTGTGTAATTTCCATTAATTCTGGTGATTATTGTGGGTTGATTGAATCCCTGACAGAGAGATATAGCAAGATATTGTTTATCTTGTAATATTTTCTTTATCTTGACTACTCTGAAGCATTACAAAAATGAGAGTTTTTCTAAGTCTAATATGCTTTGAACAATTCTAGTTGGTGTACATCTGGAAACCATATATTTCTCTCTTTGCCACAACTGAAAGTACTGGGAATGAAAAATAGGCTAGTTTTAAAAGAATAGCAAGAGTTAGTGGACAAGTCCTCTCATGATGAACAGTAGCCCAAAATACATCATAGCTGAGTAAAGGATTTATTTATACCCACATTGCGTTGTAGATGTTACTTAGGTTTGTCATAAAAGGATGAGACTGTATGGCAGTTGTGTATATTGAAGTTGTGTTGCTGAAAGGAAGCAAAAAGATCTATAATGGTTCCCTTCACAGAAATGAACAGCATAAATATATTATATTAAACTTGGAAGAAGCAATGGATGTAAAAGAAAATAATATTTTCCTGTACCTGTCCTAGCTGAAGAGACGAGACTTTCATGAAGGCTCTGAAGTTCTGTAAAACTCTGACATTTGCTAAATATAGTTTAATGACAGTGACATTTTAGACAAATTTGTTCTTTTAACAGTTTTCATTAAAAATGCTTCATTTACTTTAATTTCCCATCTACCTCTCTTTCTTTTTAATGCATTTGTTCATTTGCTACTGGAGACAGTAGCCTAATCCAAACTTTTTAGATTTTGAAGAGTATAACTTAAAATAAAAAACATTGTAAATTTGCCTAGACATGGGGTAACGAACTCCAAAAATTTTGTGGGCTCATTTTTTTCATTTATTACAATGACAGTAAGTCATTATGTCCAAGATAATTGTTTCTGGCAATCCATGTGTATATGCCAAAGGTTATCCCTGGGAACAAATTCATATATTATTATGAAACTTTAATTTGTAACACATATTCTTTCCTAAGAAAAATCTTTAATAATGATCTCCTGTAATGAACATGATGAATTCAAGAATCAGTGTAGGAGGTTTTGTCTCAAGATCTTCCTATAAAAGCAATTAGAACTAATAGAATACAATAAGGAGGTTGGTACATTAAAACACTATAGGCTGAATATAAGCTGGCTTGAGGGAAAGAAAAGATTGAATGTTGATGTGAGGCTAAAACTCTGAGCAGGAACTCAATAAGTTCATATTCTATATCACAATATTACCATCCATATTCTTTGTGTCCCTGAATCTACTATAAAAAAAATTCTGTGTCTCTGTGGCAGTATATGTAGCTTTTGGAAATTCATTGGATCAAATGCATTCTTCAGTTAGATTAAGGATTTTAGTCCCTGTCATTTCTGCTGGAAATAATGGAATTTTATCCAAGAATCCAATAATTTCTCTCACTGTAATTAACATTCGGTCTACATAAAATAAAATCTAGATTTTTAGTGTATGTAAAGTGCGTCCCAATTCACATTTCTTTGTAGTTATTCATCTTAGAATGTAGTTAAATCCCTTTATGTTGATCATCCACCACATTTTTCCCACCCTATTATATGCTTTTGGATAGCCTCTCCCTGAAGACACTCTCTCCATAATTTTTCTAGGATAAACAAATCAAAGATTCTGAATCTACTCCCATGTTTTTTCATATATTTAAATAGACTTTTTTTGCATCTACTTTGCAGATTTACCTTTCTTGAATCCATGTGTCCCACCATACTGTTCAATGGCTGCAGTCTTTCTTTAACACTGAGCCTTGTACCTTCAATAAAACACACCACTTGGCAACACCTAATATTCTGACTATTGACAACAGAAGACCCTGTAGACCTAAGTCAGTGTGGTTTTTAGGCACAATATCCAACTTCCCACTTAAAGCACATTGAGTGCTTATCATTACTATTTTAGTGACTAACACAGAAAGTCATTCTTCTTAATTTCTAACTGATCAATTTTCAGATAATATGAAACTACCAAGTTACTAGGCCCTACAAAATCCTATTTTACTACTTCAATTTTCAAGGTCCACTTATTCTTTTTGTGAGATACCATGTTGCTTCTCTATATAGATGACATCTTCCAGTGTCATGAATGAGCATAGTTCCCTAGTACAATTGACTTTATGATAGGGTCACTAGTGAAAACATTATATAAGGTCTCATGTAAAAGTATTTGTTGAAGGACCCTGGTGATCATTTCTAGCTCTCAAATTCTGTCTTCAACACAACTTATTGTCATCTTCCATGTAGACAATTTCTTATCCACTTCACATTTCTTGTACAAATTCCAATCTTCTCCTTACTTGAGGTGAGCAGGAATACATACATTTTCACTGCTACTTCAGGTTTGAAAATCCAGGTGTTTCAGGGAAATTATTCAATTGCTCAAATTTCCGTTGTCCCAAACCCTTACAAGTCCTGACCCAGGTTCATCTGTTCCTGTTGTCCAAGTTTTCTAGTGCCTCAGTTTATTCCACACACTTGTCTACCCCACAGAGTCTGATGGATTATTCACATTCTTCATTTGTGTATGCCTTTTATCCTACCAAGCAGAAACAGGGGCAGAATTCAGTTTTCTTGAATGTGGAGGTGAGTATCATAATTTAAAAAAAAAAAAAAAAAAAAAAAAAAAAAAAAGGAAAAAAAAAAAAAACGAGATAGCTCGAAAGTCTGAGTCTGAGCATTTTTAGTACCTAAACTCGGAGAATAGATTTCTCTTTAAGTTCAAATCCATGTCACTGTGAAGCTTAATCTATGAATGTGTGTGAATCTATGAATGTTGTGGTACTACAGTGATTTCCATGGAAAATCTTGCTGACCTCTGAGAAATCAGTATCTGTATTTCTGGTCAACTGATGAAAAGCTGTAATGTCTTTGATGTTAATCCACTGCAGAAGCTACATTACATTCAGGAGACAGACCACAATTTTCCAACGCCCTGGATTTTAAGAAAGCCGTAGTTGAGTTGGAAGGGAAATAAAAAGAACTTGACTCATTCTACCAGAGTCTGGATGGAACAATGATTTGCCTAAGAATTCTCAAAAATAGATGGAAAAATGTAACCGACATTTTAATTTTTTACTAAATAGAGACCCACTTTTCAATTAGAAGCCATTAGATGCAAGATAGAGGACAAAATCAGATGTCAACAAAACAGTTTCAGTCAAGTAGACGATGTTGAAAAAATTGCAGGCTACAATTTCAGATTGTGTACAGACAGAGTTCACATCCAGTGATACAAGCCACATATGTATAAATCTAATGAGATAGGCTTCATGATTAATCAACAGTGATGAAATAAGCCCCAATTCAGTATTGCATGTAATAGCTTCATAAAATTATTTCTTTCCTATTAAATAGGGGGAAGAAAGCATCCATTAAAATATTTTATTTATACTTTTATTTATTGAAAGCAAACCACTAATTTCCTTAGTGTAGAGGCATACAAATGAGCTATCCATTAGAACAGCATGAACTATCAGCACACATCACTAGCAATATCTCCTTGTGCAATTTTTCTGTGGTATGTCTACCACAACAAAGGTGGCTTTTCATTCTTATTAATTCAAACCTTTTTGTTTGCCATATTTTAACTTTTTATGTTCTGCAATTTTTCAGACCTGTTCTACCAATTCAAATGTAAGCTGTACACTTACCTTTCTTTATAGCAATATCAGCTTAAGGAGTTGCCACTTTTAACCTGTATCAATTCACTGATTTATATATAAGACCATTTAAAATCAGGTACATGGAGTCAACTGGTGGCAGGCAGGCTACAGTGATTGGCCAGATGGAAGAACTACTGCCAAGCTACTACTATGAAACACGTATGTGCACCTAAGCAAGATTTTCACCTTTGCCAAAGCACTAGTATGTCTGCACTGTTGTTGACAAAAGAAAAATCCTCTAGTCTGATTCAGAGTCATAAAAATTTGTTAGGCAACTTAGCTAATGAATCAAGCAGTGTGTGTTCCTTTACTGGGTTGAGAGGCCACATAGGAGAAATATGCGAATGTTTTCAGAGTATGCTGGCATGCAACAAGTAAGGCCAAGGTCCACTTGGAATTAAATGTGATATCTCAAGGACAACATAAAGAGATCCTTCAAGTACCAGCACTTTAATCAGCAGCAAAAGGAAGACTCGGAAAAATGTGGGCACACTGCTGAAAGAGGTCAGTGTCCTTGTGGTGGAGCATACAGACAAGACACAGTTATTGAATGCCTTCTTTGCTTCAGTCTTTACTGCTAAAGCCAGCCTTCAGCAACCACATGTCATGGAGGCAAGAGATTATCTGGAGAAAGGAAGATTTTTCCTTTGCTGAGGAGGATCAGGTTAGAGATCATTTAGGTAAACTTAACATCCAAAAATCCATGGGCCCCATGAGTGCTGAGAAGGCTGGCAAATGTTATTGCTAAGCCGATCTTTATCATGTTTTGAAGATTGTAAAGAGCAGAAGAAGTGTCTGAGGACTGAAAGAAAGCCAATGTCACTCCAGTTTTCAGAAGACAAGAATTAGGACCCAGGAAACTACCAGCCAGTCATTATCACCTCCATCCCTGGAAAGGTGGTGGAACAGCTCACCATGGATGTAATTTTTACCGTGTGGGGAAAGGTTATCAGAAGTAGTCAGTATGGATTCATCAGGGCAAAATTATGTTTGACCAGTCTGATAGCCTTCTATGATGGCATGGCTGAACAGGTAGATGAGGGGAGAGCAGTGGATGTCGTCTCCCTTGGATTCAACAAGACTTTTGATACCCTCTACCATAACATCCTCACAGGTAAGCTCAGGAAGCGTGGGTTGGATGAGTGGACAGTGGCATGGATTGAGAACTGGCTCAGTGGCAGAGCTCAGAGGGCAGTGATCCATGGCACAGGGTCTAGCTGTAGGTCTGTAGCCAGGAGTGTTGCCCAGGTGTCAGTACTGGTTTCATCTTGTTCAACTTATGCATCAGTGACCTGGACAAAGGGACAGAGTGCTCCCTCAGCAAGTTTGCTGATGATACAAAGCTGGGAAGAGTGGCTGATACCCCAGAGTGCTATGCTGCCATTCAGCAGGAATACTCTGTAGGCCCTGTTCCTAGTTTTTAGGAAAGTGAAAAGACAAAAATGACTTTTCTTTTACAAATTCTTTAAAATCGTCAAGTCCAAAGCTTACTGAAATAAAAATCCTATTATCCTAATTGGAGGTTTTCAATACAGCCCAAACATACCCAATAAAATAGAGGTGAACACATGACTGAAAAACACAGTTCTTTTAGTAGGAATAATACTAGAAAGTGGTGGACTAATCACGTGAATTACTGGAAAAGGTGGTAGAGGGAGCAGGAAAGTGAAGGGAAAGATGAGGAGGCCCCTCTGCAGTGATTTACTTCCTTTGCCATGAAAGATAACTCAGAAGTCAAGGAGAAAGCCGTGTTCATTATGGCCTAACATCAGTCAGTTTGTGAGTTATCCCCCAGAGCAAAGTAGCTAATCAATTTCATGACATTTTTAAGCCTAAACATCTAAATAATAAAAAATGGCATTTATTCTTGTATTTTCTCCTTCAATTATAAGTCCCATTAAATAAAAGAAAAAACATTTAAAAGAATTTTTGTTCTTGAAACTTACCTTATTAGATCAATTGTTTAAATATCTTTTGTTAATGATCCTGTGGAAAATAACATATTGCCACTGTTCATTCAAACTTGCAGTAGCACTTCACTTCTGAATTTTTTCTGATTTTCTAAGAATCTGATCAAATGAATCCCACTTGCTGAACCAATTGAAAATATTATCAGTCATGACTAGAAAAAATTAATTAAGAAGTGTGGAGAATATAGGAACAAAGATTAAAAATGCATCTTCCTTAATTTTGAGTCATTATTTTGCATAATCATCAGTATTCTTGTGATTGAAGGCACTCCTGAAAAACCATGCACATGATTTAACAAGTGCTTTGATCTAGACATTAGAAATTATTTAAGATTGAAAAATCAGAAATGCCTCTATCATAAGAACTGCTGTAAAGGATATTTGCACCTAGAAATAGTAAGATATTTTGAGTTCACTAATAACAGAAGATGATTGAGGAACTTTGAAGTTTTCCAACTTTTTCAGAGTTAGAAGAGGGATAAATTAGTGCACTTCAACAAGGCTGTGAAGATTTTCATGCTTCTTCTTCCTTTTCATAAAATCAGAGAATCATTAAGGTTGAAAAAAACCTCCAAGATCATTGTGTCCAGCCTTTGATTGAACTCCACCATACTAGACCATAGCACTAAATGACACAGACAGTCATTTCTTGAACACTTCCAGGGATGGTGACTCCCCCCCCTCCCTGGGCAGCCTGTTCCAATTCTTGACAACACTTTCAATGGCAAAAAAAAAGCACTTCCATGCACTTGGGCTCTTTGTATCCCATGACATAGTGGTACAAGCTATAGTGAACGTATATATGGTAATATCAGATGAAAAAGAGTGATGTAAGACTGCTAGAAGATATTGTACAGCTCAGAGACATATATGCACAAATGTATTGAGGTGTTGGGAATAGTACTGCAATTCTTACTCCACGAAACATGCACATGAATCAATCCAATTTAGAGCAGTACATCATAGGCCAAGGGAAAATGCTCATTTTGATCAGTTGTCGTGAGAACAGGGCCAGCCTGGCAGTTTGGATTCATTTTGTGGCAGTACTTCCTCAGGCTTTGCCTTCCACGTGGCGTCAGGCAGCCGTGTGTTCTCCTCCCACCCCGTCAGCTGTCGTTTGCACTGTTTATGGTTTTCTCAACCAGTTTGTCAGCAAAAGCAGCCCAGGACCTCGCCATATCTGTTTCAGTTTTGACAAAAAAGCTAGGTCTGCCTTCAGTGAGAGTGTAAGGGGTACAGAAGAGCAGTGATAAAACACGGATATACCATAAGATCATTCAGTTGTGTAGGCTGCTACTTTTATCACCCTATTGGTCCAAAAGACATGTCAGGATCCTCCTGGTCTTTTATATATAATAATATTCTGTGGACAAACCAAACCTACTGCATCCTAATCTTAACTGGCAAAATCCTGTTATCCCAACTTTCAGTTGACCATACCCTGACAGGAAAAAAAAAAAAAAAGAAACACAAACAGAACAAGTCCTCGCCTTCTCAACACCAAATGTTGTAGACAGCTTCAGTCCTTCTGAAACACCCTCATGGGAAACCAAAACCATCTCCTAACACAAGTAAAGAACCACTTGCTTTCCCCTTTCTCTGCTCAGGCACTAGTTTTGTTCTACTTTTTGCTATCAAAGTATAATTCCATCAGTTTGATTTCTCTCCTGTACTTCAGGTGCTGTTTTGCCTGTGAGCATTAACTATGGTACCCAAAGATGTATATGGAAAAATGTAATATTCACAAAAAATAAAAGCCTTGAAGAGAAAAGCATATCCAAGTGATAAACCAGACTATGTGTGATATATATGCATGAAGCTTGTTAACGTGGTATGATGACTCTGATACTTCTAAGCTTCTTCTGGAACTGGTAGTGTCCAGGTGTCACTCTCTTCCTGGAATTTACTGTTACCTTGCCTTCTCTTGTCTTCAATGAGAAGTGGAAATAAGGAAATAAGTGACTTCTGAACTATTAACTACCAGCAGTCAGAGGAAAGAAGATACAAGGCTGAAGATTCTCCAAAACTTACTTTGCACTCAGTCAGGATAAAAAGCTTTTATGCTCAAAACCTTCTTACCTGAATAACTGGGACATTATTTGTTTGTTTGTTTGTTTTTCCTCCTTGTATTCCTAATATGTTCAGTATGTGCAAAAGTATGTTCAGGCTGCCAGCTTGTAGCTGTTCAGAGATGACCTGTATGAAATATTTGCCCATAAAAGAGTTTCGTATTTCACTTTACACAGAATTGCCACTACTGTTTCTTTCAAAGACTTGAGATGGTACTTTCCTATGAATGAGGATGTTAGGGCCTGGCATTTGTCCCATTTGAGTTTGTTTGGCTGAGTAAGATGGTTAAGGAATTGAGCTGGTTGAGCTCTCTCCTATTGTTTGGATCCTGCACTGAAGATTTCATACTCCTGTTCTGATTTCTTAACCTTCCATCTTTCTGAAGCTAACAACCCCTCAACCCCCATTGGAGGCATCTAATATTGGTCACTTCTTCTTAAGGTCACTTTTCTCCTTCTCCTCCCTGTCTTCTTCAGAATGTGGACCTCTGATGATCAAAAAGGACGCTGAGTGACAAATTAACATCAAGATTACGTTCAGAAGCTGTGATCAGAGTCAGACACAGGACAATGATCTCCTGGCAAGTCCACAGTGACAAGGAAGGTCCCAGGGAAGGCCAGGAAGCCCAGTCTGCAGGTATGGGCCAAGGGCAGGATGGATGGAGTAGCATATGAGACTGAGCACAGACTTCACTGCTGCCCATCTGTGAAGATGCACTGGCTGGGCCTGGCAAAAAAGCAGTTCCCAATGGAAAGGAGACACAGTCCCTCACTTCTAGCTTTCTTCACAACAGCTTTCATCAGTAGTGACCTTGGGCTCAACCAGATAACCACCTTAACTCAGCCACATAAACACTAGGAATGGCCATTTGCTCGGGGCCTTGAGACAGGTTGTGAAATATACAGGAGCATAAGAAATTGCTATGCTGATACTGTTTTGATAGTGTAAGTTAAAGAAAATTGTTCATTTCATAGGCATCTCCTTAGTATTTCTAAAATAGGCTAAGATTCTCAGGTATAAAAGGCCTTAGAAGTGGAAAGCATTTCCTCTCTGCAGGAATTAGGTACTAAGAAAGAATTTGAACAGAAATTATGATGAATTTAAGGGCTTTCCAGAACATAATACAGAAAGTATAACACAGATCTCATGAACAGCGATTAATGGGCTTTCTCATATTGGTAGCTTGTAAAAGAATGAAAATAAATATAGAGAATACTATCCAGCAAAGCTACTTACCCCTGCAAATACCCATTACTGAACAGAAGCAGAAGATTGGGTGGACCAGGGTAACAGAATAAATCCAGAGTTACTACTGAAGACAGTGAAGTTACTCCACATTTATACCAGTTTAACTGAGAAAAGGAAAAGGTCTGTTGAGTATAATTGAATCAAGGAGTTTTCCATTAAGTCCAAATGACTTTCACAGCAGGAGGCTCCTGAAAGCTTAGAGGAGAGCAGTCCTTTCGGAACAATAACATTTCACTTTTCTTCTGCATTTAAATCTTTACTGTTTGGACACAGTGTTTTAAAATACATTCAGTATTCGCTATGTTTTTTACATTAGCTATACTTGTTGCCAAACACTCTGGAATTCCAGTTGAAACATCTATGTTTTCTGTAGATATTTATTTATATTTCCTGAAGTGTATGTGATTTTTTTTTTTAATTACTTTTCTTATTGAACAATTTATATGGATGTGAATATTGTATGTTTTACATACTTTCTTTTGGAGGTTCTGGTCACATGTGAGTGAGACACTTCAGGAATCCTAAAGATTTAAAATTTTCTCTTGTGTTACTGAAAGATTAGACAATGACTAAAAAGCAAGGTTAAAATATTCAAAATCACAGTTGGCTTTGTATAGTGTAGAGATGAAGTATATTAAAAAAAGGATGGTATTTATTTCCAACTATTCCAGAGGTTTGTTCTTTCTGAGGGTTTCTTTTGGGGATGAGAGCGAATTGGGTGCTTGTTTGTTTGTGGGGTTTTTTTGGTTTGGTTTTTGTTTTTTTTTTTTGGTAAGTTTGTGAACTCCAGTTTGAATATATGTTATACCTTCTACCCATTAGGAAATACCTGGGGAAAAATTAAAGTTAAAAAGATACACATACACCATGGCTTAATGAATAATTCCTATGCCTACAGCTACTAAATAAAACAATGAAGAAAAAGAATGGTATATAACTGTTTCTAAAGCTTTAAAGTTTACCTATATGTTCTCATATTAACAACGAAATGTCTGGCAACGTGAAACAGATAGGAATTTTGCCCTGGAGACCTGTACCTATTGAAAATAATAAGGCTA
>VZRZ01005116.1:687817-722056 GCA_013398175.1 Climacteris rufus | reverse complement strand
AATGGACCATGACCTGTTAGAAAAAAAAATGGATGTAATTGATAGTGTTTTAGAGGAGAAATACCAGCCAGTAAAAAGTGGGCTGGAGACTATAGCAGTAAAACACTGGACTGGCACACTCTCACTGATGCTGCAGGTAACCCTGGAAAGCCTTGCTTTACCTTTCTGCCTTCCTGTGCACCTGCTGCCTATTTAGGATTTTTTGTGGCTTCTGTTTGTAAAGTACACGACCTTGTTACCTTTGAAGTCAATGGTCAAACCGTCATTACTTCCTTGAAAGCAGATGGGGCCCATATGGCCTGCTTGCATGATCATTGCTCATGTACAACACCCACAGAGCTAACAGGTTTCTAACTGGGATGAATTGCATTGTGAGAAACAGTAAAATGAATGAAAGAAGCTAAAACAATGTGAAAACTTTGTGGGAAGCTGTGATTTTATAACCATCTTCTAGGCACATCATGGCACCTCACACCTGTCGCAGTAACGACACAAAAGGAAGAGCCAGAGACACCTGTTACCAGGAGGAGAGAGAAGGAAGGAAGGAAGGGCAAGACCCGCCTTCTTTATTTTTTATATACATTTAGAAATCTCTATTCATTGGAGGAAATCAGTTCTTCCTCCCTCAATCACAGTGGTCAAAGGAAATCACCACCAAAGTTCTGTGTCCAGGAGAAAGGAATGTACATGATAAGATACAGTTACAATAACATAGCCATGTTTACTGAGAAAAGTGTGAGAAACTAGCTACAGAAGAATGACAACATCCAGAACTGCAAAAATCAGGGCAACACACACCTTCTGAAAGACTCACTGGAGGGATGAGGTGTGAGAGGCTATAATGGGGCAATGAATAATAGCAAGATGATATGGGAAAGGCTGTGGAAGCTGAAGCATTAAAACTTAATTAGAGGACTAATACTGTCTTGGGTTGTTAGCGTATGACCCTGGTGATGTCATTTTCCACTTAGGAGACTCCTGCTTCTTCTGGATTGTGAAATGTGGAAGTTGTGAAGTGCAATGCCCACAACATCTGAACCCCAGTATTGTTCTCTCCGAAGCAAAAAGGTGAGTAGTAGATGCTGCTAAAAAGCATAAAACTAAAATCAGTTTTCCCCAGCTATGACACTGAGTGTATTAGTCTTGAGAAGTGTCAAGTGGAGTGCTGAATGAAGCACCCAGAAGTAGCAAAAAGAAGTATTTCAGGGCAAGGAGACAGAACTGCTGTTGTACTGTTCAACATCAACAGCACCAAAACGACGTGGCAGCAGGATACACAGTTGTGAAGGCACACAAATTCCAAAGCTAACATAGACTAGGCATGTTTGAGAAGGGGTGTAGCATCAGTGTGTAGCAGCTAAGCCTTGCTAAAAGGCAGGGTTAATTAGCTGAAGTGAGACAAGCTGTGGAGCTAAAAGCCTCTCAGACAACAAACAGTGTCATGTTGGCAGAGACACACTCTATCATCTAGAGTTTGCCCACCACTAACTTGGAGAATCTCAGTATGAACTGCAAGTAATGCTATGCAGATATGCTGTCCAGACGTGCTTTATTTCACTAACAGCCTGCCAATGACCAATCAAAGCAACTGATCTCATTGTCCTAACTGGTAGGAAAACACATGCACAAACAACTTTGTAAAGTTAAAAACTCAGGACAAGGAAATCAGATATAGCAATAACTTTCAAATATGCACACCAAGTCATTGCTTCAACCCTCCCCAGCTTTCTGTAGTTTCACCTCTTCTCCGTATGTATTTCTCCTGATGAAAACAAATAAATTTCTAAAATGCAGCTGTATCTTGTACAGTGCTGCAATTTGAGTGTGAAAATTCTTTGGTGGGTTGAGCAGTTAGTCCCAGAATCCAAGACCTGGCACCAGTAGTAGGATTTCACTCTCAGCAAGTAAAATAATACCAGTTTAATCCTGTGGGCTCAAATCATCAGACACTAAAGATATATTTTCATGTTTCATTCCTATATTTGTTTAGGAAATCAAGCTTTGACTTATATTGATGAAAACAAGTAACATCTTTAAACTTAATGCAATGGTCACCTATAATCAATGTAACTATTCTCACCAGCTGTCCATCACAAATTTCATGGAGAGGAAAGAGATCAAAACAAAACAGAGAGTTACCACACCTACATTTTCAAAGGAGAGATATTTATGTTTTGCCAACCTATAGTTTACCTAGAAATATTTTTAGTGTGTACTTGATGTTATTTATTTATATTTGCATAATCATCAATCTGCTTAAAAAATTAAACATATTAATTATATATACAGAATATGGGCATATTGTTATAAAGAATAAGAGAAAATTACTCCAAAATTAAAAGAACCTTAAACTAACAATGCAAGATTTTCTTATTTATGCACTTCATTTGCTTTGGGAAACAGTGAGGAATCTTTCTTTTTGAACGTTAAATATTTGCTACTCTCATTTTATAAGAATCAGGAAGGTGTTGATAATGATATAACCTTCTAATAGGTCCTGGAAAACTCAGTGCTCACTGCCCAGTAGCCTGCTGTGACAGAGTCATAGAAGCAGGAAATACAAATACAAACTTAAGGTTCTTTCTGTGATGAGCTGTAGACAATGACTCAATGGTGATGACAATGATGTCACAGTGACATAGAGACGGCTGTGTATTTATCTCATCGAGTTTATATGTGGATTCGTGAAACTTGTAAGTAGTGTATACAAAGGTGTGTGCTATTTCCCTTTCATGAAATTTGACAAGTTTTCAACACTTAGGGCAAGGCATCTTTCCCAGAGGTCCCCTGCTCATGCTCGGCAACTGTCACAGCTCATGCTGCTTCCTAAATAAATTATAGAAATGACTGACACCATCTGAACACAGAAATTGTCAGAACACTAACAAGCAGAGGCTTCTTAACTAGCCATCAAATCATTATCATTACAGAGGCATGGGTGCTTAACTTTTAAAGGGAAACTCAAACAATCTTTCATTTTTCTAATGGACTGAGAAGTGCTACACACTTTCTAAAAATACTCTTTCTTGTTCTATGTCAAACTAATTTTTCATGTAACTTGTGTTATAAGGGAATTCCTCTTTCTCTGTTGAGGTATTGTAACATTTGAATCTGACTTAAGTAGAGCTTCAATTTGGATCCCTTCCTTTAAAACTTTTTAAAGGTCCAAAGCCAACAAAACTTCCCATTCTTTTAAAATTTTAGTTATAGTGCCCTTCTGCCCATTTCGGTAAATGCCTTTTTTTTTTTTCCTTTCATTTTAGGCTATTGAATATAGTAGAAGAGATTAGAATATGTCCCTCTTGGAAGGGATTATTGCTAAGGGCAGCGTCCAAATGCCTCTGAAACACTGACAGGCTTGGGACGTCTAGGAAACCTGTTCCGTGTTTGATTATCCTCTCAGTAAAGAAATGCTTCCTAATGTCAAGTCTGAACATCTGACACAGTTTTGAATCATTCCTATGCACTGGATACCAGGGAGAAGAGGTCAGTATCCCTCCTTTCCACTTGCCCTCCTCAGAAAGTTGTAGACAGTAATGAGGTCAGCATTCAGTCTATTTTTCTAGGCAAACTAGGTAAACCCAAAATCCTTAGACACTCCTCATAAAACATACAGGTCTGCTACTTCAGACCAAAATATTGAACCTGTATATGCCATTAAAAGTAATGTATGTGAGTTCTTGGGCTGCTGGATTGATTTGTTCTTTTTCCTTGTTTGGTTTAGTTTTGTTTTGGTGTGTGTGTGGTCATGGTGATGATACAGGTGGGTATGAATGGTTAGGTATATGGTGGTACAGATGGTTAAGTATACAGTGAAGAGGCAACCTGAGATTAGGCTTGGGATTAAAAATGGAAAAAAAAATTCTAAAGATGCACACCAATACTGGAAGACAGGAATAATTACCTACCTGAATATTGAAAACATGGCTAGAATGTTATAGGGGTTCAAGGAATCTGCAGTGGCTTCTGTGCTCTTCTCTGTCAAACACCAGTTTCTAAGACGAAAGGTAATCTTAGTGTTTTCATACCTCTCTAGAGCCCTCTGTTTGCCCTAATTCCAATGTCTTATTCCTAAATTGCTAGAATTATACTTAGGGTTTTTTTGGGAAATCCATGTCTTTCTTAAAATGGGGAAATTCTTTCCCTAACTCCACTAAAGGCTTCTCATATGTCATAGCTCCAGTCACGTTTTTCATGGTTCACTGATGAATGTAAACAATTAAATCTGCTTTTTTCATTTCTGCTGAAAGGTTGGTCTTATCAAAAAAGATACTTGTGCTAAGCAGTTAGAAATTCCCTCACTTGTTTTAAAGTTGAGGTCAAAATGAAGGAGATAGTGTAAGACTCTAGCACTTACAGGAGACCTTGAGCACACATCTTGAATAATAGGCAGACAGTTGAGTTTGCATGAGTCCTGCAGGAAAAGGGTCCTTGATCAGTCATGCTGCTGCATTCAACATGAGTTGCAATCTGTAAGTGGTTTTCAAGGGTAACTCCAAATAAAGCACATTACGGTAATACAGCCTGGAGGCAAAGATCAAAGCTGAGAGATGGGAGGATATAAATACACTTCCTTTACAAATAGCCAGATGATTCTTGAGCTGTCTGCTTAAATACTTGCCGTAATGAAGTCATAGAAATAGTGCAGCAGTGACAACAGCAGAAAACAGAACAGGTGCTTTCAGCATATTTCTACCATTTATCCTGAGCTCAGTACCTCCAGATTCTGCTATTGTACTTTCATATTTATTGGTCAGAAATCCTTAATTTGGGAAGCACAATTGCTTTTTTCTTAGGCAAAATTGTCCATCAACATATAGCCCCTGGATGTCTATCTGGGAAAAGTATACTTAGTTCTGTGGAATACTGAATCGCAAAACACTTTTTTTTTTTTTTTTTTTGTAAAACCACTTAAAATCCTCCACAAAGAGGTATCAGAAATATTTTGTGTCTAAATTTTATTTTGAGAACAAAACATTTTCCTATGTATGTCCATTTTCTGTTTGTCTTTCAGATGTTGGTGAGTTTGTTAACTTTATGTGACATATTTTTACTCAGATTTCTGTTATCTTTATATTAATTTTCTGTTGCTATGTTAGATATGCTGAAAAATTTGAAATATTTATAATGTCTATATGTGAAGTCACAGGAAAATTAGAGAATTTTATAGGGGATAAGAGTTAACATTGCACTTAGAATAAGCACAAAATGTACCTTAGCTATCATTCATCAGCTACATAGTTCAGAAAGCCAAATATAGGCTTCCAGTTTGGCTTGGTTCTGTGGAAGTGCTCAAAATAATTTAAGACAGAAAGCCTTTTGAAGAGAACCTGAAAGTGAAAATTGATGTTTCTGAGTTCTTTGAAGTATCTTCAATATGATTCTTAGAAGCATTTCAGGTTTCTCTCTTATTACATTGTGGAATTTCACTTATTTTCAAATTTTAAGTCACATTTCTGAATCAAGTTCAAGTCTGTCGTTCAGAGAAGATACACTAACAAACAAATAAATGGAAATGTCAATGGATGTCAATTTTCTTCCGTTTGTAAAAGTAATACAGTACTATCAAAGTTTAAAGAATCATCATAAATGATTATAACTAAATTAATTGCAATAAATGGAGTAGTTCTTGGTCTTTGTAGTGTATCTTGACATATTTGCTTATTCAAAATTGCGCTAAGTAGTAGGATCTCTCATCATAGCTGTGATTTAGCAAGATTATACTATGATCTTGTTATTTAAATTGTATACAATTTATACAATTGTATACAATTACAAGTACAAAACAAGAAAAAATAAAACATTAATAAGACTACACAGTATATTTTGGAAATAAAAGATGCTAGAGTGGAAATTATGAAATTGAGAACAATTTAGAGACAGAAATTGATAGCTCACAAGACATTTTCCAGAATTTAAGCTCATTTAAAGCATAATTTTTTCCAGTTTTAGAGTAAATTATTCTTGATTCTCACACTCAAATTCAAAATTTATTTAGTTCACAATTTATTTAATATAGTAACTTGGTGGCACATTATCACATTTAAGAGTTGTTCTTTATTTTCTGTTTCTGCTTGCAGCCCCTGTGTCTTCAGCAAATGTGATAAGGACGTTTTTATTACTAGATTTTGCTCATTATGACAAATAATACCAATATAATTTTCCCCATTTTTTGAAGTAGACTTACTTTGCTTTTTGTTCTCTCTGTTCTCTCTGTTTTTCCTTCCACAGCTTTTGAAAAACAGTAGCCATTTAATTGCAAATTGTGCTACAAAGCTGTCTTAGATGAAAATGCAAAAAATACACAAATTAAATTTAATTAATATGTGTTCATATTTTCTAACTGCCTCAACCTTTTTTCATCATTGTCTACACTTTATGCTGCCTCAGTTACTAACCCTGAGCTGGAACACTTTTCCCAAAAAAAGTCCTTTCCTGAATGATGCAATTTGAAATGGAATTCATCTCCTCATCCACTTTCAAATATGGCTGTTAAGTGTCTTGCTCTAATATTTTAATAAAACAGGTTCATAATAATACATCATGTATGCTTCTCTTGCTCCTTCTGACATGATGCTGTTTTACTCTATTTGCTGGTTTGTTTTTTCCTTTGGTTTAATAAATCTTAACTGATTATAATCTGTTGCTACCATTTTCTCATTTTTTCTGTTAGAGCAGCAGTTTTTATAACTTTATTTTGGCAGTTCCCTTTAAACCGTATCATTCACTCTTTTTTTTCATGTTTCTTAGACCAGAAGAAATAAAATTCATATTATTCTTGCAGGAAACTATTTTGTCTATTTTGTCTTCATAATCATGGCCTCATTCATCTGTTGTCATCTTCTCAAGGTTTAATGCTTAAAAGGTTTCTGTGACTTTCCACTCATTAGGTATCCTATGTTGTGAGAAGTGGACTTCTGTGTCACAGTAACGACACAAAAGGAAGAGCCAGAGACACCTGTTACCAGGAAGAGAGAGAAGGAAGGAAGGAAGGGCAAGACCCACCTTCTTTATTTTTTATATACATTTAGAAATCACTATTCATTGGAGGAAATCAGTTCTTCCTCCCTCAATCACAGTGGTCAAGGGAAATGTCCATCAAAGTTCTGTGTCCAGGAGAAAGGAATGTACATGATAAGATACAGTTACAATAACATAGCCATGTTTACAGAGAAAAGTGTGAGAAACTAGCTACAGAAAATGAAAACATCCAGGACAGCAAAAATCAGGGCAACACTTCTGGAGACTTTTTACAAAGCCATATATGTTTCTTTCAAGTCCATTTTCTATTCCAATATTTTTTTTTCCTTCCAATTCAAATCTTCCTTATTCAGATATGTATATTTTTATATAGTGGCAGTTTTTTGGGTTTTGGTTTGGTTTGGTTTCTTTACATAAAAAATACTTTCAAAATGTTAATGTCAAATTGGAATCAGTTGACTCAAAGATATAAAATCTTCCTATTGGGCTCTATACAAGAAGAAAAGACTCACTGAAAATGTGATTGTGATTTCTAAAAGGCATTCAGTAATCTCAGTCCACACAGTCTATCCAGAATCCATGCTTCTGTATGGGTAGAAGAATGGGTAAGATACATCCAAATAAGATGTATCTATAGAACATCACTTTCTGCCTGCTGGAGTAAAATAAGTGGGACATTTTTCTGTAAGAATAAGCAGATTCTCACTGCACTGGTCTTTACAGAGTGAAAGAAAACAGAAAGTTCCTAGATGCAATCAGCTTGATATAATAGATACATAATGTATCCACTGAGGCATAGAGCAACCTTGCTTGTTCCCAGGACTTTCTATTTACTATACTCGCTCCTATAAATTGCTAGGCAGACTAACACTTCTGTAGCAGATCTACTGCTTACTCAGTACTTATTTTGAATGATGCTTGTATATGTGCAGGGGACCAGATGTGTCCTTTCCAAGTGTTAATGAGGAATTGCCATGGATGTATTTCATAAAGGCAGTCTCAGTCCCTTAAAAAAATTATTTGTCATCCTGGCAGTAACTGATGAAAAAAGTATGCACACAGGGAATTTATTTTCTTCTCAATACTGTAAGCTAAGGTCAGAGGTTCAGACTTCACTTTACACTGTCTTTGTTAGCTTAACACAGGACAATGCAGAGACTGAAGGGAGAGAAATGCTCATTTTTGTCACTCGCAATGGTATCAGTGGTGGTCAAAGAGTGATAGAGGCCAGAACACTTGATAATTTGCCTGCAGTGATGCTTGTACTCCTTGGGAGTTGTTTGAATTAAACACTGCCAACCAGGGAAAAATCAATAAAGTTGTTTAAATGGTTTCACAGGGGCCTTTGTGATGATTGAATATTACTCTTCTTACAAGACCAATAGCTCCTTGCTTTTTTTTTTTCTTTCAGTGCATGACCAGTAACTAAAGTTATTCAGTCTAAGAGTTCAAATGAAGGCTGAGCATCTTCTCTTCTTACTGTCTTCTTCTACTGACGAATAGTTTTCATTTCCCTTTTTTTTCAAACTAAAGTAGAACAAATCAATAAACCTCCCAGAAGCAGAAACATTAACATTCCAAATCATCCCTATTTCCAGCTAGATCTGCAGAAAAGGGCAAGACCAACACTGATTTACACCATCTGGGGATCTACTCCAACATTTCTTTGGGTTAGATGACATTCAATCAATTTGCCCATAGAATGATGCACTGTACAAAAAGAACTGCAAACAATACAGATTTTCAGTGTTTGAAATAGCATAAGATTTTATTTCTGTAAATTTTTTTACTCTTTTTAATGATAAATAATAGTTTAGAAAATTTAATACCCAATAGTTTAACATCCAAAGCTGCTTTTTAAAGGATATGGCAAAAATTTAGATAATTTCAGTACTATCTCAGAGAAAGTAATAAATCTGAGAAAACCTGCAACATGCCCATATAGGGAATCTATTAATTCCAAAAGATGCATGATGTGGTATGTAAAAAATTTAAAAGATGCTTGTTTGCACTGAAATAAACCTCAATCCTGCTCCAACACTTTGTCAGCTAAACTAGTAGCAGTTTCTGGCATAATTGGCATGGACTGACAGTGCAGGCTTTGTAGCAGTCAAACTGGTGGCGGTTTTCTACTTCATTTGTGTACATCATTATAAAAGCAGAAGGGAAAAATATGAATCACCACCATATCAGTGAAAGTGGTCCCTTCACTCTTTGGAAATGTAATCTGTCAGATATGCGTTTCCTTCAACACCTGATGAAATGCTATAATTCTATGCATCTTTTTCTGAAGTAAATGTTGTTATTTTACTGCTAGAAGTCACACAAGAAACAGAAAAGTGGATGAAATGCAATCAAGTGAGGCAGGATTCCTGGCTTTTTATCTCTGCTTTTCCACTATTCAACCTTTAGCATAGCCTTGATTTTCTTGCTAAAACCATGACAGCTACAACAGCTAACTATAGAAATGCTTTGAGATTTAATTACCTGTTACTACATTTCAAAATCTTCATTAAAAATTCTCTTATGTGAATGAATTACACATTGTGGACCAGTAATCAAGGAAAATATGCCAACAATTTTAGATAGAGCAAACAAGCAAACACCCAACAAAAACAACAAACACCCTCACCCACTCCCACCCATTAATATTTCTAAGGATGTCTTTACAGTGTTTTTTCACAGTTCTGAGATATGACACTTTACAAAAATTTCTATGGTGTTCCCATCCCCATAATGTACTCTTTTAGACTAACTGATACATGTTTTACTGAACAACATAACTTCATAGAATAATATATATTTATATGCAAACACCTTCACAAAAATCTCTCTTCATCTTCTTTAAATTATGAAACTTAGGATACATCTTTTATAGACAACAACCTCTGAGATGGCTTACACTCCCCCTCCCAGCTTCTGGCATAGGAAAACCAGATAAATTCAATAGCAGCAACCACTTTGATTAAAAAAAAATACACCCTTTGAACTTAACATTTACCCCTAAATCCCTAACTGTGCTTCCACAGGAAGGAAGATTTGGGATTTATTTCTTTTCCTTTCTGAGTCTAAATTTTTACCAATTTCAGAAAACAAACCAATAAACAAACAAAATAACCATAGGAGTTTGTGTAAACAGAGTCATAATATTCAAATAAGAAATAGACCATAAATTCTCTCTGCAACTTTCCAGCATATCATCATGGTGTGATGATGTATACATCTGCATCACTTCATTTCTTATGAGTTTTTCATTATTTTTCTAGATTCCGTCAACAAATAGAAAGTACAGATGAGACAGAAACACTGAATAATTGAAGAAAAAAAGTACCAAGTTGTCTTGTCGGTATCACTAAAATTCTAGCATTGGGGGAAAAATCAGGATAGTCCAGATCCAAACTAGCCTATGCATCTTTCTTTAAGTGCTTTGTATATATGTGTCATAGGCCCTCTGCTGGAAAAGGGGTAGGCCAGTTATCCTAAAGCTTGTCCACTGCACCATTTGGTCCTTCAGCTGAGCTATAGTGGTGAGATTTTCTGTTCAACTTTGTGGTTGTCTTTTTGGAATCATCCAAACCCATTAGTACTCGTGGCCATCAACTATTCCAGCAAATTAAAAATAAAAATACAACCAACTACATAATCTAGAAATTATTAGCTTTTGAAGAGCTAATCATTTTCCATCTAATGAAAATCTTAATTAAAAACATTTATGTTAGTTGATTTAGTTTTTTTCATTCTGGTGTTGATAAAAAATTCTAATATCTGGATTGTCTTATATATGACATTTGCTTTCATAAGCCATGCAGTTATCAGAAGCTAATTCTGTTGAGAAACTAATCAGGAAAGGTGTTACACAAATGCAAAACATATGATTAAAGAGAGGGAAGGCAAAGCTCATGTAAAGAACTGAATATTATAATGAAATTGCCACTGAATGGAGATGTGAGGACTTCAAACTCAGTTTAATTAGGCCACTGAGTGGAATCCCCTAAGACTGACAAGAATTGAACAGCTAATAATCAGTTTGTTCTTTACTGATTACCAGCTAATCATATCCCAAAGACAAACCCTTTCCCCTTTCTCATTATGAATACATTTGCAAGCCTTTTTTCTAATCTCTGCACTTTTATGGGCACACAAGCCCTAATCAGATAACTTCAAGAGCTTCAACTAGTGCCTTTAAAATTCCATCTATTGTTTGTGGAGCAAATATTTGCATCCTTCAGCATCACATTGGTAAACACCGCCTGTGCTTGTAGGAACTGATGAGAAACCAAATTATGCAAGAGCAGCATATTTAGTTACCTCATTTTCCAAAGCTGATTTCCATTTTCCAGGAGCTGAGTGTGCCTCTGATGAGTACTGCTATTCAATGTACAAAGAAAATCCACTTGCATTCAGAATTTCTTGCATACCATGACATTGACATCTGAGACCTGGTACTGTGATGTTCCTTTTCTATAAAAAGGAAGAATAAACTCACATTTTATGTGTCAGCTTTCATATGAACTGTAAGCTCAGATTTTTATCTATACCCCGTTTAAGTAATTTGAAAGAGGGCTATTGACTTCCTTGGACCTTACATCTGACCTGTCACGTTACAGACAACAAAGTGATATGGTTTGAGGTTTAGATGACAAGAAATGTAGAAAACAACTAAATCAGTAGAAAAGTATCTATCAACTGCAGTGGGGTGAACAGGTTATCTGAAATATTTTTAGATGAGATTTGTCATGAAAAGTGTTAGAGTGTCAATTGTCTTTTGAAAAAGAGTAAGCTGCTGGGTGCCTAAATTCTATACATATCTCAGTTTTCATCAATAGAATTTCCTAAATTCCCTATAAAGCTTCTTTATATTTATAAATACTAAGGAGTTCTGCTATCTTAACCCACCTAAGCAGTTCAGCACCAAGGTCATGAATATGTCCCACCAGGATTCTCAGAACCTGTGGGCACCAATCCCACATCAGGAGTAATCTCCATAGAAAACTCAGAGGGCAGAAGTGCTTTTATTCAAGATTGCAGTGAAACAAGGCAGAGGTCCCTGTGCATTTCCATCTTTTCTATAGTTCAGAGAGACTAGAGGACCTTTGTAAAATGTCCTCAGCATGAGAGGACTCAAGCTTGCATCTCTTCCCTGAAAGGCACCATGCTTTTTCAAGCAGTCACACTTTTTCACTCTCCTGCTGTTGCTTTGATATTTTTCTTTTTTTTTAATGAGTTAGTAATTTTGTTTGGTCCAGAAAAAAAAAAAAAAAAAAAAGCAATGGTAAATATAATTCCTTCCCACTCAATAAATCAGGACACCTGCAGAAGAGACCTGTGTTCTGATCTCTTTCCAGGGACTGTTTGTGTCTCACATGATTAATACTTAATGCTAAGTATGTGTAATTACATGCAGATGATAGAGAAAATACCTCAGTAAGCTCTACACTTCTTTAGAACACCAGCAAACATAGTCTCTAGTGATAAAATAGACAATAAAGTCAATTATACAATTCCCAGTGATCATATGGATATAGAAACAGCAAATAGCAGGGCAATGGGTCACAGTGACCTAATGAGTGAAGCCATCATGTATCTTGTTAATGCTACAAGCACATCCAAATTCTATCAACCCTGGTTTTAATTTTCCTTGTCCATTTTGAACATTTCTTTGGCTGTTCTTACCATTACTTGCTTCTACAACAGTACACATATAACATCTGGTAGCTGGCAAGCGTGTGTTGGAAATAAATTTCATCTTATTGAATCAGTTAATATGTTGTTGTTTGGGTTTTTTTTAATTATTCACAAGAAAAGGTTTATTTGCTCTTCTTGGATTACACAAAATCAACACAAAAGGAAGACAAAGAAATAAATCTTTAAAGAAATACCTTTAATCTGCACAGCCATAAAGTATGGTTGCAGTTAATATTTTTTGCTATTAATTCTAATTTTTAAAACAAATCCTAATATTTTTAGATTTTTTTTTTTTACAATTTTTTTCTGAAAAAGAAACCACTTTCTTGAAGATTTCTCTCACTTCCTTTAGGGAAAAACAATTCTATTTTCAAAAACATACTATAAGTAAAATATAAAGAGATGGATGAACAATAATAATCTAAAAATAAAACTTTACAGAAATAATTGTTTCCTCTGGCCTAATTATTTAAATTAATAAATAAATATATAAAGGGAAAGAAGGCAGCAGAAAAGTGACTACATTAAGAAATTGATTGATGCGTTGCTCCTGTGTGATGTTCAGCAAGCTTTTCTCTAGAGATACTTTATTGGTTTGCTGGTACTAAATTTTCCAAACATACATATATCTTCTGATGCATGGCAAGTTTGTCACTGTTGAGAAACTACGTCAGCCAAGTTAGAAAAGTTAAGAGCCTGTAAAACTTAAGTCATCCAGAACTGCCACTAATGGAAAAAAATATAGAGAGATATTAAAGAAATTCAAAGTTATATGAAGGTTGAGTTTTTAGATGGATGAGTGTAAAAGGTGGGAAGCACAGGCACTACTTTTGCATATTGCTTAAAATACATAGAAAAGAATAACTTAAAATACAACAGTATGTCAGATCACCTTCTAAAAATTTTCCTTGCCAAAAAAAAAAGAATAATTAAACCCGCACCCTGTAAAATTTTCCTAATATTGTCATTTGTGCTCTTTGTATGTAAAATTTAGTAGTACAAGGGAATTGAAACTGACAGTTGAAAATAATATTAAATAAAATATCTGGATTAATAATATTAAATAAATTTGATAAATAATACACCAGTCAATTAATTAATTAAATTTCTGACTGAATTAGGTCAGCCTGGAGAAGAGAAGGTTTTGGAGTGCCCTAATTGCAGCCTTCTGGTACCTGAAGGTAGCCTACAAGAAAAATGGAGAGAGACTATTTACAAGAGTATGGAGTGACAGGAGAAGGCTTCAAACTGAAAGAGAGTAGGTTCAGATATTAAGAAGAAATTCTTTATTGTGAAGGTGGTGAGGCACTGGAACAAGTTACCCAGAGAGGTTGGGGTTGCCTCATTTCCAGAAGCGTTCAAGGATGAGGCTTTGAGCAATGTGGTCCAGTGAAAGGTGTCCCTGCCCATGACAAGGAGGTTGGGATGAGATGATTTTCAAGATCCCTTTCAACCCAAAACCGTTCTATGATTATATGAAAATTAGAAAAATTTAAAAATCTGATTGGTTTTTTCCTAGAACCTTAAACCTACATAATTTAATTGTACATGTTTTTAGGAAACCTTCATTGTCTTCCCTAGCACAATATAGGAACAACTGTTTTCCAAAAGATTTTTTAATTAGTACATTCTATTCTTATGATTTTCTCAATTCATTTCATCTTTGACATTCAAAAATTGTTGAAGTTTGTCATTGGTCAGTGAAAAAAAACTCAGGTGGTTTCTCAGTTTTTCTCTGTTTTACACCATTATAAGTGAACCAGAAACAGTTCATTGTCTCTAATAATTCAAATTTACAGGAAGTCACTGGATTAATTTTATTTGTGTGCATGCCATTTCTTGATTTTCAGAAAAGTCTAGTGCTGGGAAATAACAGCTTTCCCTCCTGGAAAATCATATTTTTATATGCAGTCCTTCAACATGGTCTCTGAACAAGATTTCAATTTTGCAAATGACCATTAAGAAAATTGGATATCTGCTGGAATATGTTGTATAACAACAGACTCAGTTCTATCACCTAATAATGAAGGAAACAAAATATTATTAAACCTGAACAACTAATAATGCAATCTAGATTTAAATCTCTCAGAATTCACTCGTGCTTTACCTATAAATATTCATAGACAACACAGGCCTGTCAAAGAAGGTTGATAAATTCAAGGGGGTTTGTACATCAAATACTTATTCACCATATCTCTGTATTCGTTATAAATTTCCTCATCGAGTGTGTCCAGACAACCTATTTTTGAATCAGAGTACAGTGCTAATAGTTGGGACTTGTTATTCAATAATCAATTCACCCTTGGGATCACTGTGCTTCCTAAAGGATGTGAAACATGTAGGTTAGGAAAAAAGGCACAGCCATGGAACAGCACATTTGTAAAAACAGAACATAACGAGCCAGAAAACTGTATAATATACTTTACAATCATATTTAAGCATGTGTTCTGCTGTTATGGGAATATTATATGATACTAATTTACCACTAATCAGGCACTATTATCCACCAAGAGCAGACTCTGCCAGTGAATTGTTACACTGGTAAAAAGCCGACAGATTACTTTCCGCTACAACATGGAGAAATAAGAGATCTTTACAAATGACATGCCACAGCCATGAAAGCCAATGACACAGGGAGCACTTACAGCTGATAAGAAGCATTTACTTTCTGCCACTTCAAAAGTGAATTCTCCCTGGGATGCCTTTAATCCTACCTGGCACCTTAAACCCAGTGCTCTGCACTGCAGCAAGAAAAGATGAAAGCAAAAGGGCATAGGCAACAGAGAGACAAGCAGATTTAACAAGACAGGAAATACATATGGCTGATCGTTTGTTGACATGAAATGTAGGAAGAGACAATGGAATAATGAGGAAGTAACAACAATAATTATTATAATTCTAATAGATTTTAAACCAATCTGTTTTGGGAACTGTTGCTTTAATCAGTCACAGCAACTGCCCACATAGCTGGGAAAGTGTTCTTGTATTAGGATGAAAATTGAACGATTAAAAAATTAAATGCAAAGCTGTTGTCTTTTGCAGAAAAAAAATTTTGTATGTTCACTAGGTGATAAGCAGATCATCAAAGCAAGCAGAGACTTGGACCTCTCAGATAGCGGAAATATTTTGCTGTAGAAAATGGTCCAAAACTGGTTTCTTTCCAGTCTTCTACCTTCTACTAACACCACTTGACAGTGAGACATCACAATATTTTCATGATACAAACACTTTCAGTTTTGGCTAAGATGCAGAAGAACCCTAAAAAACAAACCCCACCAAAATAACTTGTGAACTAGTAAGTGAACTGATTTTTTAAATTATTATTTCAAATTATGAAAAGGCAGTGTTAATTCTTAATAAAGTTATTTATTGATTCCTTTCGAATTTGAGGGTGTGCATCCAGGCTTGGATAGGAGACATATTTTCCTTGGTAAGTCTTTGATAATGTCATAGTTTTGTGCTTTTCAAGCGTAACAATTAAAAATATTTTCCATAGTACACTGGATCTCAAAGTTTTCTAAAAGTTTATCAGCCTTATCAGTATTGTATTGCAGATGATATTTGTGTATATAAAACAAGATTTCCAGCACTTCTTCAGTATTGTGGATGCATACAATCTGAGGAAACATCTTAACATGAAGCAGAATATAAGCAAGATCATTAGATTCCACTAGTCATTTTAAACACTGTGCACAATTAATGAATGTGGATTTTTTTTCCCTGTGGATTAGTCTCAGGAAGGAAACCTTATATTTTTTAATAAAACAGCTAAGGACCTATAGGGGTGATGGTTTCATGTTTCTAGTAAATTCTTCCTTATCAAGAAACAGGTCAAGTCACACATGGTCTTTGCATGTACTCTCATGGTCCTTTTAAGAAAATTGTATAACTTGTGTCTTCAGGCTTTCTACACACTAGCTGGTTATAACTTCTGTGTCTCGTTTTTCTTATTTGCCTCAAGATGATTGTGAGGGAAAACAATTATTTGCATTAAATTGTTATTATTCTATAATTTAAATTATATAATCAAATAATCCTAGTTTGGTACACAACTGTGGAAGAATCATCATAGTTATTATATTTTATGTTTACCATTTTTTAGATTGGGATTTCCTTTTAGTCTCAGTGAATCCTGGAGTAATACAAATGCCAAAGTGTTTGCAGGACTAACTTTTAACTGGATAAACATAGGATATAGTTATGATAAAAATAAACAAACAAAAAGCCCATGCCACTTATGGTAAAATATCTGTAAAATCCTAATAGAATGTTTAATATATTCATCATTCCAAAGTGTTAGAAGAGAAATCTGACATATTCACTTTTATTGGAGGAAACAAAGTTGTGACACAGATGTACAAATTCTGCCAATCTTCCTCTGCTGAACCTTTCTTTCTGTAAGAAATACCTTGGAAGCAGCGCTCCCAAAATAGGACTCAACGGAAGAAGATCGATAAATCAAAGTAAATATATGACTGAAAGTGGCAACTTGTACACATAAATTAGGATAAAGAGGGAAAGAATTAAATTATTTCAAAATAATTCTACTTAGTTAAAAAATTGCTTCCAAGAATGCATTCTGTCCCATAATGGTGAGGATCTTTCCTGTTAAATTTGTATTTATGGTCTACACAGATAGACATACTCATATTCTTTGTAAGTTTTTCAAATGTAAAAAATCAAAAAGACAAAAGGTAAAAACTTTTAAAAGTTTTTTTTTGTTTTCTTTTACATATCAAATGTAATTATATAACTGTATTTATTCAGAGGAAATTATGTTTCAATATCCAATAGCTATATGGGCTTTAGACTATGGGGCAGTTATATGCTGCAGTTAAGACAAAGCTGCTAGTACTTCAAATCTAATTCTGTTTGATGTATTTCACCCATTTCTGCAACATTAAAAAACTTGCTGAAAATAGTTGCACTTCATCACTTTGAAATTTCAGGACAATGACAACTTAGGTAAACTAGCATCACTCAATACTATGATCCCTAGTGTATAAGGATATGGTGATCATATTTAGTAGTTTCTGATCATCATCCTCATTATTTTGACAAGTTTTAATACTATTCATCAAAGAACACATACTAAGTGTATACTTTGTGACTATCAGGGGAATTCTCAAATGCATAAAATTGTATCATTGTTCTTTAGCTGAAGTGATTGGTGTTCTATGCCATGAATCTTCCTTTTAATAGTCTGTATTAGGCATGAATGAAATTTGAAAACTTTTCATGTTGCCTAAAACACGGCATTCTCAAAGACCAATCTCCATATACCTTTAATTACTTTGGCAGGGTGTTGGACTAGATGGTCTCCAAAGGTCCCTTCCAACCCTAACTATTCTGTGATTCTATGATTAATTTACATTAGTTGAATGCCCTGCACTATTGCCTGGCCTAATTATATACAAAATTTTGCCTGCTGGTGCAATGACTAAGTTCAGCTTTTCTGAAATAATGGCAACAAATTAGTTACTGTAATGTTGCTTAGTTGAGAAAGAGCACTGTGAGCATTAAGAAAGGATACTGAACAGAATGATCCTGGACTTTAGGATGCGCAGGTCTCTTGACATCGAACCAAAACAGTTATCTTTCTTCAGCTAAAAAATAGGACTACCCTGTGAAAGGCTTGTCTGGGGTAGCTGTGCTATTAAGAATTTTGACACTCCATGAAGGATATCTCCCACAATACTGTCTGCCACCTGTCCCATAAGGAGAGAAGTGACTGGTTGGATGGACACCAGATGCCCACAAAATCTCTCTATTCCTTCCCTCCTTCACTAGGCAATGGGAGAAAATATAAGGAGAGGCCCATGGGTCAAGACAAGGATGGAGTGCAGCCCCTCGGGAACAGAGTGCTCCAGCATGAATCCACCACAGGGTCACAAGTCTTACCAGCAAACCTGCTCCAGCATGGGTTCCTCTCTCCACGGGTCCACAGGTCCTGCCAGAAGCCTGCTCCAATCACAATGTCACAGTCTCCTTCAGAACACCTCCACCTAGCTCTGGTGTGAGGTCCTCCACAGTCTGCAGGTGAATATCTTCTCCACCATGGACCTCCATGGGCGGAAGAGGGACAGCCTGCCTCACCATGGTCTTCACCAGGGGCTTCAGGGGAACGAATGTTCTGGAGCCAGCAGCACCTCTTCCCACTCGTTCTTAACTGACCTTGGAGTTATCAGGGTTGTTTGTCTGACATCTTCTCACTCTTCTCTCCCAGTTGCTGTGGGACAACATTTTTTCCCTCTTCTTAAATATGTTATACCAGAGGGAATTCCAGCATCACTGATGGGCACAGACTTGGCAGTAGGTCTGTCTTGAAGCCAAATTGTGCAGAGCTTCTGGCATCTTCTCACAGAAGTCACCCCTATAGTCCCTCCACTACCCAAACCTTTCCAACAAACGTAGTGCACTGATGCTGCGTCTTCTGAGGCAGACTATGTTGTTAAGAGTCTGCCTAGCCATAAAGATTCAGCACCTTTCTTCCCTGACCAGAGGAGTTTCCAAAAGCAGAAATGGATGATTCTGGCGCTACATCCAAAGCCTACTACTTAATGTGTGAAGACCTGTGTAAGCAATAGGTTCTCACAGAACATCACAAAGAGACTCACTGTCAGTAGCCAGTGTGTCCAGCTAGTTGTGACAATTCATAGCTCACCAGGGACTTGACATAGCTATCTCTGCCCAGCCAAGGTTTTCTTGAACTTTTCCCTATGGTAAGATGACTAAGATCCAAAGTACAGTTTAAAAACCCTTGTGACAAATCTTCCTTTCTCACATTTTCTTGCCCAGACTCTTTCCCATTTCTGAGCTGTCTTCTCACTCATGCACAAAATTAAATCCATTCCAGACCTGTATTACTTTCTGTCTCAATGGAGAACACATGAGGAAGACAGGGGTGAAATAGTCCTTTGAATGGGAGGAACTAAACAGTTCTTTTTCTTATTTGCTTCTTGGTGTTGACTCTATACCATGCTTGGTATATTTTCAGCACATTTGATCATGGTACCACCACATCAGTGGTACCACCTACCACTATATGTTTTTCTGCTGGGCTTGTTGATCTTGATAAGATGATTCAGAGCTATTTAGAATCCAATGGTATTTTAACAGGGAAACAGGTAGTATTACAAAGTTCTTATTTGATCAGGATCCTTTCTCATCTTTATAAGTCTGCTTATGTCAAGAGATAAGTGTATTGATGAGACATTATGAACTATTGTATTCACAATGATGTTTTAAGGTTAGAAAAAACCATAAAATGCTAGTATATTGTTACATCCGACTGAAAGCAAACTTTAGACTGTTAGACTTTAAACAGATCTCGTTTCAAAAAGCTACCAATTTATAGTGGGAGTCACTATAAAAGTATTCACTTATTATTTTTCTTTAGGTATTGGCAGCAACCAATTTTATTCCTCACAATGCCAGGAAAACCAGAGGTATGCACAAAATTATTTATTTAACTTACAGATGATTAATTTTCAAATGTGTAATTTTCTTAAAAATTTGAACCATGGACTGACACATGCACAGACTGCTAAGGCTCATTTCCTTTGGGGAATAGCTATTTGTAAGTTAGCACCATCTTCACATGGGAAAGAATGGAGAGGATAACAAGTGGAGGTTAAAAGCAACTGACAAAGGACTCTTAACAAAACTGACATTTTCCTGACAGTGCAAACCTGTCCTGGACAAAGTAGTGCACCATCCTGGTTAGGAAATTGGGGATAAAAGTAACAGTGACACCTGACAATGTAATGAACTCTCACAGTCCCTTCGGAGCAACCATTGTATATTCTCTATTCCTTTTTAATCATTGCAGGCAATTCCCTCTACTATTGTAACAGTAAAAATCGAAGACATTTTTAACTGGTGAATGTTCATTTGACATTTTGAATGCTTTCATCATATTATTTAGGGTGGAAACACTGTTTCTCACTAAATAAAGAGACTTCAAGTACAGTAGATTCAACACAAGGTGGCAAAGAGCTTTGATTATGATATTTCAACTGCATGAGATCTGACTGTAAAGGCTAAAAGAAAATTCTGTTACTCTGTGGGAGAACAATCTTCAGCACAAAGGCTTTTTACTACCTAGGACTTTACTAAGTTTTAATGCTGATTTCCCTCATTTTCCTTTTCAACATTAGAACATCTCTATTAATACCTTCTAGACTGGGACATCATGCAGGGAATTAAAAGGGCACTACAACCTGGAAATTGAGGTCTATTATCACAATCTACTTAATTACAAAGTTATGCTTATATATATAGCACCCAGTAAAAGTGTGAAAGGGAAATGGCCAAGGTGTTACATTCTGAGAAGTGTTCTCCAGATTGACAAAAAAATATGGTTTTCCTCCTACTTAGACACACACTCTCTAATGCTGCAGAAAAATACACAAACACGTGCTCTCAACTGCTGACTCCTGAATTTGATGAATACTGACTAACAACTCAGTCTGTCCCCTAACTATGTGGGAAGATATAGGTGGATAGCAGGTTCTCACAAATTTCAAACACATCCAGACAGACTTACAGGGAAGCACTCCTAGCTCTGGTTTAGTTCATATAGCACAAAGATTTACAGGTGTAGAGGTGTAGGTGCCCTGGCCCTGACTTCAATGATGCTAATGCCCTGCCACTTACTCTGACCCCATTCTGAGACCAAGCACATACACTGAGTGCTCCTTGGTGAGCCTGCAAACACCTGTGTCCTCGCTGATGGACATTGTCTCACTACATACAAGGGAGAAAGAATGGCATAATGTGGCCCTGGCTGTCCTAGTGTCCTGAGGGTATCTGGCACTGACACCAAGTAATATAAGGCATGTTGGGGTCTCCATCAAAAAGGTTCCTTTCAAAGATCTCTGAATCCTACATCATTACAAATCCACATATAGAAGCTTCAGATGCTCTGTTTAAATAATTAGAGTAAGTTACATGAAAAAGGAGTAAATGATTTGTAGAAACAAACTCAATACAGAAGCAGTGATACCCATTGCTTCCAGTTTAAGTGGAAATACTATGAAAATAAGCACTTGAATTTTATCCTGACTTGTCCAGCTTCTTTCATGTCCCAAAAGCACAGAGGTAAGCAGGCTGTTAACACTTTACATTTACACATTACTGTTAAAGACTGCACACTGGGCAGCACTCCACCCACATACAACATACTCATTTGATGAAGCTCCTAAATGATTAATAATTCCTCAGTGTTCCTACACACCTGCAGAAAACTTTCAAGTATGAACACAGACTTGCGCAATACCTATGCTCAGGGAAAGGGATCTAAGGCGTAAACATAATGCTCTTATCCTATTATGAGTATTGACTTAAACACCTAATTCTGAGGTAATATGAGCTAGTACTCAGTAATATAGCTGTAATAAGTAGGTTACAGTTTCCCTATGTAGTTACTTTGATTTTGGCCAAGTTAACATTCTGAAAAAAAATCATATTATTTTCTGCTCTTTGCTCAACATTAGTTATAAGGAACTGCAGTCATAACTTTAATACTTAAAGTATGCTCTGAAATATTTAGCAATAATGTTAGTACTTTGACCTTTACAATATCCTACATCTTCATTGGCTATCTACTTCATCTCCTTCCCCATAGGTTAGAGAGGCAGTAAAATAATGAGATACATGGAACAGATAGGCACAATGGCCAATCAAACCAGGGAATATTAAAAAGGTCAAAATACTCAAGTCTATTACTATGATTTATAAAACATATGAAGAATTGTAATTTTAGTACCTAATTCTACTGAGAATAATCATAGTGAGAATTGAAAATGGCATAATGAATAGATTTTGGTGACAGTAATTCTGTTTTGAATGAAAGATAGCAGTCTGTATTCGTCACTAAAGCTAGGTTCATTACCTTTATGATTTCACTCTTCAAAGGTACCCTTGGGTCTGGAACCTATTCTTCCTTTTTCTCACAAGTCAGTTTGAATATTATAGCTATCTATACCACACTGTCACTCTGGGAAATACTTTGGCATCTATTTCTTGCTGTGGGAATAAGGGGCTACATCTAAGCTCACTTTTTTTTTTAATATCTTTACATGTATGTGGTTTTATCTCTCTCTTCTCTCTATATAAATACACACATGTATGTATACACACCCTCACACAACACTTCTGATCATTATAAAAACATACAAAACAAAGTTCGATGATTTACTGCTGAAATAATGTCTTCTGGAATTAGTGTACAGATCACAGTTCTGCAGAATGTGAACCAGATGTCTATATTTTGCCCAACGACAAGTAGCTGGTTTACTGCCATGTAACAAGATATTTCTGGCTGGTTGAGCCACTTTTGCTGACTGCACAATTCAATGCTACGATTCTTGCTTCCCCTAGGTTCATTACTTCTAGGTTCTTACTCTTAAACCTTCCTTTGAGTTTCTTCTTCTGATACAGTATTTGTCTTGTTCTGCCTTGGGGCCATCATGAGTAACATCCCTGGTACCATGAGAGGTCATCACCTCCCTGGCGTGGTACCAGTGCAGACACCCATCACCTTGGCACACAGATGGCACACAGGTGGTATGCAGATGGCACAAGGATGGCACACAGAAGGTACATGGATGGCACGCAGATGGCATGTGCCTAGTGCATGCCTGACATGTGGCAATGGCATGGCCATCATACACCAATCATATGCTCATCACACAGCAATCACATGGCTGTTGCAAGTCAATCACATGCCAATCACAGGATCACAGAATCACAGAACCATTTATGTTGGAAAAGATGACCAAGATTATTGAGTCCAACCTTTGACTGATTTTCACTTTCTCTCTGAGACCATGGCACTAAGTGCTACATCCAGTCCTTTCTTGAATACCTCCAAGAATGGTGACTCTACCAACTGCCTGGGCAGCCTGTTCCAATGCTTAACAATCCTTTCCATGAAGATATTCTCCCTGATCTCCTGGGACAATCAGCTGCCTATCACATGGCGTTCATGTGCCTGACATATGACAATCATGCATTCATCATGCACTTGGCAATCACACATTCAACACATGCACAGCACACACCCAGCACAAAACAATCTGGCACCTGGCATGTGCACAGCACATCTGCTGTTACTACATCCTCATCTTTCATGTGTCAGCTGCAGAACATAATGTTTGCATCCTGGCTCTCTTATAAGCAACCATCACCATGGCTCAGAAAAAGCCAAGTTCATTAAATTATGTTGACTTAACTACTTGAGATCATGAGAACATAGTGCTGCTGCTCTCTGTGAGACTATCTAGGAAGCTTAACGGTGAGAATTTGCACTTCAGTGCAGGTGTGGTAATACTGACCAGTTTTGCAAAACATGAACCTCATGTGATTGCCTAAATTCCTGCAAAGAGATCTTTCCAGGCAGATTTTAATGTGTCTTAATGTGTCTGATTGTTTAGATTTCCTTCTAAGAAAAAGGCTAAAGAACCACCAAACACAAAAGTCAAAAATGGCAGCTTCAATCTAGCAATTTTCAATTTTGTAATTCTGAAAAGGTAAAGAAAACAAATTAAGGTGCTAAAAATAAAGTACATGTTCTGATTACGTGGCTTATTGTCTACTCCAAATGAAATTGTGGCATAATTCTCAAGATAGTATGTGGTACCACCACTGAATTAAGGGACCTCGCTATAAAAATTAATCCATTTTACTATAGAGCACTCTAAGTCCTATATTATATCTTGAGAGCATTAGCAGAGGCATTTTATCATGTTTATGAAGCATGTAAAACTAATAAATATTGTATTTTTGGTTACAGACTAACTGTTTATTGTCTTAAACATATTTCTGTAAGTATATTGCAGTGCATTGCCTACTGCATTCTCAAATTATTTTGACTGCTTCTTGAAACATTCTCTAAGTATATGCCATTATGTTAGCCACTGAAAAAGCTTGTTGCAGGAGGTGCTACATTAGTCTTCTTCTGCATTCCTGTTAGAGTTCATTAACTAAGATAAAGTCCTTTAAGGAATTGATACAGATGCAGAATTTGCAAGATGCAGATTTATAAGATTCAAAGACATCTTATATTTTAGAAAGTAAATTACAAGAAGGCAATCTTTTTTACACTTTTTCTGTAGTCAACATACTGAACTCCGAAAAAATACTCCATCTTTGGATCCAGTAAGAAGATGTACATTTGTCTGGGCCTCACTTTGCTTCATAACTATCTCTTCAGTTACTATTAAAAATATGGTACTTTCTTGCCATCTCACTGCTGGCTGACCTCAGACTACTTTTAACTTCAGATATGTTGTGATTCTGAATCTCTTTAATTAGGTAAATTCTGCTGAAAGGTCACAAAACAGTGGTGAGGTCTATAATTTCAGCATTACAGGTGGCTGCTGCATACAGAAATACTTCAACTCAGCGCTGATACAGTGTTGACAGGTTTCAGGGAGAAACATGGAACGGTTCAGGCTGGAATGAGCTTCAGTCTCTTGTCCAGCCCCCTGCTTCAGGCAGAGTCAGCCTTAATATCAGACCAGGTTACTCAGAGTTTTACCCAATTATATCTTGAAAACACCTAGAGGTGCAGAGTGCATGAATTCTCTGTGAAACCTGCTCCACTCCTATCTTGTTCTCAGATTTGAAATCCCTTGTTCTTATATCCAAACCGAGCCTTCTTTGTTTCAGTCAAATTTCACTGACTGCACTCAGTAATCCCCTCAAAGACCCTGACAGGATGCTGTTAGTTCCCCCCAGGCCATCCCTTCACCAAGCTAAAGATATCACCTCCCTCAGCCTTTTCTCCCAGGACAAATGTTTCAGGCCCCGGCCATTGCTGTGGCTGTCCTCTGAACTCACCCCACCCTATTTATCTCTTTCTTATACATGGGGAGGGGAAAAACTGCATGTATTATTTGAATGTTGTCTAATTACCGTTGAGTACAGGTCAACAATCAATCCCCTTAAACTACTGTCTCTGCTCCTGTCCTTACAGCTCAGAAGTCTACTGGCCAAGGTAATTGAAATTCTTTGCTCTCTCTTCATTCACAAACATCATCATTTCATCGTAGGTATTGAGATTGATTTGCCCTTTCATAAATACTTGCTCTTTCCAGGCATATTCTTTTCTCTCTTGTGGCCAAAAATATGTTGCAAGAGGACCAGGTTCATGATTTGCCAAATTACTAAAGTGAAATTGGTCCCCAGATTGTCCTTTGTTCTTTTCAAAATATAGATGCAAAATTTATCTTCCTCTAGTCTTAGAGGATCTTTTCTGCTCCCAGAAGACAATTCAGGGTGGAGAGTAGCCTTCCTGTGACAGTGGCAAGCTCTCAGAACCTTCGTCTGCATCCCAGGTTCTGTTGACTTAAGAGGATCACGTTCACTCAAGTAATATCTGAATCCTCATTCACTTTCTTTTCCTTGAAACTTTCCACTAAGCACAGAGGGCTGGGAGGCTTTGTTTGTGAAGGATGAATCAGAGGAGGCATTGAACATCTCAGATTAAATCACTTGCACCTTTTAGCAAGGAGCCAAATATTTCCATTGTTCAGCCTGTTGCTGCTAAAGCAACAGTACAGACTCTACTCTCATGTAGCCCACTCCCACTGCCAACTCTTGTAAACTTTCTTTCTCCATTACAGCTCCATAATGAGCTCTCTGTTCAGGTAATCTGGTCTCCTATTACATCTACTTATTTTCTTGACACCAACACAGGCTGTTCTTGCACTTGGAGGGTTTTATAGACCTGCATATTTTCCTGAACTCCCTTAGAGATGACTCCCATAGTATCTTGCCTACAAGAAATATTTACACAACTACGTTGCCTTGAAAATCATGCGTTTGCTTTCCAACTCGATCCTAGCTCTTGGTTTTCCTATAACCTGTCTTGTACGTTGTGTACTTCTGACTTTTGCATCTGAGTTGAGCATCAGCACATTTTCAAAAGAAATTCCAGGTTTTGGAAGTTCAATTCGAGATAGGTGCCTAGAGTCAGTAATATTGTTCTAATGACAGAAACATTTAAGCAGAAAGACCAGTCAAAAGCCAGGGAATCCAAAATCCAGCCAACACTTTATAAATGTGCCGGTCTCTTGGTTTCCCACTTAAGTAGACACTAAGGTTGAGCCCTGTCTAGATTAACCAGAATATACCACAGACTGAAGTAACATGATTACAGGTGACTGGACCAGATTTTGCACTTTGGAAGGCTGCTTTAGAGAACTTTGGTAACATAAGAATAGTTTTTATTATGTTCCATGATAACACCTTGCATTTATACTGGCTTAAAAAAGGTCTTTGCACTATTCCTCCATATTTATGCTATGTATCAGAGATCATGACAACACACAGGCTGAACACTTCTGTGCAAATTTAATTACTCCAAGCACATTGAAATTTATTTGAAGTGGTTGCACTCTTATGTGTTATATTTTGTTTTCTTTCTGACAGAACCCACCACAATCACTCTTAGCTGGTTTATTGGGTTTTGCACCTTTTCCCAGTTTATAACAATCTTTCCAAAGTCCATTGACAGCATGTCACATATCTTTATGATTTGTAGTTGTTAAAAATATAACTTGTATCCTTTCAGTATAATTTTTTATCACTATAAATGACTTTATGTTTTGTAACCATCTCCATTAGTGCATGACATAGTGTGAAATTTGCCGTTTTTGCCATGACCAATCTGTAAAATCTGTCATCTTCCTGCATAATGGTGTTCATGGTTTACAGGGAGTCTTATTTATAAGGTCACTTATTTAAATGGCTCATGAAAATTACTGTTAAGAAAGTGGGTACATCTTGTAGATGGGAAGTCACCTGGGCACAATTTGTAATCCTTTCCTTTTTGTAAAAGAAGAATGGTTTTTCAATACTTGGGTATTTGGTATTATTCCTATTGGCATATTTTTAATTCCCAAGAGTTAAAAAAAAGTCTATTACTTCTGTTCTGATGAGTTTTTTGTCTCTAGGTGAATACCAAGCAAGGAAAGGGAGATGCAGAACGTCTTATTGTGGGTAGTCTGCAGATGCCTCTTCATGATTCACAACCTTTGTAAGAATCAACAACGGAAGAACCACCAAAAATTCAAAGTGCTCAAATTAAACTAATTTGGGAAAACTGATTTAAATTGTGCCTACACATTTGAGATCTCTAAGGTTGAAGGCTGCAAGCACATCATGGATGGCCCAAATTCCCAATAAAAAATATACAGAATGAATATGAATGCCACAGTATTCATAAATTCAGTCTTATTTGGGAAAATAAAATAGAGGAACATGAATACACAAGCACAATTATTTTGTTATAGGATTTGCTAAAAGTAGTTGTTGGTGCAGCAGGATTTCTACTATGAAAAAAGAATCATATCTTCAGTCAGTCTTTGTTAATTTAGCAGCCCTCATTTTCATCAAATAGGGGCTATGTCCCCCATAATTTGGAAGATTATAATTTAAAGAAACTCACAGTAAAGGTGGTTGACTAAAGAGAGACATTTCTGAGAGCATTAAGAATAAAAGAAGAGTGCAAGAGTGTGTGTGAGAGTTTTATTTTGTAATGTGAATAAAGGCAGCAGAATTATACCTGTCCTTACATTTGGCAGTAACAGGAGTTGAGGTCACTGATGTCAGGTTTGAACCTACTTGCTTTACTTCTTTCTTTTGCTACATTTTGCAAAGGGCAGAACCCATATCTATTGAAAATCTTGCATGATTATCATGAAGTCTTTTTATATGTATGTTTCTTAACCATAAAAAGGCTCTTAGCTCTCTGCTTGGGGCAGTGCCCACAGAGAATTAACGTTATTAATTAACATATTAACAGAATTAACTGCTGTTAATCCTGGGCTGTGTCAAGGGACTGGTAGATACATGCTTCTGCTGGGAGAAAAAAAGGAAATTTAAGAGAGCCATATCCTGAGCAGGCTCATCAGGAGCTAACTCTTTCTAGTTACTGGGAGTTGTCCACAGAAGGAGACAGCATCACCTGGAAGGAGAATGCCTGGAAGGAGAATAGCATGGCCATGCGTACTCATCCCATACCCATACCAGGCATTTTGAATCCAGAGCTGGTGCAGAAGAGCATCCAGTTGATTCAGAAGCATTTGAGATTGACTGCTGTTTAGTGCTAGCAGCTGCTGCCCAGCTCACCATTAGGAAAAGCTGGGCAAGCTTTCTTGTTTAACTCTTGCAGCTTCAGCTCTGCCCTGCTGCTGCAGCCACGATGGCTGTGAGACAGGCATTGTCTGGTTGAAAGCTGGGAGCTCTCCCTTACATTTCCAGTGCAGTTTCAAAAGGACTAATGTACCCTCACAAACATTCAGGTTTTCAGTTGTGAATTTAGTGCTGCATGAAGAGGTTTCTAATACCCTGAAATCAAGTTTATTTAATACCTAGATTTACTTTTTTCTGCAGTCATATTCATTATTTTTTAAGGACTATAAACATACATACATACATGCATAAATGTGCATGCATGCATATAGATAATTTTAGGTCCCAATAATTTCAGAAGTCTCTTTTGACAGGAAACATGAAAGAGAGATAATATCCCATCAATCAGGAAACAGATATCATCTATTAGAGAAACTGAGCAAATTATACAATAATGAAGGCTCGGATTCAAGCCAAGATTAAAGACAATATCTCTTTCCAACCTTAATCAGAGTGATACATATCTGTAGTTTCAGAAATGTTAAGAAATTCCATAGCCTAATGGAAAGCAGAAAGTAACTGCCTGAATGGAGTAGATATTCTGTCACTGGTAGATGGTAGGTTATTCTCTACCAACAGGAAATCTTTAGGCAGAAACTAAATTGCCCCTTGTCAGGGATACTCATTTATATAAAGTGACACTGCTACTCCCACCCACTGTTACTGACTTCCAGTAATCATTCATGTGTCACACGTACACCCATGCAGAGTTACAGCAAGTCATATGAGCTAATATTCACTTCCACACTCCCAGGCTGTGACCACTTACTCATGTCAAGATATGTGCTGTCCTGTTCATTAATACTAATGCCAATTCAAGCATATCAGTGTAGTCATCTTCAATCTTACTCAGTTATGATGGCACTTTACTCAATCACTATCAGTCAGACCCACCCAGTTGCACTGTAGCTGTGACTGATGCACACACTCGGAGCCTCAGGGTGCATTTGACAAATAGAAATGGTGTTGCCAAGATTTGGAGACTATCTGACTCCCCTATCTTTGTGGTAGAAAAGCAGCAATGACTTCAGCTGTTTCATTTGAATTACTATTAAAGAAGAGAACATTTACTGAAGGCCAAGTCAACACTTTCCGACCAGAACTATAAAGACATTTATACTTTATCATAAGAAATATAGACACAAGTGTAAACAGGTAACTAGCAGAGAGGCTTCAAAATGAGTGATTACCTCTGCAAATAGGTGCTTGTGCATGTATCATTTCTCATATATTTTACATATTCCTCAATCTTTTTGGTAGATACATGTGAGTGTTGGGTATTGTACTTTAGAAAACATTCTCAGGGGCTGATGCTTCTCTGTGAGTCTTTGCCAGTTCTTTGGGTCACTCAGTATAGTATTAACAGTGAACTTTGATTTCTTCCCTGAATTTTGCTTCTTGGCAAAGCAGGTAAGGGAAACGTTTGAAAAAGGAGTAAGAAGCATGATTTTAAATTTTATTTTGAGCTCACTGGGATTAAAAACAAGTCAACAAACCCTTTAATTGTACCTTCATTGTATGATTTAATTTTAAAGAACTATGTACCTAAACTAATATAACAGATTCTAACAAAACACTTTCCATATGCTACACATTTGGTTTATTTCACCTTTTGACAGCGGAAGTCCTTAGTCTATAGGGTTTTATTGGGAGATAATTACAACATCTGCATTCTGTAAACACAATAAGCAGAAAGTCTTATTTCACCCACACTTGCCCTCAGACTAAGCTGATGCAGAATGCTTTGGCTTTACCTGGGAATAGGAGAAAGTGAAGTGGAGCAGTTGTAGCAGGTAAGCCACAAATGTGAATCAGCAATTTCATCCAACTCAGAAATGCATGTAAAGCCACAAAAAACCTTTTATGTCATTACTATGCTTATGAATTGGATGAGGAAAATACTTCTTTGGGGTGTATGCGTGAAAAGAGACAAGAAAGACCTATCTTTTCATTTACCTTTATGTCCCCATTGCTCATATTGTGAATTACACACTTAACCCCACTGCTATTTTCTTAAGGAAAGAAGGTTATCATTTAAGTTAGAGAGCAAACAAGGAGGAAAACTAATCACTACATTTTGCTAGAGAATAAGTGCCATTAAACTTCATTATTATAGATGAAGAGCTCAAAAAGGGACCATGATATTATTGAAGTAAGCATTTCTGCTGTGAAATTTTGACCTTTTATATTTCACAAGGACTGAGGCTTTGAGGGATTCAGTCATAGAAATCTGGGAAACAATTTAAGATGAGAAAGAAAATAAACAAAAAACTTTGGCTGATTGTTCATCAGTGCCACTTAATAAGGATGTATTAGTCACAAGGGACAAGGACAACTCATTTCTCTTAATCAGCGGTAACACTGGATCCCAGGGACACATTATTGACACTGGCAGTAACAGAACAAAAGTTTTGTACTGAGTTTGCAAGGCCTAAAACTGGTGATTGTCAGAATTACTCTGTGTGAACTTAACCTCCCTGGTGCTGCTGTTTTCACTTGGTTTAACTGCAACAGCAATCCTTCTAATGGCCAGGTGGCTATGCCTACATTGTTTAACTTTTCTTTTCCTCCTATGCAACAGTAATGATTTTTTATGCAAGAAGTACTAACTAGCTATTCGGTGAGAAATGAGGTAACTGGACTAATGGTAATTTTATGATTGGACTATTGAGATTTCAATTATGCCAATAAAAATTATTTGCTTTACATATAAGGTGTGTTTTATACTTATCCACAAGCAGAGTTTGAATGTACTACAGTACAGGGACCAAAAATTGTCAGATGTTGAGGGATTATCATCCTAAATCAACTTGGTTGCTTCAAATCAGGGAAAAAACAGAAAATCACTATGAAAGTTAATTTAATGAGTTTCTATTTATTAAGGGTTGGAAGGGAAAGCGGGTAGAATAAAAATAAACATCTTCGATTCTTTTTTCCACTTATTGTTTTCTTCCGCTTGCAAGATCTTTGTTTAGAGAAAAACCACTCACTTTTTTCATAATTTTTCATAGTGGAATACATTTCAGGAATTTATTCAGGTTAATGAATTTTCATCTTTTAGCAATAAGATACACTAAGCTATGAATATTTTTAATAGCTTTCATTTCAAGAAGTCAAATAGTCCAGATCTAGTCTTCTTCACTTATAAGTGAGAAAAAAAGCTAAATAATTTGTTTGCCTCTCCTCTTTCTTTTTTTTTGCTGTCATGAATTTGTGGCACAACTCTTTCAACCATAGTTGTTCATCTGTATGATCATTATGCAGGTTGACCAGATCTAACAGATTTGAGCAGACTCCTGATACAGTTGTCATGCCATAAGAAAGCCATGATGCATTCAAAGACATACCTAGCAGGTATTAGCTTCAGAACACTGAAGTAAATCTGGATTCCCCACCTCTCCTATGGAACAATTTGTTCGTATGTGGCAGTAGGTATCCAGCTCTTATTAATCATTCAAACAATATTAAAATAAAATAAAATTAAAATTCACACTTTTCTGATATTTTTTGTTTGGTTTTTTTCTTTTAATGAAGTGTGCAATCTGTCAAGGACATATTAACTACACATAGTTAAGATGGAAACTGTTGCTTATGGTCTTCTGTATATAGATGACAGAAAATCTCAGATTATATAGAAGGAAAATCTTTCAATATTTTTTTATTTGGAACTGAGTGCATCCAATAAATGTTTGGAACAGCTCAGTATCATTTCTCCAAAACATCAAAAGAACTGGACAATGAATAACTTTTTTTTTTTTTTAAATATGTCAAAAAACAGGGAAAGGAACATCCAAATTTTGTAACGGACATAATTTTTTGCCTGAAAATGATATCTGATTGTGAATTCTCAAGCAGTTCTCAGCTAAGATTGTTTACTAGATCGGGTCTTACCTCTTTATGTCTTTAAGGAAGAAAATAACCTCTCTTGTTCCATGACAACTTCACTGATAGAAACTGGTGTTCTTGGAGAAATGCAAAGGCTTTTTTGGAGATACTCCTTGTCAAAAACAAAGGATAGGGAGCTGTCTAAGTACCCATGGGAAGAGGTGTTGTATACTCTAAAAGAAATTTCTTCATCACATAAGTAATCAAGAAGGAAATACCACTTTATGCTGGCTCTTCTAAAGGTGCACTGGGCACATTTAGTCCTCAAAGACTCATGTTAAAACCGGTTTTTATTGGTTTTCTCCAGTTTTATTGTCTTCTGCTAAGCACATTGGAAAATAAAGTTACAAGAAATTACTTCAAGTATAATTTGTTTTTATATATGTAGAAATGGAAAGAAATCATCTTGTACAAATGGCTCTATATGACAATACATAAAAGCTATCAAGGTGCACACAATGCAGAATACTGTAGTAAAAGCTCATTTTAAACATTGTACGGGTTTCCATATGAAGTAGTAACATTTGTACACTCCATTTTAAATAAAAACTAGCATTCAAATGTGTACAATTACTTTGATTGTTTAGTTACATTTGTACATGAAGTTTTGTGTCTACTCCAAGAACTGCTTAAGTGTGGCCTGCTCTCTATGACAAACACAGATCTAGGGAAAGATTCACCTGGAAGAATATCCTTTCTCATTTTTACTCAAAACTTCCTGTTGAATTTGGGTGAACAAAAGTAGTTCATAAACCCCTTCATAAACTCTGATTTGCTTAACAATACATGTTTCATTTGTTTCTGGGCCCTGTAAAATTGAGACCTTATGTCTTCCTTTTTTTTTTTTTTTTTTTTGCTTGCTAGGACTTTTTAATCTATAAATCATGCCACTTTTTCTTCCATAATATTTTTAAATTCTGAGGTTTCTAACAGATTTCAGCAGGCTTCTAACATAACCTAAAGAATTACCTAAGTATTGATACTTTATTTTATATGCCACATTCCTTTCCATAGTCTCCCTGTTGTCTCAGTGCTTGACTATCAATCCCTTATTTACAGGTAAAACCAGAGTTGTGTTCTCTCAACACAGGTCAAACCTCTATCTGTGCCTTTATCTCCTTTCATCATGATTACTGATGCTGCATATCCTATGATTTCCCTATGACAGATTGGAGAGCAGAAAAAATATAATTGATGCAATGATCTTATCATATGTTATTCTCTAGAGTTCCTCCATGCTGTTCTGCATTTCCCTATTTATCACACAGGTTTCTCCCTGATGTTTTCCAGGTTCTCACAACAGTGAACCTTCTTACGTGTGTTGTTGTCATCATTATAACCATCCTTCTACATTTTTAAAGTATAAACCTAATTCCTCAAGCATAGAATGAGTCTTAGATTCATTTCTGTGGCTCTCTTAGGAAACTGGAGACTGTTTATTTCTGCTTTCATGTCTCTGATTGCAAAACAAAAAAAAAAAAAAAA
>VZRZ01005116.1:425948-687811 GCA_013398175.1 Climacteris rufus | reverse complement strand
AAAAAAAAAAAAAAGAAGAATTACCAGATTGGATAAAAAAGATTCCAGTGGATAAAAGCAGTGGAAAAAAAGAAGCACAGCTCACCTCACCCTCAGAAATTCAGCAGACTTTTCAGGATGAATGGCCAAGGGATTGAATTATGGAGATTTACAGAGCAGTGAGAAAATTGACAGTATTTATGTAGGCATAGTATTGAGATTTTCCATGTCTTCCCTTTTGAATTTTCCTTCATTTGTTGTCAATCTGGATAGTCTGGCATCACCAAGCTGGTGGCTGGTTTCCACAACTTGTGTGATTTGATAATCAGACTCTACTTTCTCCATTTTTCTACTGTTCAGCAGCCTTCAGTATTATGACTAAATTGCAAATAAATCTAAGTCCGCAGCAGTGGTGCTTCATCTGGTCATTTTTCTTTTGTATGTTAATGGTATTCACTAATGGTATTCACTATAATAGCTATTCACTCAGAAAACCAGCAATTCATTATTATTTTCCTTTCTGATGATACAAAATGCAAAGAAACTTTAAGAAAGTTACATTTCAGTTGAACTTTTCATAAACACTAAAATTTCTGAGGTTATTATTTGTTATAAACAGCCTGAATTAATAATTTTCTGCAATGTATGCCAAGCAGACAAACTAAGAAAATTAAAGCCAATGTGACTTTTTCTTTAATCCTTATTTGATTGCTTGATGCAGTCTACTGATGCAGCTGTTGGCACAGTAGATTAAGTTACTCTTAACCACTGCAACCCTTATTGTGTGCAGAGCCAAATTCTAGAGGCATTTCTTTCCCTCTGCCATTTACTAGCAGCAAAGTAATTAGAATATTTTGTATATAAAACATGAGAATACTCAGTGACTGAATATTCAGACCTTTCTGAATCTGCTGCAGTGACAGAGAATCCAGGTGGCATTTGCAGGTGCACAGCTGCAGTAAATGATGAAGCTGGCATCTTTGGCAGTTCTACTCAGCACTGATGGCAGTGGATGTTGGGGTTTTTTTAATCCAGTTTGTAATCTCCCTTCCTCTTTTGTACACACAGAAACACCCACACATTCAATTTGTCTTCACACCTTTTCATCCCATACATGCTATTAACTGCACTCATTACATGAAATACTATTCTATTTTCCTTAATTCTGGTTTAAAGCACCACTTTACACATGCACACATACACAGACTATAGTTTAGTTTAGTTTCAAATTTTTCATTATAGGTGACTGTACATGCCAATTTTTTTTTAGTGTGAAGTTGCTGAAATGTTGTAAGACAGAAACACTGAAACCAATGAAGCATTGTTGATAATTCTGAGTTTCAGATTGGAATCCAGGAAATATTAATGATTTCTGTCTGATATTGTCTCACTTTGCTGCAATAGATGTCATTACAGCACATAATAACAACATATAAATTGCCTTAAAAATGTAACAACAAATATTTTAGAAGCAATAAAAATAAACCCCTCAAAACACACTGTGTGCATTCAAAGATGAGAAATAGGGATTTTAATAGATGTTTAAATAGAGCCCTCACTCAGTTTTTGCTGAACCTGAAAATACAACAAAGCTTTAGAAAAATATTTCAAAACTGGAAACTCTAAAACACCAGATCAATTCCAAAATACTGCTGCTTAGCAATAAATACAAGATGTCTCAATGGGTTTTTAAAAAAACATTATGATATCCATTTTAAAAAAATATGGCTGGGCAACAGCATCTCAATTGAGATGCTTTGACATAGGAAATGTTTCTCACTTGTAAACACGTCTCAGAAAAACAGACATTTTGGTAGATTTTTAACACAGTTAAATATGCTTGAATACTTCATGTCATATCCAGTACTAATTTTGCATTGTGAATGAGATAATTGCTATAAAGCATTGCTTGTCTTCTAAATACACTGCTGGAGCATTGATAGACAATTCCCCTCTTGCCTCTGCTGACACCTTCTTGCCTGGCACAGTCTTCCACTGGGCAGAGAACAATTCTGTCACAAAGGAGATCCTCTTGATCTGAACTCATACTTGCTTTCTTTGGCTTACAGGCATTTCCATGTCATGCCTTATCTCCTGCAGTGCTTTTAGAAGGGCTATGCCCACGTGACAGAATGAATATGAGTTGCAACAGCCTGAATTTTATCAGTAGCTCAGCACATGTGTCGTCAGAGAAATTTTGTTACTCCCTTTTCTAGTTGGGACTGTCTCTAGGGCAAACAAAGAAAGTGAAGACTGAGTTTACCCAGTAGTGGTAAGCCCACTAACCTGAAGAACTGGATTTGAACACAAAACTAACAAAAAGTTCACCATGTGTAAATGAGTTTTCTTCATTATTTTTCACTCAAGACCAGTAAAGTAGAGGAAAGGAATAAATAGTGATCCTCTGGATGATCCTACTAGGACAAAAGAGAAAGCAAGAGAAATTACTGCACATACGGTCTTTTGATCTCATAGAGATCTCTCTTGCATTCTGGAGAAAGACTAACCAAACCACTGTTTCTACACAAAAACTGTTCCATATCAAAATCACTATATTTGCAAACTGAATTTCAAATCTAGTTTGTTTTCAGATTTATTTTCAGTGAAACCAATTTTTTAAACAGCCTAGATACTTTAACAACCTGCAATTAACTTCATGTGTCATGTCAAATTATGAAATGTGATAAGGACCTCTAGGAGGTAAAACATTTGGGAGGATGCACAGAACATTCTGAAGGAAGAAGCTGAGTTTTCTCTCAGGTATCATTCAAACACAGCTTCCAAAGCTGTTGGGATTGGTCAGGGCATTAGTCATCCATTTGCTGCTACCCAGCACAGAATTTCCTGCCATTCCTTGCAACAAAGTGAGTGACACAGCAAATGTGTAGCTCTGTATGTGCCTCTGTATGAAACCTGAGAGAAAAGATATGGAAAATAGAAAGGGTGAAACTGACTAAATACTCTTTTGACTTATTCCAGTGGCTAACTCTGCTGCTTCTAAATAGCAGACACATAGTGAAAAGACAGAAGACAGATTATTTCATAATGTGATCTGTAATCCATGTATCATAAGACAAGACAAAAGAAAATACTAAGTTAAAACCATTTTCAAATTGTTGTCTTCAAGATTTTATTTACAACTGTGTATTAATTTCTAATAAGAACTATTTTCTTCTTAGGTTTCTTTTCGCATTTCAAGTCTGAGACAAGTAATATGATGATACAATATTTTTGTGTGCTCTCATTTTGCAGTGAACCATATTAGCTGAAATGCCCAGGAGAAAGAGAAAACTTCAAAGTATGGCCCCAAATAATGTAGAGAATAGGCATGGTCTGAATACCAACTGAGACCAAGCTTTAAGTTCAAACAACCTTTTAAGACACTTCCCAAGAAATAACTTTTTTAATGAATTGAGGTCGTCTCGGGGGTAACAGTGATGTAAAAGCAGGTTCCAAATCTGACTAGTTCTCTTCTCCTGCACATATCTTTTATATCCTGCACAGCAGCTTGGGCATTGAGGATGATTCAGAAGCACCCTCACTACCCTATCACCTCCTGGAGTGAATAACTTGCAAAGCTAACATCAAAACCAGAACTTTCAAGACCTCCTAATTAGGAGTTTATTGTTCAGTTTAATCAGCAGGGAAAAGAACACTGATATTAAGAAAAGCTCTCCATATATGAAGTGGAGAGGAAGTTGTCCAGTCAGAAACAAGCAGCCAACCTTCATAAAAATATTTATTTTCAAAATGTTGTGAGACTAGATAGTAACAGTGAGTTATCATAGAGAACTTCTGCATCATCACACTTGTAGATAGAGACTAAGTCATTTCTTAAAACTAGAATGTCCCATTCATCATCACCAATTTTTATGAAGGTTTATTCACCCAAGCAAGAATGCCTAGATAGCATAATTTTCCCAAAGCTTTTACTGAGAAAGTTGTTATCTTAAAGTGTGATGGCTGAAGCAACTCAAAATTCTGTACAAGGTGGATACATGAATTGCACCTTTTTGGAAGCTTATTCAGAGGAAAGGATGCCAAGACAGGCTCAAAGATAATTTTCTATGGTATGAATAGAATGAACAGAACTTCTACAGTCACACTCCTGGCTTAATTCATAAGGAAGATGACCATAGTTTTCCATATTATTTATTTCAAGGGTTCTACTTCTTTATCCATTGGGATGTCATTTCTTGAACAGGTTTGTCATAGTGTCCAAATAGGCTGTCTCCCAGAGGGAGGAGTCTCTAAAGAGAGTTTATAAGTCTCTTAGTCATAGCATATGAAACAGTTCCCCAAAATATTCAAAATTATCATGAAGTCTTCCCTTGGCATGTGACTTGTGAGTCTTTGGCATGTGACTTGTGAGGGGGATAGATGCAGGTATGAGTACGATCATGCACTCTTTTCCTACCCTTAAATGGCCACCAGCAATCAGTCAATCTGCACCCTTATTTAACTATTAGCTTTCACATAAAATTTCACTTAAACTCTATCCCTCTTCACCAGAAGGACAGTTTAATCCTTACTATGATATTCTTTAACACTTTTGACTCATCAGACCATCTAGGGCTTTTAAGGGTATAGTTCCCTTTCCACCATGAGCTCTTACCATTTCTGCTCATCTGGTCTTGAAGAGTTGGATCCACAATGAGGGTTCCAGCCTGTGCCAGCTAGAAATCATTCAGAGAAGAATGTCCTTCCTTCTCATCACCCTCACCACATGCTTCTGAGCTGAATGATACAAGGGGAAGTCACTGCCATACACAAACTAGGACCAACAACCTTCGTAGGGATTCCTCTCCCTAATGCCTAACACATCACCACAGCTTAACGAACTTGAGGGAAATGTTTGTGCCCAGGCTTTCATAGGAACAATGCAAGGTTCACGAACAGTGAAAGATGGTATGAATATGCAAAAGGATTCCAGATTGTTCATCTGGCATGTGAATGCAACTTTTCCCTCTTAAAAATCTTGCATAGCTCAGCCTTCAGTCATTTTTAAATAGGCACCAGTTCAAAATCAGGTGAATAACTTTTACAGTTCTAACTTGGATGCCTAAACTTTTCAGAAGGATCATTTTCAGAACCTGTTTAAGACTGTCTTGCCACATATAACTCACTTCGAACAAGCTGAATTTCTATTGTTTTAAATTTCAGATGAGAACAATGTAAACTCCAGCTTCATCATACTTCATACTTCGAGGATTTTCTTTATTGTGACTCTTTATTAGCTGTTCTAATTCTTGTTAATAATGTGCACTTTTTAACCCATTCTTTTGATATTTTCCTTATGTAACAATGATAATTTACCACATGTAAAGTCATTATATCAGACCTTATATTACTTTTACCAGGAAGAAACTATATTAAAATAAATTTACACATAATATAAATTTCTACAATATATTCAGTTGATGAAAATAACTTTTTTTGGGTTATTTTAAAACCATATTCTTTTCAAGAGCCTACTGGATATTTAAATCCAAACAGTATTTGGATTTTTGTTGTGGGAGTTTTTGTGCTTGTTTGGGTTTTATTTGAGGTCTTTTGTATGTGGTTTCTTTTTTTTTATACTTATTCATGTATTGACTGCTCATTCCATTACCATTAACTGTTTCCATTTCCATGTTGAAACCTTTTCTGGTGAAAATTCTACATGGAATTTTGTAACTTGCAACAGGGTTCTGAAGAACAACAGTAGTGTCAAGTTGTCTGGTCTAAAGCATACTGGGAACAGGCAACTCCTTACACTTAAGGAACTGAAATCATTAGGTGGTAACAGCTTGTTGTCATACTAACTACCACCATGGTCTGAATTAAGGGGGCACCCTCCTGAGATCTTTACCAGGACTCATTCATTAATTCCCTCTCCTTGTTCTTATCTGTTTTTCAGCTGTAGCCAGGTGAGAATTAACGGGGCAGTTTAGATCAGGCAGATGGTAGGTTCCCCAGGACAACTCTATTTAAAGAATAAAGAGGAGAAATCAGTAACTGAATAATAAGCACTGGACAAATATGGAATGTAAAGATTTAGGGTATTTTGCTGTACGCTTTTGAATTTCAGTTGCTCAAGGGTGGAAAAAAATAAAATACTGATTTCTTTTAATATAGAACTTTCTTGGCCAATTTAATTTCCCTATGTGTGTTTCCATTGACAATAGCTATTGAAGTAATGTATCTTTCCTCTGATAACACAGAATTCTTTTGAGTAAAAGGGAAGATTCTGCTCTCTGCTCCTGAAATGCACAATTAGTTAATGTGTTACTGAGTTCATTGAAGGTAGCTTCCATATTAAAAGCAAAATGAAAAAAGCAGGCAAACGTTTTCTGAAGTAGTAATATCAGAGGTAATCAGAGTTTTCACTACACAACACAGGTACTTTGAAAAATACCCCTACACTCATCTCCTTGCTTTCTGCAAAATGTTCGACTCTGCTTGACAGACAGTCCTGAATAAAGTAGTCCTGAAACAGAGTCCAAAGCACAATTGCTGCCTGACTGCTTGCTGTTTGTCCAAAGTGAAGTGACTTTCAGCAGCACACATTTTGCATTTGCTTTTCCATCTCAGCTTGCAGTCACAAGTGGTGAAGTAACAGATCACTCAGGGCTCCACAGCCCACCCCTGAGACACACCAGCTCCTTGCCAGGTTCTCTAGGCAACCCATGGGGAAGTTTCTACAGGGAGAATCTCTGCCAGGATATAACGTTGATCCAAATAAAAGTCAAGGACAGAACTTGTGGCGAAATAATCAGTAATAGTTGTCTTTTATTTTACTATTAACCACGGAAGGGCAGATCTAACCTATTCCCTACATGTGTCTGTCCAACCAATTCCTAAGGGTCCTACTACCTTACACAGACCACATAACCTTCCTGAACCATTTTCCTCTTGTTCTTGCTGCCCTTTTTAACACTCACCATGTTTTGTAAGAGTTCCATATAATTTGATGTCTTGCTTTTTCATAATTTCTAGTGTTTTCATTCTAATATTTTTACATACCAGAACATATGTAGTGTAGAGCCTTTCATAACACTTTTCTTAACATTTTAACATTCTTAACATGTTTTTCTTAACATCTTAACATAGAGCCTTTCATAACATTTTTCTTAGTAATGGATTTCATCTTGTACCTGACACTCTATGCTTCAAACTTATAAGCATAAAATTAAAATCCCAAACATATTTCTAAACCAGTTTTTTGAATTAGCACACTGAACAGAGAAGGCTTTAGTAAACATTTTCTCTCCCCCCCCTCCACCAGCTTCCCAGTCACTGGACTAAGACGATATTCACCACCCTTAATCTGTGTGCCCTATATTTTCTGATTCTCTAGGTTCTTTACCACACACTTACAAAATTCAGAAGGGCACAAGGGAAATTATTTTCAAAATAGTTCTAGTTCTGTTAAGCTCTAGCTCTGTTAAGGAGAAAATCCAACACTGGGTTGTTTTTTTTTCCCCCGATACGGTCAGAAAAGTTTTCCAAAGACATTGGTATTGGCCCATGAGACAAGTACGGTATTTTTATTTCCATTAAACTGATATGATTTTGACATTATTCCTTTTGGTATTCCCTCAAGATAAATATTTCTTGAAACAAAGTAGCTGCCATGTTTCTCTTGTTGACATTGGCCAGATCTTACCTTCTCAATTTTTTTCTGGTACCTTATTTCTCCAGTAATAATGTTCAACATATAAGTATTATAATTATAATTTCAAGTTCTCAGAAAGGGCCTCTTATTGGTAAAGTTATTTCTAGAAGTATTGTTTGGCTTTTCAAAAGTGCTTGCATTAAATACTAGTTTCAAAGAATTGAGCATTTGCTGTGACAAAATTTAGGGGATTTAGATGCACACATTTTGCATGTTAATATTGTATTATAGATTTTTATTGGACTTTGCTTGCATATTTTTATCTTCAAAGTAAAAGAAGAAAAAGTTATGTTAGTTATTTATTAATCTGCCCACATGTTTTTAAGCAAGAAGCCTCTTTTTCTACTACAGCCTTTTCCCTGAAATACATTCCCCTAGTATTCCCAGGTATTCTAAGGTTACATTACAACTTAATCTTTCTTCTAAAGTTATACTTTCACATTCTGTTTAGGAGATGTTTAAATAACAACATGGCCCCATAGATCAAAATGTCTCCTTTAAGTGAGAACTGGAAACATATTAATTTGGTGTGTTTGCAACTTGGTGTTCTACAGCAGCTGAAGTTTAAAGGTGTTGCCCTGACTTCTGCAGTTCTGGATGTTATCATTCTTTTGTAACTGGCTCTCAGACATTCTTTGTAAACATAGCCATGTTATTGTATTGGTATCTTTTTGTTTACATTCTATTCTCCTTGGCACAGAAGTTTGATGGACATTTCCTTTGACCAGTGTGATTGAGGGGAGGCCCTTTGTCTCCTCCAATACACAGTGAATTATAAGTCACATATATAATAAAGATGGTCAAGGCCCAAGGCACTTGTTCCTTGAGGAACTTGTTCCTTCACTCTCCAGAGGTTTCTGTCTCCTTCTTTTGTGTTGTTAATGCAACATAAAGGAGTGGTGTGGTTTTTCTCTCTTTTTTTCTCCTGTGATTTTTACAAAGAATGGTCTAAGTAAAATGCTTTTCTTGTTTTGCACATTGTTCATTCACATGGTGTGTTTCAGCGGATTAAAGGCAGTATCAACAAGTTTGTATGGACAACCAGTATTCTTCAGTTACTGAATACAAACAAAATATCAAAAACCTCACTTTAGATTTAACTAGTTTAAAAATTCATTGGTTTTCTTTACTGAAATTCTCATCTTCTTTACCCAGAACATTTGAACCAATAAAAATTCTTTTCAGTACAAAACAATTCCATAAAAAATAAAAAAGTACTGAATAGATGCAACACTACAACGATATCCTGATGATACCCTGAGGTATTAAAGAGCTCATTAAAGAATAGCGTATAACTAAAAAAAAACCCCATGAATGCAAACATCATACCTAGGAAAAACAAATTTTGGTCCAGACTTCAAAATAAAACTTTGTATCTAATCACAATTAACAGTACTAATATATATTTTAGAAGTATATGTTTTGGTAGTTTGGTAGCATTGGATATAACCTAAAAGGTATTTTTTATTTTTTGTTTTAGAAAATACATATATCGCTTTTCCAAATCAAGACTCATTGAAAAACTAATCTTGACTTCTCTCCTGTTTGAAAATGGCACATGCTCTTTGTCTGGCATGACGTCTTTCTAGTGTCGTAAAACTTCAGTGTTTTGAAAGTAAAGGTCATCCTAGAAATTTAATATCTGACTAGTAAAGATCTCTTCATCAGTTTTTTCTCCTTTGATCATTTAATTGCATGTATTCTCATAAATATGCCTAAAGAAGAACAGGATAGATCAGTCAAGCTCAATTTAGGTCTTTGGCCAAGATCTGAGCAATTATAAAGATCTGTGCTACTTATAACACCTTCTGATACTATAATTTGCCAGGTTGGAATGTCTGTATCTTTTCATTTTAGATAATAAAAAAGCCCCTGTGCAGTTCTGGGCATCTGCTTGAATGCACATTTGCTATTATACTATTATACACACTGGAAGGATCACAGAATCTAGCACAATGATCTAGCACAATGTAATTAAGGAAATTAGGCATATGTACTCATATTAACAGAAATCTGCTTAAACACCTCTCTGGATTCCTCATGCTATACTATAGATAAGCTAAATAAAAGCAGGATTCATTCCTATCTTCAGCCATCAAGTAAAAGGATACTCATTCCATATTGTGTTAGCTATAAAGTGGAAAATTTATTTTATATTAAAAACCATGTGTATCCTGCTTTCATACCTACTTTCAAGTAAGGAAACAAAGGAGGAGTCTCATCAACATTTTTATGACATTTTAATATGCGCTATGAGAACATAGTCTTTAGTTACAATGATAAGCAGAATTTCCATCCTACTAGACTTCAGAGGAAGAGTTTTACCTTCTTCTTTCGTTTTATCACTGATATGGAAGATTTGCAACATCAAAGGTGCTTGGGTTCCACTTGAGGTATTTCAGTTCTACAGCCAATGCTATAAAAACCCTCTTTTCAGAAAAAAATAATAACAGCAACCTTTACTATTAATAGTAATCTTAAGCATTTCCCAAGCTGTAGCACCACATTAGCACTCTATCAGCCTTCACTCCTTTGCCTTTTTTCTGGTTTCCCTATTGTTTCTGAATATTACTTTCAAATCTCATAAACACAAGTAAACACTTAAATATATCAGAATAGAGAATAGAACAGCCAATAAGTTAGTTCATCTTGTTCAAAGATCAAGCAGCCCATAGGTATTCATATGCATTTATTTTTGCTGAGTCAAAGTTGTAACTTGATAAAATATCAAGCAGGCACCTGTGAGGGACCTGATTTAGCAGTGGTATTATTTAGCAATGATGTTATTTTAACAGTTGGACTCAGTGATCTTAGAGACTTTTTTCCAACCAAAATGATCCTATGATTCCCTGATTCTCATACTGCCATCTATTGCAACCATTTCTATAAGCTAAGAAAGAACACAAAGTATCTTATCATCTTACCTGTGTTTCCTTTTGAAAAATGTAGATCTTTGTCTATCAATCTCAAAGAAAGAAATCTTATCTATTATATTATTACAATATTGAATCTATTTTTTCACACCCAAAGGACAGTTATTGTGCCTGAAAGTTTTGTGTATTTTTCCAGGTACACAACATTTGTTCAAATGGAAGCATTCACTTCTTTCTACAAAAACTATCTTGGTTTTTATTCTGCTCATCAAAAGTGTGTGCTGCTAGAAATTAATGCAGACACTTATTAATAGTGAGTGGTCCAGGAAAAAAAGATTCCTATTATAATTGTGTATATGTTTTTAACAAAGATTTATTGAATTGTTCATTTATTTGACAATTCTATGCATGGTAAGTATGCAGCTTATATCCCTTTCAACCTAGTTCTTCATGTGCCACTTTGAAAACTAATGGGAATTCAAGGACAGCTGTGTGAACCTCTGAAGAGAAAAGTTGTTTAGAAGTCACCTTGGTAGCATAAAGACCATGTTAAGTTCTGAATTTTATTAGGCACCAATGTGCCTCTGTGTCAGGATCTGTCTGTTTGTGGACGAGACCACTTCTTGCAGTTGTGTATTTCCCACATAAATTTGAGTACCTTAGTACATTCTTCTCACTACTACAGGACCCCAGTTAAAATGCAAGCATTAGTGAGCCACCATAATATATAAATCACTTGCAAATACAGGTTACAGATGTGTGGTGGGAAAGAGGGAGTAGGTAAAATTAAGAACAGTCATCTTTCTCTTGATTTGGATTTTGTGAAAATCATTGTCTGTTACTGAGCATACTTCCTGCCTTTCTGAGGTGAGGTTAAAGTAGTTAGTCAAGGAGGGACATCCAAGGGCAAGAGAAAATTACTACAAGGTTCTTTACCACACAGTATTTTTAAAGTGTGCCATTTATACTAAACAAGAAATTACTTTCTGAGAAAATGCAGAGGACATCTTAAGACATATAACACAAAAGAGTTATCTTTGCTCTCCCTAATACTATGTATATAATTTTTAATAAGATTAGTTTCTTTTTTATTGGTCTGTGTTAGAATTAATGTGATTTCTTTTTTTTTCCTATAGTTGTAAATGTTCTGAATAAAACCAAGTAATACTAATTGATTACTATGTTTTGTGTTAGTTTTATCTGAAATACGGGGAAAAAAAGCAAAACAGGAATACAATTACAAAACTGACTAAATTCCTTTATTATTTGCCCTCAGAACAAACTGTCTTGGTGTTGATTAATACAAAAATTCAGTTAGATGCATCAATAAAAGGAGATATCCTCAGCATGGACCAGCCTGTGGTCTTAATGTGTCTTAAGCCAATCTGAGCAAGTAACATTGATTTGATTCAGCTGCAGATACAAGAGTTTACAAAAAGGCTCATAAACATTAAGTCTTATCACTAAATAAATAAGTAAAAGCAAACACAAGAGAGCTCATCTCTCTTTGATGCTTCAGGAACCACAAACCAAATCCAATTTGTTTAGCTCAGGTGCGTAGTCTCTCACTTAAGCACTAGGTCAGTCTCGGACAAGTAGTCTTGCAATTCAAGGGAATTGCATCTAAAATGGATGTAATAGGATAGTAAGGATAGTAAATGGCTCAGGATAGCAAATGACTTTTGCTAATGAAATTCCAGTGATTGACATTATGGCATCTCTGTTAGTCTGTACATTGATAAAGCGTGCAAATCATCACACAGAAGAGAATTGTTTGAAAATAAACATCAGATCGACTTAAGCATTATCAAGGAGAAAGAGAGAAAGAGAGAAAGAGAGAAAGAGAGAANGAAAAGAAAAGAAAAGAAAAGAAAAGAAAAGAAAAGAAAAGAAAAGAAAAGAAAAGAAAAGAAAAGAAAAGAAAAGAAAAGAAAAGAAAAGAAAAGAAAAGAAAAGAAAAGAAAAGAAAAGAAAAGAAAAGAAAAGAAAAGAAAAGAAAAGAAAAGAAAAGAAAAGAAAAGAAAAGAAAAGAAAAGAAAAGAAAAGAAAAGAAAAGAAAAGAAAAGAAAAGAAAAGAAAAGAAAAGAAAAGAAAAGAAAAGAAAAGAAAAGAAAAGAAAAGAAAAGAAAAGAAAAGAAAAGAAAAGAAAAGAAAAGAAAAGAAAAGAAAAGAAAAGAAAAGAAAAGAAAAGAAAAGAAAAGAAAAGAAAAGAAAAGAAAAGAAAAGAAAAGAAAAGAAAAGAAAAGAAAAGAAAAGAAAAGAAAAGAAAAGAAAAGAAAAGAAAAGAAAAGAAAAGAAAAGAAAAGAAAAGAAAAGAAAAGAAAAGAAAAGAAAGAGAAAGAAAGAAAGAACACTTTTGAGATCTTTTGGTTTATTTTACTGTATCTAAAATAGAATATTAGTTTCAACTGTGTATGCCAATTTTATTGCTCTTCTAGCACAGTGAGTTTACAGGATATAACACAAAGCATTTGACCAACCTTTACAATAATTCAGGTGAGAATTTCAGACAGAACCCGAGCTTCCTGCAGAGAGATTCAGCAGCACATAGTCCAACTTCTAGGCACTATTTTAAAGTTAAAATAAAATTATTAATATCCTGGGTGGAGAACATGTTCATTCCAGAAACTCCTCCCAGACAGTTCTGGCCATAGAATTGACTATACTGTACATGGATAATGCATCTGCAACTAGTAAAAACTACTCCAACAGAAGAAAAATTGATCACATCGGACAATCCTTCACACGTAACTAAGATAGTTATGAAGTATTTTCTACATATTTTAGGATGATCAATAGCAACAGATGGTGCATGTGCTGAAGAGATAAATAGGACCATGGGCCAGCTGGGCATAAGAATTCAGAAAAAATGCTCCATAGAGCCTCAGTGAATCCAGCTGGAGTCACTGTCACACTGACGGCACTGATTGTCTGCCGCAAGTAAAAAGCGTGAGCAACTGGAAGCCTTTGGAGGCGGTCACGTGACCTGATTCAAGCCTCGCCCAGTCTCCATCGGAGTCGTAGCTGCCTCAGAGCTTCCGCACGGTGTTTGCTCAGTTCACGCACACGGTTTAATTAAAGCAGCAAAAGTAAAGAGATGAGGAAGGGTTCTTTTCCGATTATTACCAGCAGGTTTTAATACTGGAGTCGAAGAGAGAGTAGACAAAGATTACCCCAGTCGGCTCGTGCAGGCTGTTTCATAGGGGCTGTGGGAAGGTCTTATGTGTGAGAGCCAATGGCTGCAGAGGGCTCGCGTGACATCAGCAGACCGATGGAGGCAATGGCCAGTCAGGCGGGAGGCCGTCATACGGAACCGACCAGTGGGCTGCCCTTTCAGGTGGGAACGGCCCCCCCAGCTGTGGCTGCCCGGGGTGTGCCGCCACCGGCTGTATCGGCGTGGGGGGGAGGAGCCAGCCCCGCAGGTTCGGTGGCTCCGGGAGGAGCTCCCTCATGGCGGGCACAGAGAAACGGCTGCGACGCGGTCCGAGCTCCCCACCCCGGCATGTGAGCCGCGAGGTCCAGCCCCCGCGGTGCCAGCAGGGCCGGGCCAGACCACCAGCTACTCCCAGAGGCACTGCAACAATTATCACCATCAGGACAGCAGCTAACCACGACATTCAAAAGACTCACTTCACCACGTGTGCTTTATCCTATGCAAGAGTCTCCAATAACTTCATGTTTTAGCAAATGCTCTGTGCCAACAGTAATAGAAACATTTTAATTACAATAATGAGAAAAAGTGGAGAACTAACACTCTAAGTATTCAGCAAGTAGCAGCATGTTTTATATTCCTCAAACATAAGACAAAGGATTTTCATGTCATATGCATTCACAGCTGCTTCAGTGAGTAATTCTGAACAGTCACATGACTGCATGCAGCTATTAGATTTAACAAAGACTTAGACTTTTTTTGTGTGAAGATTTTATTTCAGGAACAGTATTTATGGTTTCTTATTTAAACTTAGAGGCAACCAAGAAAGCAGAAATGAAGCAAAGAGACTAAATTTTTATGCTTTGCTAGTTTAGTCTCCTGAAGTAATAAATGACTCTTGAGTCATACAATATTCCAAGCCTTCAGTACTGTGTTTTACATTATTGGAAAGTGGGAAAAAAATAATTTAACTAGAGGTATATGCCTCTAACACAAATTTAAATTTGCAGTTATCTCTTTCAACGGTTTCTATCATTCTGAACTGCTGTAATCAACTGACTAAGGAGACGTGAAAATACAACCATATCATAGTTATGGAGAGGGGTCTGCTCCTCTCTAATTTTAGTAACAGCCCAGGGAATCTTAAGCTTGAAGTGTAGTGCTCCTCTCAAAATAATTCAGTAGTCGCCCACGAAGAATACGAGGTTTTGAACCAATTTTAAGTTTGGCCTCAAATTTCCAGATACTTCTCCTTCAGTGGATGTCCTACACCACACTGCCCTTTTGATGCTCTAAAAGCAGCATTTCACTGTGATAAATAGAGGGTGTGTTGGTTAGGATGTCTCTATATGCCTAAGACTTTCTGAAAGGCTTTCTATCTAGTAGTCTTAATATCTTTGCTAGCTTCCACCTTTCTTATACAAATCAAATGTATCTCATTTGATTTCTGCCACCAAAGTGTTTAATTATGTTGCATGATCTGTTTGGTGCCTGCTTCTGTACACACTAAGATTGTAGAATTGTAAAGTGGTTTGTGATGGAAGGCACCATAAAAGATCATCTCTTTCTAACCCCCTGGCCTTGGGCAGAGACACCTTCCACCCGACCAGGTTGCTCCAAATTCCATCTAACCTGACCTTGAATACTTCCAGGGATGGGGCACCCACCACTTCTTTTGGTAACCTGTTCCAGTGCCTCATCAGTCCTCCACCAGCACCCACAAGTCCTTCTTTGCAAGGCTGCTCTCAAACCCATGCACCCCTCAGCCTGTATTGATAATGAAGGTTGTCCTCATCCAGGTGCAGCAGCTTGCACTTGGCATTGTTGAACATCATGAGCCCAGTTCTCAAGCTTGTCTAGGTTGCACTGAGTGGTAACCCACCCTTCAGGCCTGTGAGCTGCACCACTCAGCTCTGTGTCGTCTGCAAATTTGCTGAGGGTGCACTTGATCTCTTTCTCTATATCACTGATGGTGATATTAAAGAGCACTTGTCCCAGTATGGACCTCTGAGGTATACTACATCCCAGATGCCACATTATGGAACATAATACAGCTACTTTTGGCCATTTTGGATTCAAACCAGCAAAATTTAACTTGTTTTTCCCAGTCTTAGAAATGCTCCTCGAAATAGATCTTTTGTGCAAGAGGGATAAGCACCTTGTTGTTACTGAAGGGCAAGTACAGTTTCCAAGCAAATTTGGATATTTATGAATAAGAGTCACTTTACTGGCATTAGTTTCAAAACACGTAAATATTTTTAGTTTGAAAGATATTCTACACCTACTGAAAAACTTGATGCAATCATTCCTGCAATTCCTTTCAGCAAATTAGAGGCATAAGTACATTCACTTTCTTCACTATTCAAATTTACATATTTATCTTTGTTACATAGACCTCTCTTATATTATTTGGTGGTCTCCCTTCAATTTGCTTCCTTATTATCAACATTTTTCAAGTAGTGCTATTGCATGGCTAAGAATATTATGGGATTTATAACAATTTTGTATTCATTCATTCACTCATTATAATATATTGTAGATGTTGAAAAGTCTACAGGCAGTCCCACATAAAATACAAAAGGCTTCATTTTCTAGAGTTTCAATACTGTTTTAACTTAGGAATGTTATCATTTTTCTATGAGATTTCCTTGCAAATAAAGAAGTTTAATCTGGCAAGGTTACTCAGAACCAAAAAAGTCTTGTAATTTGGTATTAAGAAGTGATTTTTGCTTACCAGCAAGGGCCTAATGCCTTCTTTGGCTGTTGTTCCTGGACACCTTCTAGGAGAAGGATTTTCATGGTCTTTGTTAAAGTGGTAAAGAGACCAAGTACACAGACATATATAGTATATAGTTAGCTTTTCATTCTGACTCCAAAAACATAGACATTAAACAAGCAAACAACAAAATCTTTAGATTTTCTAATTATGACACTCACCTTAAATACTTTACCCAATCTGCTGCTTATATCATTAGGCACATGATTATTAGTGCCAATTTCTATCTCAGAATAGCCAGGAAATTTTAACACTGCCATATGACTTTGTCTACAGTAAACAGTAATGCAGATTCTTATTAAGATGAGAGATTACAATACCACCATAAACAGTCTTGATTGCATGAATGTTTGCAGTGTGTGAATAATATATGTTATGAATCAAAGTGTATGTGTTGTTTTACTTCAAAGTAACATTTGCAAACGCTTTCAGCAGGATTTATTCATCTTTGCCTATAACAGTTGGTAAATGTTGACTTGTTAATATATGATTACTGTAAATATTGAATTTGTCTCACCTTCTTTAATAGTTTAAATTTACAAGGCAATGAGTTAAATTACGTGGTTAACCTGATGATCTGGTCTTGTTTTTAATTTCTTTTTACATTTCCCCCTGAAGGTGCTTTTGTTGAGAATGAAAATCACAGAATCATTAAGGTTGGAAAAGACATCCAAGATTACCAAGTCCAACCATTGAACAAACACCTCCATGCCAATGAAACCATAGCACTAAATGCCACGTCCAGTTGCTTCTTTAACATTTTGACAGATGACAACTCTACCATGTCCCTGGACAAGATGTTCCAAAACAGTGATGCCTACTTGTCTCAGTCTTTGCTGCTGTGTTTTATACTCTCCATCTCTCTAAAGTAAAAAAAAAGACAAATATAAAGTTATTTCATAAAAATAATCAATTCAGCACTTTTCACTTTGTTATATTCCTTTCCTATATCCCTGGCACCTTGGAATATGAGCTCTTCTTGGAAGGGACTTTATGCTATTATTTGTTGACAGAGTGCCAGAAATATTGCTTTTTAAAGAGAACTTAACTTTTTTTCTATAACAAAAAGTTGCTTAAGTGTAATACAGTCTTCCTTCCTGGTAGGTGCAGCTGGTAAATAAGGTCTCCTTCCATCTTCTTCTATTCCCTTCCACACAAACAGGAGAATATGTCTCCATTTGTCACTGAGGTAGTGCTGACTACATGGGCTATATAAAATAATTCTTGTGCTTTCTCTTACTGTTAATTATTTTTTTTTCTTAAAATCTCCTTTGAGAATAAATTATTTAACCCCCAAGCGACCTAGCGCCTCATGAATTGTGTTCACGCCTCACTTTTTGATTATGGTAATGCCACTGATAGCATCAGCACAATAATTAATAGCAGGTTTTGTCAATTTTCTGCTTGACAAAATCCTCCCCGAGCCTTACCTACATCTTACCACATCATACAGGATTACATTTCTTTCCTTCTCCTTTTAACCTCCTTTTGCTTTTCTTGTCTGTAAGTGCATATCTTGAACTTGATTTTCAATAGTGCTTACTTCCTTCATCTCCAAGTGAAATAAAAAAGGTTTTCAGGGCTCCAAGGTTTCTGCTTTCTCATTCTGTGTTTAATAATGCCTTACTAGCAAATTCTTCCCAAAAGAAAATAAGGATACCCTGAAACAGTTTGGTTTTCAGCTTCACTTTAAAACAGCCAGTGCACAATAGGTTAAACAGAGCTATTGACAATTTCAATTTACAGCTGGCAATAGAGAAATTATTAATAGAGAAAAACAGGAAATGCCCACAGCAAGACCCCCATTATCTAACAAATTATTTGCTTTCAAAATATATTAAAATCATGCAGATCTTAGCAGGACTGGCGGTAGCACAACACTTACCTGCCTCCTGGCAACACAGTTAAAAAGGCGAACTGTGTCTCATTCCACTTGTGATTTTATAATGAGATGTGAGCCTACATTAAAGAGTAACATGTTTGTTTTCTGACTGAAATTCCCCAGGTATTCTGGGATGCCAGGCAGCCTTTCTATCTGTCTGCGTTACTGTTAACATGTTTCATAAATCTAATTCAAATGCAGCTGAATCTTTACCATTGCAAAGCACCAGGTTTTGAAGCTAGACAGACATCAGATGCATGAAGTGGTTAATTATGTTGTGGCTTTCAAAGGCAATCTTAGCCTGAATTATTTGCTGCTCTGTGAGAGAAGGGTCACCTATGCACCATAACTAGAAAGGGAAGAAGGCATTTCTGCTGTCTGTTCTGTCTCCATTTTGAGTGCAGGCTGCCTGCTGATTATTCTGCATTCACTTCTCTAAAAAGCTTATTAATGTGGTCTAGAGGGAGACTGTCAGAAATGGCAGACTGAATCAAGGGATTTTCCTTCAACATCCAAATGACATGCTGCAGCAAGAGAATTAAACAGATGACTAACCAGTGCCCTTTTGTCTGCAGATGAAGATGGGATTGCCAACTTGTAAACCAGCGACTGACATTTGGGTGGATTAAATCGTCCTGTTATTGTACTGCTAGTTTCTAATCACTGGTGCTTTCTTGATCTCAAGCGCCTCGGCTGAAAGCCTTCTCAGTTCTCTGAGACTTGTTTGCTGAAACCCTCAGCAGAGTTTTTGCTGTAAACATTTATTCATAGAGAAGTACTGCTCTGACACTGACTGAGGAGAAGAGTTGGCTTATAGGTATTTAATTAAAACATTAAGCAGAAAAAAGCATTAGTGTCAACATTCACAAGTGCTTTACCATAGCTGTGGGTTCTTAAAATTGAGTTTTCCTGCAAATGCTTTTCCCACCCCACTTCCTTCTCTAAGAGCTGGAATAGCTTGAGGTTTGCTTTGCCTCATGCTGTTAGTTGTGGCTTTGAGACTGTGCCCCATGCTGTCAGTCTCTGTTTTCTTTCAATCTGGCTGTTAGCTTTAATTTCTAAAATCAAGATTGGATGGCAACAAAGAGCTCTAATGAAAAGTGGGAGGAAAAAAATAATTTGTTAAACAGCCTTAATCTTTCTTATGGGCAACAATGTATAATGTGGTCAAGCTGATTGTGTTCTGATTTTGTAAACTGTAAAATGCTTCTTACCTTGTAATTAGTATTAAAGGGAGAATGCACTGTTCAGGAGCCAAAGATACTATGACACCTGTAGAAGTTCTGTTTTTGTTCGTCACCATTATGTTGTTTCTAGTTTCAAAAAGCATCATAGTCTATCCCATGAACTATCCCATGAACACCTACACTAGAATTTGCATTTAGAAAGTAGGGAGGTCACACATTTATTTTTTGTCAGTCATTTCAACACGATACTACTTACAAGAGTACTGCTTTATTTAAAATAAAATCAACCTGTATCCCCTAGCTTGAAACTAATAAAGTAAGTACAAAATAATGCCCCTTCAGAATACTTCATTGAATGAGATCTCTAAAATACATGCTTTTCTTTCCACTCTCTGGGAAATCTTATTCCTACTACCTCAAATGGTCCATGCATATTACATCTTCAACATAATTAGTCAAATAAGAAGCTATTGTTCCTTGAAGAAGACAGGAAATTAAACATTTATTTACATATAACATGTAATAGCTTAAGGCATGGAAACAACATTTCAAAGGAAAAAATATAAGCTGCTATTTCCACATCGCCTCTGGCATTCTGGACACAGAACTGGAGAAGCTGGTAGTTACCTAAATGACAGAAAATTTGTAAAAACACATTCTGATCTCTTATACCTATAGTTAATATGGATTTATATTTTTAAACTTACTTCCCCGCCTTTGACAAACAGAAGTTAAAGGGAGCAGTTCTAATATGTCGTACTTTAATATGGTCAGCTGCATATTCACAGGCATCTTAACTTAAAAATAATGTTTTAATGTAGTATTTCCTCCAATTTTGCATGCCCTGATTAGAAAGGAAATTCAGATTTAGGCTAGCACACAGTTACTGTGTGAAGATGTGCTAGAGCACTTGATTTCTCACATGTTGGCCCTGCCTTCCCATCCATCAATATGCCATGGACAGCTGAACTCAAGGAACTCAAGCAATGCAGCTGGTACCAAATCCTCCTTGTTGCTCTTAGATGTTTCCTCTTTCTGCTCTTGACATAGGGAGACAAAGGATTTATATTTCTTTGCAAAGTACTTACAAAATGCCCAGCACAGAGCATTGCTCTGATAAGCAACACAAAGCTGTTTTATAGACATGACATGAATGAGCATGACAAAATTAGGGCCCAAACTCTATTCCATGTGACCTTGAGCGCTTTGCCATTTTGTGGAAGTGGTGGGGGTAGAAAAATACAAGAAGTTCAGAACTGTAATAGTCCCTCCTAAGTGAGGAGGTTATCCCTATTCTGTTGTACAATCACAATGTCTGCCATTCAAAAACAATAGGAGTGAATATTTTTTTCTTGCTACTGTATGTATTTTGGGAATAACCACATTTCCCAAGCATCCCAAGCCTTTAGAAGTCTGATTTGCATATCTATGCAAACAGCATTGCAGATACTTTTTGAACCTGTTAAATAAGCTTTTGAAGTATTATTAGGAGATGAAACAGTTACACACAAAGCTAAAACATCAAGACCTAGCAAGTTAGCATTACTGTTTCATTCTGTTAAAAAAAAAACCCAACCCAAACTAGATGCCAATAATGGAATAGCTTGAGAGAAAAACCTCTGAAAACCTTTGAAAAGGTTTCTTTAGAAGGTGGGGAAAAAAAACCCAACTCAATAGAACAAGTTTAATTACAAAAGGTGCATTAATTATATTTAACTAATTTTTTCTCCTCTGTCTACACACACACACAAACACACACACACACACAGAGTTTATGCATATGTTGTATTTTCAACAAAACACACATCCTTTTGTGTATTAAGTCATGACCTAGCTTATTAAGATGGGAATAGCTGAATAAATATTTATTTTTCCCTCCTCCCCCTTTCTAAGAAGCATTGTTTGTTTTTTGGTTTTCTTTGTCAAAGACTTAAGAGAAAAAGAACAGGCCATTTTAGCTGAAGATTGGATTTTGAATTTTTATCTTTGCTTTTACTGACTATATGTTCATACATATAGTCAGTAAAAGCAAAAGTATGCCACCTGTTATTTATACTCAAATATTTCTGTTTGAAAAACATGAAGAAAAAATTCCGAGCAGTCTTAATTTACACTATAATTTTTTTCCTACAATTTATTTTTTATTTAAGTGTTGAAACAATTGGGAATGAAAGTACATTGGGCATTCCTAGCATAACCTTTAAAGAAATCACAGTAAGTTACAAAACTTCTGGGATGTGAATTGATTTTAGATGAAAAGCTATGGATTTACACACCAGTGACTAGTTTAATTAGGAAAGTTACTTTAATTAGGAAGGAAATTGTTCTGATGTCATGTTCTCACTGCTTTCATTACAAGGTACTGCCTAAACTGTGGTAAACTGTTAGAAACCTGTTAATGTAAAAGGATGATATCTCTTTAAAAATTGCATTAGCAAGCTGGGGAGGTCATTAGTATACAGCTGTAACCCTAAGAGTGTAAACTTGAAAGAACTGTTTATTTTCTGCCTTGCAGCTGTGTGTAAAACCCACTGAGAGAAACTTGTTACCAATTACTGGTTTAGAGGCTTCAAGTAAAGACAGCAGGTACCAAGAGAGTAAAACAGTCTAGCTCACAAATAACTATACAACAGTGAAATTCCTTACAAACAGCTGTTAAAGGAAAGGAAATATAACTGTTGGGGAAAAAAAAATAAAAACAGTTCTTAAGTCAGGAAGTAAGTAAAGCAAAGTAAGATATAGAAAAAAAATACTTAGCTGAGAGAAGAAAGGTTTTTCACCATAAGCTTCCAGTAACAAAGTTTAGACCGATAGCTGCAATACAGGAAACCAATATATTTGAAATGGTGTTTCTGAGTACTTGTAGCACGGAATTGGAAAGACACATCTGTACAACATCATGTACATGGAAGAATATATTGCAAAAGGAAAGGACATTTTATAACAGTAAGAGAAGCCATTAACATGAACTGTTGCAAACAAGAAATCTATCTCTGTATTGGAATAAAGTCAGTTCAATCAGAGAAAAAAGATTGATGGCATTAAACGGAAAAAAATTTGAAGGAAACATTTGGGATATACCAAGAACATAACCGCATAAATGAGAAATAACCAACAGTCCTCAGTTGAAAAGGTAAGTGACCAAGGCAAGAAAATCTAAAGTCCCAGACGTTATGTATGGGTTATCTGCTGTACTCTGGAAGAAGGGTTTGAAAACTGGGGACTTCCCTCACCCCTAGCCCCTCTCATGCTGTAGTTCCTGACTCATTAGCACCTTGCTTAGTACATTTCCTGCTCACTCTCTTGCCATGGAACTCATGACCCCAGTGGGGGTGAGAGAAGGACTCTTCCCTCACCCAAGGCCATCTCTCCCCGCAATGGAAAGGCATCCTGAGAAAAAGAGAGAGAGAGAGCACAAGACCAGGTGCTGCACAGCCAGACTGGAGAGATTTGCAGCATAGAGCAACTGTACAAAAACTTTACCACTTTCAGCTACACTGAGCTTGTGTGTGTGCTTCTCATTTGTTTCCCTGCAAAATGCACAAGCTTAACTGGAACAACCACAGGAGAATTTATGCGCTGAATTTTCCACTAAAGCTGATCAGGAAATTTTCACAAAATCCATGGCTTTGGTTAGCTGTGCAAATAATACTTCATGCAACAAAAGTAGCTTCTTTAACCATCTGTGTTGATTCACAGATGAACCTCAGACTTCCCTCTTAATATTTCTCTTTCTTTGTTCTCCCTCTCTTGCTTATGGATGGCTGTCAGTTTAATATAATCCTTGTATTCAGAGTAATCAGAAGACAGATATTGCACTCAGAACTGGTACAGAAGGGAACATGGTGGACATTCTCATGCTTCTTTTACATCCTCGTATCAGCTCTATGAAGTCCAGCACATTGTGCTTTATGCTTTTACAGCATTTTTCAACACAAGAGCTCAAAGTGCTGAACAAATATAAACCCTATAATACATGGGGGGAAAATGGTTTTGTGGTATTTCTGCCTTGCTCAAAATTAGAAAAGGAAAGAAGTTTAAAGATAAAGTCTAATTCAGACAGATACTAAGAAGAAAGCATGAAGAATGAGAACCAATAAAGACTTTAAGCTCCTATAAATTAGGTACTAGAATGTCTATTCTTCAGATTGGAAACTCTGACTTCCTTAAAGCAGAATCTACAAAAGTCAGTTATACATTTTATTCTCCACTACATTGTATAACAAAATTACTTACATCAAAAGAATTTTCCCCAAAGACTGCATAGAGCTGTAAGCTTCCTAAAGAAAAAAAATAATGTCTGTGCACCTCTGCTATTTGCTGGGCTAGTACTCAGAAAAGTCTCAGAAATGTGAACATCACAGTCAAGACAAAGGAGACAACTATGACAGGAGTGTTAGAAACACAAAACAGAACGGGATTAAATCAGAATCAGGTCAGATTCTTTAAAAGAGTTAGGCAAACACAGGATATTATATTAAAGCATAATGCTACAATAAGGGTTTTGGACAAGGCAAAGGCCTTCAAACCACAAAAAGTTTCTGAATTTTTTCATCTACTGAAGTCAGCAGCAGTCAGTCTCATAAAAACTGGCTTGAGCACACGGAAAAAAAAAATTAAAATCATATCCTTTGGCATTGGTGGGCTTGCATCAAGCTCATGAAACAAAAATGTGACAGACTACAAAACATTTGTGTTCCTACTACTACAGCCCAATGTTAAATTTATGTTCTTATAGAGTCTTTCTTTTCTTTTTATAACTTGTGCATAAAAATTGAAAGTTATTTTTCTGTATAATCCATTGATAGCAAAAAATTAGGCAACTACTGTTTGAAAAATGGTTGGAAATGGCTGGAAAATGAAAATTGTCAATGCTTGTGTTATTTAAATATAGGTCACTGGTTACAGTACATCATAAGCACACATACACTGTCCTTACCATGAGCTAGTATTAATCTGACAAGAGAATATTACACCTGATTATGCATTGTAATGATTGTGAGAGTAATTGAATTATTTCCAATTTTAAAGCAGTTTTGTTAAGATGGCTGTTGCTTACTCTAAATGTTTTTTGTATGGTTTTCTTTAAAGTGACAGTTGTGACTCTGTTGGTTTTAAATGCATGCTAAAAGGTTATTCCAGTGAAAATTTCTTGTTTACTTGAGAGAGACTGCTTAAATGTTTAATGACATTAGCTTCTTGCAAACGGTATTCATTTCCTGTATATGCAAATTTTCTTAATGTGAAACCCCCATAACAGGTAAAATGTAGAAAGTTAATGAAGCCATGTAATTACAATCACTATAGTGACTGCAGTCCCTGGAGAACAATAAAGTGATAATATACATGGGGTTTGACTTTCTTTGGAAACAACAGCTTATAATTTGAAAATAGATAGTAAAATATTTTCATTATCTTGTGCTGTCTCCTAAGGCAAGCGGCAGGTACAAATAGATTATGCTTTTATTAACTTCAAGAATGGGAGATAATGCAATTAGGCAACATTTAATTGTTTTCCATTTTCCACAGCTGGCACTGGACTAGGTTTAAACCCTTCTTTACCTGTAGGGTAAAGACAGGGTCAATCTGACTTCAACCTGGAAACTTGTTTTTGTTCTAATACTGGAAAGGTACATTCAAAGATAACCAAGTATATATTACATTTGTGGTCACTTTAAAGTATAAAACAGAGAAATCAAAAGCTAGTTAGAAGCTTTGAATGCCATTTAAGGAAAAGATTTCAAAGGATCTATTTTGAATTTCAAAGATTTAAGTGCAATTTTTAAAGTATTTTTGCAGATAATATTAAAAATAGAAAGGAGTATTTAATGCTAGTTCTTATATGGTTTTTTAATTATTATTATTACTGGGAGCACTATGCAGAGAAGAGGGCACAGAGGAGCTCCCTCCTCCAGAAGTACTGTGCTGTGATGCAGCAGGACAAATCCTCCAACATCAAGAAATCACCTCTCTGTCAGCTCTGCACAAATCAAAGCTGTCTTATGGGGAGGCTTTCTACACTCACCTCCTACCCTCCTACCCAGTTGAGGAACCTGATCAACCTGAAATCTCTATAGGGTACGCAAAAAGAAACTATTTACATGAATCTCTGCTGCAGTATGCAAAATTTCCCTTAGAGGTGCCTGTTTCTTTCCATTGAGTGGACCTTTAATGTGGGCACTGCAGATAGATGGCCAAGATTTGCCAGTATTCTTATATTTTTAATTTACTTTAGCAAATTATATACCTCTATGTTGTGGAGAAACAACATTTGCCTGTCTGCATTCAATTTCTGCTCCTAAGCATGCTTCTTTCTCATAATGAATATTTCATATTTGGTTATTACAGAAGGTGCACTTTTACAGGGAGGTATCCTTTTCTCCATTGCAGAATGGAGAACTCTTCCTTAAATGAAGAAATCCTTCCTTTAGCAAAATCTTGTAATACTACAATATTTCTACAGGTTCCACTGCAATATTTTGTGGCAAGGAGCCCAGAAGTTCTCATGACAAAATTATGAGCTGGCATGTACCCTTCCTACTTTACTCCATATATAACTGGCATGCTGTTTAAGATGCTAGAAAAAAAATGCTTATTTTTTTCTGTCACCAGCGTGCTGCCTCCTTGTTTCTTTTTGTGACATTAACTTTTAAAATGCTAGTGCCAAGCAAGCAGGAATAGGTTGACTCAAAGCAGAGCAAGCAGCTATAAGTTACATTGGTTGCTGTCAGCTGGGGCTCTCCTGCAGCGTGGAACAGTCTGTAGCAGCAGTTCACAACATATAACTAGCAGCAGTAGCAAGAACTGCAGGTTGATGTAACATGGTCGGCTCATCTTAATGATGAGGCTACGAATAATGAATAACAGCTAGTGCCAGATATTTTCCACGAGTGTTAAATTTTGAGAGTTGTTGAACTGGGTGCTGCTCATATCTTGACTGAAACCATGAGCTTCACACCATGACGTTCTAATCTTGAGCTGCACACCATGACATATTCTGGGTGCAAGTTTTGCAATCCTGCATATCCATGACCAACTGGAAGTTTGTCACTGCTCCAATCCAATTGACAATCACAGGTTTCTTCCCCCAAACCAAGCTGATACACAGCCAGGTGTTTTTTCATTACTGGGGACCAGACATGTACAAGTTGTATGAGGAGACTGGGAGTGTTGCACATTCAAGAGCAATGCAAACTATACAGTTAATTTCTTGAGACTTCTACACCAGCCACATTAAATAATTCCAATGATTGAAATATATTTCTGTAAAATTTTAACTCAATTGTTGTAAAGTACAAATAAGTCAGTAAAACACCCTGTCTGTTCTTGAACACTTCACACTAAGTAAAATAACTATATTTCCTAGATAAATTAATTGTTGTGACTCCTTCATCCACCTTAATTTATCACCCACACCATTGTGAGGATTAATTACCATCAGCAAAGTAATTATGAAGATGAAAAATGCTGTATAAGTATTTAGAAAATATATATATCTGTTCTGAATAGAATATGAATCACATCAAAATATTTCTCATTTTCTTCCAGAAATATTCTGGTTTTAAATGTATTCCAGTGCTTTGGAACACATGGCTAGAGCTGTTCTCCACATATTTTTGATAGGTAAAGCAGAGATTCCTGATGGTAGTATTGTGACAGGATTTCAGTGGGTTTTGGATTCCTAAACTTCTTTGGTAACTCAAGCTTAGATTTCAGGCTTTGACAGGCATCAGACTGTCTCTGACTTAGACACAGAGATGTAGCCACTGACTGTAAGGCAGCAAATGTGCAGAAACAAATCCCACCTTTTTGATAAAGAACTTTAGAGAGAAATCCCAAGTTTAAAAGACGTGTCCATAATATATTTCTTAAACACAATTTTAGACAGCAATTTCCATCAGACTACTACTAATATTCTGAAATAAATTAATGTGGAAAATAGAAGAATGCATTCTGAATAAAGGTGTGATGTGTTAAATAATTCTTTTGAGAGAACTTTCCACAGGGAAATATTTTCCAGGTGTTTTCAACATTTAGAGAGAATGTTGTGCTGCTTTGTTCTTTTGTTGAAGGGAGGGAACAAAAATAGACAAATTGTTTACAGCAGTTACACTGAAAACCTGAAACTGTTTGTCTTAGGCTATTCAGGAAGTTGCTTTTGCATAGAGATAGCTTCAAATTAAATTGCAGATGTTGTTTCTAAAAAGTGAATAGCTCCATGTTTCAAAATGTTTTGAAGTTGTATCTCAGAAGAAAGCACACACCAGACAATCCATGATTTCTAATGGGATTGTGATCAAATTATATTTATGACTATTCCAAAATATAACTATATCTTGCACCCACCTGTGACAGCTGAATCCAAAGTCCCCCGAAGATATCAGAGACATTCCCATGGATTTCAGTGGGGTTTGGACTTTTTTGCACAATTTTTCTTTTTAAAGGATATTCCAACAGATTAAACCTTTATATCTGGAAAATATGTTGAGATTCATTGATACATATTAATATAAGTATCACTATATTAAAATGGAAAGCAAGGTCTCTATGTTTGGATAGTTAGGAGAAGGGAATAATTTAGAAATGTGTAATTTCAAATTTGCTGTGGTACAACCATTCATGTCCACAGCAAGAGATAATTCATGTTTAGCTTGACATTTGAAACATTTTAAGTGTATATAGAGATTATGCTAACTTATTCCACCCCTGTAGAGAGATCCATGTAGAGTTTGCTTTGGAGACTGGCACCAAAAAGTTAGGTAGCACCAAACTTTTCTGACCTTATTTCTTGGATCTGGTTATTAATCTAAAACTTGTAAGGGAGTGTCAGAATATGAACGGCAAAACCAGAAAAAGTCAAGAGCAATAAAGACAAAATGGTCTTTGTCTACATGCTAAACCTCCCGTGAAAATTTTCCTCCAACTCTATGGACACTTACTGTAGCACTTGTATTTGTAATTACATGAGGCTGACATGCCCCATGTTAAGGATTGTACAAGAAAAACAATAGAACAAAATTTAACTTTCATGTCAGGGCACATTGTGATCAATACATTCAGAAATACATGTTTGATTTCAGCAGTTTATTATTTTAATATATAATCTGAAGTATCTAAGTAGTTGTCGAGATCATCACTCTTCAATTTCATACTGGCGTAGGATGGAATGGAAGGTGAAGGCTCTTTGCAGAGGTTTAACAGTAACACAATGTACTCATAACTGTGAGTAATGCTGTCTTACACTACTGCCATGGAACAGTTCCTATTTTATATGTATGGTGAGCAAGAGAAGACTGCGCAGTGAAAACTAACAGCTATTTACTCAAGAAGGTTAATATTCAGTGACTTTCTATGTGTTATTAAGGATTCATTTGCTGCATTTTTAAACCTTTTTTTTTAACCAAATTTGTGCCTATTTTTAAATGAACAAAACCTGGGAACTTATGTGTTGGAAAAGGACAGAGAATAATTCTGTAATTGATGCTGTTTTAAGGAAGAGAGTATTATTTTGTGTTAATTATATATGATGCATGACAAATCACATGGTAAATACTCAGAAAATTTGGTAATATGGTTTCAGCACTGTAGTACAGGTAGTAAGTTCATACCTCTACACTTAATTTTCTGTTAAATAGATTGTCCTGGGCTTAAATGGAGTCCAGTATACAGAGAAGGGTTTACTGACACAGGAGTTCTTTTTGTTGTTGCCTGCTGTGTCCTTGGGCAGCTCGCTTCAGCTTTTTGATATTCAGGTTTTTATTCTACACACTGTACCTAGTAATTCTTCCTTCTTAGAAGTCTAATGTTTTGTAACTTGTGTTTGAACAATGTTTTAAAAAGTGAGAGCTTCTATTATTGATGAAGTGACAGGTTTAGTAATAAAACAAGTGCAAGCTGTTTATGTAACAAAAGAGTTCTATGAGCTTTTGGTCAAGCAGAGCTGTATTATCCAATAGTTTAAATTACATGTGGTTGTTATTCAGAATTTCACAGTTGTGTAAGGCAGGCGAAAGGATACTAGTCACCAGATTTTTTATTTCTTAATTGCCCTCAGGAAGATTCCATTTGAGCACTAAACGTAAAAGCAAATGTTGAAGGTGACACAGGAACTTTTTTAAACCTGGAGCCATAAATTTACACTAAAGCTCCATAACAATAAAGTGTATATTAAGATAATTATATATGTTAGGTTGCTTCTGCTTTGTAGATTTTGATCAGTGTTTGCAATGAGCTGTGCTAACAAAATGCATAAGAACGTTACAGCTTTGTCTGAGCATCAGTGTACATTAAATATACCCTGGTGTGAACAAATTTTGGAAGAGCAAAGGATAACAAAACATACTATGCTGATAATCTGCTGGAAGATTACATTTATATATTAAGTATAGCATGAAATTTCAGGAATGTTTAGAGCAGCCAGGGTTAACTTTCACAGCATGATTTAATAAAATTGCAATATATGAATATACAAACTACCAGAAGAGTCATTACTTTCATTAAGAATTTTACAGTGAATAAATTAACCCAAAACAATAAAACCTGAGCAGCAGATATATGTAAGTCATTTATATCTTGTAGAACACTCATTTGGTGCAAAAAAGAATGAATGTGTTATGGTAGAGGTTTCATTAGCACTTGCATTTCAATTGACTTAGAAGCACACCATAAGAATACAAAGGCAATAAATATCATCTATAAACAAGAATATTGTAAAAGGCTTTTTCTTTTTTTAAACAAGATGTTCTGTGCCATTACACTTTAATAGTCATTTTGCATTTTCAGAATGAAAAAAGCTGAAAAATCTTGTACCGGTGTCATCAGTGGAACCGATGTTCATATTTTATATGACTATATTACATAACTCTCCATTAACCCTAAGAATGCATTGCCATGTGATGAGACAAGATTAGAAAGCAGATTAGAAACCCTATTCTGTTCAAGTCACAGTAACTTTACCTCTTCTAGATAAATTCTGCCCATGTTTGCTAAGTATTTTACACAGTCTAACTGAAATAGCCCAGTGAGTCAAGTTGTTTATGAACACTGTTATTCACTGACACCAGGAGACACTTTTGCATGTTTTCTTTATAATTTTGGTAATACCTGGGTAAAAAGAGTATGAGAACTCTCTTGATCTCATTTTCAACAGGACAAGAAGACTGAAAGGATTTCTGGACACCTGACTAAGTGTCTGAACTGTTTTACACACTGTCATTTCCAGGAATAAAATTCAATATAGACTTAGCTATCAGTTTGAATGACTTGTATTTTTTTCTGCATCATAAATGATTGAGGAACCAGTATTACCCTGTGTCTATGGCTGATGCTCATCACCTGTGATCTATCGCTGTTCATGCGAGCATATTTGGCATCCAATGCAAAATACAATACATGATGGACTTTCTAAACCAGAAACATGTGAGGTATAATACCACACAAACACAAAGCCTCAACTAGTTTCTGCCACCATATATGCATAACTGTACTGCATCTCAAAAAGAGAATAGCATCTAAGACATTTTCATAAAAATGCCTAACCAGTTCAATGACTGGAAAAATACATTTTCATACTTAAAAAAGGCATATAAACAAAGTCAAAACTGTAAATTTTTTTAGGCCAAAATGACACTTGAAGAGTGGATAGTAATACTTCATAAAAAGGGTAAGAACCTCAGTATAATAATTCCTTTGATAAACCCACCCACTTTCCAAGCTTCTTGACGACTTGGAGCACCTTGATGACTACACGTAATAGTCCATATGAGTGGTTCTAATATCCTTTTAATACAGTTGTATTTTTGGCATGCAAACATCCTTTGGTAAAATATTAAAAACTTAATAAAGTATTTAATGACAAGTATTCTATCAAATACCTCCCAGAGTCATGTCTCTTGTTCAAGTTGATTTCTAATTTGTTTCATCACTCTGTATACAGAGGTCATTCAATAACTCTAAATATACAGATTACACTTCCTTGTAAGGTCTCAAATTCAATTTTATGGCTTTTGAGAAGGGATTGACTGAAATGGTGCATAATACTCATGCTAGCAGTTCATCATTAATTTCTTGTATTTAAGGATTTCTGTTCCAGTCTCTTAATTTCCTTTATGAACTCTAACATGTATTTCTCTGTTTTAAAGACCAATTCAGATGCATTCTAAGACTCTTTTAGCAACAAAGAAGATAAAGTCCACTGTAATTAATGCATGTTCAGTACTCTGTTTCTCTCTTCAGGGTGATTTTTCTGCATTCAATAAATAAATTCTCTTCCATATGGGCACTCAGACATGTACAAGATTTTAATATTTGAAATGCTGGTGTTATACACCTGAATAAACTGCATTATTAGCAAACTTGTCATTTACCTTTTTATTTTTCAGATCACTTACGAATTTGGTTAATATAACTTGATCCTGAACATCTCTCTTTGGGATTCCTCTAATATCCTCCTTTCTCCAAAGCAAATGAAAATCCATTCTCCTATATTTTGTTAATCCCTTGGAGCACTACTTTTGCTCCATGGTTGGTTAAGATTCGTTGCTAAGAAACATGTTAAGATTCCTGAATATGAATAAAACCAAATATTCTATCATGAGTATTTTGATTCTTCAATGAACTCTGATAGGTTAATAAATATGTTTTCCCTCTAGAAAAGCCATCTGATTCTTTATCACTAGATGAAGTGTCTCCTGAACCTACTATTTACTGTAGTTTTAAATAATTTAGCCATTAAAAGCTTCAGGCTTACTAGATTGCAGTTCTCTACATTTTCCCATGAACCCTTTTAGTCTGTTACTGTGTTTACAACCTTGCTACTTTTCAAGTGCAAAGTGGATATTCAATAGATAAATTACAAAACATATGTCCCATTTTGGCAGTTTTCATATGTTGATTTCTTCACAAAAATATGTCTAGTTATGGAGCTATTGGTATTCATTCCATCAGTTCTTTCTAAAACTTTAAAGGATGGCACCATGAGCCAAGACAGTTCATCTGTCCTATCTCACCCAGAGGATAGGATCTAGATTGCCACAAGCACCTCTAAACAGAGCACTGAGTGAAATAATTAATTTTGTTTTTCTGTGGTGTCCCCATCCTCCTTGAGAACTCATTTTAGATCTCGATCTGCATGTAAGTGCTACAGATTCTCTGGCGGGCTGACAGGATGTTTTTCTGTATTTGAAAAAGATTTAAGGAACCTGGTTTTCAAAAACTTCATGTTGCCTTGTTATTGTTTACATATATCTTTTCTAGTTAATTTGATTGTTTTCCTAGCCACAACTTCTGATTTTAGATTTTATGATCTGCACTTTTCTGTAATCTGTCATGGGTTTGGGCCTGGTTTATAAACATAGATATAGATATATATATACACACACACTTGACTGAAAGAGAATATGTACCATGATCTTAGACAAGATTCCTGCTCCCTGTATTTATTTTATCCTTTTAGCCATTTTTTTAAATTGTGTTACATGCTGTCACAATGTCATCTGAATTCCAAGACGAAGTAACTGAAACTGTGTAAAAATCACTTCAAAGGCTTGTTGTATTGTATCAGTTTTGAAACATTGAGATTTTATTTACCACTGTAAATAATTTTGCAAGAATATTTCTCGCAGTATTAAGCAACTGTAAATCAGAGCATTTGAGTACAGCACCAAAATTTTATTTGAGAGCATCATACCTTGCTTATATTTTTGTAAAATGATGCTCCTGTTCCTAAGGTATTATCTTTAGCTCTTTGTAGCAATGGCCCTCCTTTCCAAACAAAAGCTAGGTATGGTTGATCACTGTCTTTCAGGCAAACAGTTGTCACTTTTAGAAGGGATGAGGAAAAATACACAGCTTTCCTATTAAAGAAAATAAATACGCATCAAATTTGTCATACAGATACAGCTTTGATTTTTACTAGTCTGCTGAAAATTGTTCTAATTCATCAAAGTTAGTGGATTTTTTAACCGTAACATACAGCATGACTTTGCAATTAGCAGCCTGGCAGTGCTCTACTGTTAACACATATGTATGCCTGAAAGAAAGATGTATGTACACTATACAATATGTTTTCCATGACAAAGAAAATGGAATATATTTATTTGTTCTTAATCTGAAAGATAAACCTGATAAAGAAATTTCCTTTTGGGTTTTGTGGGTTCTTTTGGTTTGGTTTGGTTTTGCATTTGGTCTGAGCTTTTCTGTTTGGGTTTCGTTTCTTTGTTTGCTTTGTCTGTTAGTTGGTTTGTTCTTGGCTTGTTTTTTTAATTTTTTACATTTTACTGTCAGAACAGATTGGCAGCCTAGTTACATTTAGGGAAAACTTTGGGTAGGTCTCTGTTTCACCCCACATATCAGTACATGCACTATTTCCAGATGTCCAGTCTTACGTCTTTTTTGATCCATTTTAAGCAGAAATTAAAGAAATGCATTCAAACTGATAAATTTATTTTAAAGATTATTTTCTAGGACTAGGGTTTTATTGAAGTGTTTTAAAAGTTTAAGCATATACAGGCATATCTCTATCCACTACAGTGTAAAATATACATGTACATAGAGTGAGAGAATAACCACATTCCATGTACTTTGAGAAGGATCTGTTGGTCTGACATCAGTCCCAGATACCACTTAACCATCCAGTCACACTTTGTGACAGCGTATGTGGCAAAAGTCACAGCCCCACAGGCTTAAGACTGATGGACTCAGCCCGAGGCTGCCACCGTCTGAGTCACACTCCATTGCCAGGGTGAGCTTTCTGGCTCACCCCCAGCATTGTTTACATGTTTCAGTTTATTGGTTAATTAAGGCATTACTTCATGTTCATGTGTAAGGTTATGTTCTGGAAGCTTCATGGCTGTTCAGTTTCCCATTGGTTCCATGTAAATCCCCGTACCCCAATTGGTTGCTCTCCCCTGCTTGTATCCCGATAAATCCCCTGCTTTCCCCGTGCTCGCTGCCTGGTTCCTGAAGCCTTCAGCTCTTCCCGATCCTTGCACCGCCTCTCCTGGACCCCGAATGCCCCCGCGCCGCCTCTCCCGGACCTCAGACCCTCTCCTGCCTTCCCTGCTGCCTCTCCCCGGGAAATACAAGAGCTGGAAATCACACCAGAGCCCTTCTCTCAGATCTTTGTCCTCGCCTGCGCCCGTAACATCAGCCCGGAGCTCGCTCTCCCCAGAGGAGCCAGCACCAAACAAAGCTGCCGGAGGATGCCCTGCTTCTAGGGAAGCTGCAAGCCGCAGCCCCCAGGAAACCAGGGTCACTCCCAGACTAACGCTGAGTGGCCTCGAGCAGCCACCCAGGAACAGCGTAAACACTTTGTCAGTGTGATTGAAAATTCTTCAATTAAAAACAAAGTACATATAATAGATAACATGTTCTGGTTAGGATACAGAGAGTCAGCTTACAAATCCTTGATCCTGAAACTGAGAACCAGCCAAGGAGTGATAGGGAAAGGACATTAAGCTGTGAATGTGTAAGTGGAGTTAACTCAAGAGTGTTTGGCAATTTAAATTACCATATTCATGGAAAAGTCTTTTTGCTTTGTCATAGAAGATACAGGTAAGAATTGTAACCAGCAAAATCCATGGATGTGAAGGATATGGATTTCAGTTCATACATCCCTCCAATAATTATATACTTATAAATACTGTCTAGGTTTACCTCTGCCAGAATTAAAAACTGTGACATAATTAATTGAGATATCAGGCTTTCAGAAAGTTAAAAGTTAAAACTCTACCTCAGCTTCAGATCAGTTAATGAGACCCCTTCTAAATTCAACAAATGGGCTCATATAAAGTACAGATTGAAATGAAGTTGAAGCATTTAGAAAGCTTTTTCTTTGCATTCAAGACTTCTCCTCCTCATACAAAATATAAAAGACCACATAGTGTAATAACAGTTAAAATCCGAAGACTCTCATTTATTTTAATTGCATGGGCAGTCTGAGGCAGGCACTTTCCAGAATGAGAACATGGAATGATCACCTGGTCTGGGACTCGACATCTGGGGTGACTCATTATTGTCTTATGAATTCTGGATAGGAGAGTGAATACAAAGTTAGATCCATAGTCTAGAGAGACTTCAATTCTTCCACAGATTTGCACAGTGACATATTAATCTAATTTAGCAGATATTTTTACAACTTCTTACATTATTTTACCTTGTTTACACCATGGCCTCCTTTCTGTTGACCAGGATAGCTGAAGCCTATATATTTGTGATGGGTTTTTAGTAAATAATTTCTCCATCTGGGTTATAAATTTCTTCTTGTGTGTTCAAGAGGTAATTTCAGAAGCTTCTGCAGATACTATATTGAGTAGTCAGGGGTTTATGATTGCCATCAAACAATTTCATAACTAAGATGCAGAGAAAACATGCCATGAATTTTGAATCAACTAACAGAGATGAAACAAAGTAAAAAATATCAGCGGAAAACCTTTCAGCAAACGAGTAATGGTGGAGCTTGTATTAGAGTTGTTTATTTTTTTGTCATGTATCAGAGCTTTGTTTAATAACAAGGCAAATAATACATTTTATTTCAAAATCTGAGCTATATTTAACCACTGTTTGGGTTTTGTGGATTTTCTTTTATTACAAGATAAAAAGTTTGGACAAAGTTCATCAAAGAATATGTAATTTTTAGAGACTGAAATAAATTTATCCCTGAAATAAATTCATGTTCATTTACACACTCTCTGTGTTATGTACTATGCTGCAATTTTGACTGTTTTACTTGCCATGCTTTGAATGATTCAAAAGGCAAATTAAAAGCAGAAAAAAAGATTATATACTTCTAAAAAAAGAAGACTTTGATAACTTTTGGTTGAACTAAAACAGTCTGGAAAAAAATTTACCATGGATTTGATTTCCATTGGCTTCTTTAGACAATAAATTTGCTTTTGCCAAAGTTTTATCTAATCTTGTCAGTAGGATTCTTATTTATAGTGAATATTAATGCAATGTTATCTCATGAGGGAGATTATATTATAAATATTTATATTTTTTTTTATAGCCCAGTATAATTTTACTGGCCAAAACTCATGGTAGAAAACAGATTTCTAACTCACTAATACAGAATATGTTAAGCCAAAACCCTCTGAAAGACTCCCATTAACTTCAGGGGAGCCCTTTAGCAAATTCAGTGCATATTTTTGACCTCCATGTTTGCTGTCAGCAAATACATCCTAAGCATGCAAAAGACATCTAAAAAGCAGTCAGATATACTGCCTGGAGCATGTTTCACTCTGCAGACAGGTCCCCAGCACCCTTCTGTTTTCCCACGGGCTTCTGGGCTAGCCAGCACCAATCCTTTATGCCTTGTACTAAGTCTTAAGATGAGATTATTAGAGAGGTGCCTCTGCCTGAACTAAGGTGCAAATGAGACCATATGCAAAGTCAAAGTATGGATTTCATTTAGCAGTAGATCTGAGGGGGAGAGACAGAGAGATAGAAAGAAGAGGAAGGGGGGAGAGAGGAGAGTGAGTCAGATTAAGTAGAAAGATAGTCACCACCCGTGGATCCAGACCACAGCCTGTTGATTCTCTTCTTCTGGTCTCCTCAGTGGTGGGGATCCCACAAAAAAGGGAATTCAGTGGGCTAATACAGGCTTGGGTATACATGGGAACGCCCAAGCACCACCCTTGCAGGGACACATCCTGGACAAACGCCTGGTGCTTCTAGTCTTCAGACAGGCTGGTATCTGAAGCCCAGGTGGCTTGGTAGGGTGGGACTAACATCATCATGAAGCTGGGATATACGCCTTGACCAGGGACCCTCCTGGGTGACACAGCAATTGCTGCAGCCTCAGCAGATTTCTCCCCCTCTCTGGCACCACAACCAATGCTGGCTGGTGGGAACTGATGAGGCACCTACCCATTATAAGAATCTGAGAGTCAGTACATGAGCTTTAACCACCCTGTATCTAACTGAGTTAGATAGTAAGGGATATTTTGAAAAGCTTTAACTTTGGAGACTGAAAACCAAGCAAAATAAGACCTTTTGTATTATTCTGTCATTTCCCTGCTTACAGAAATACTGCAAATCTTCTGCCACTGCTATATTTTCAATGGCCTGCTGCAATTTGTGACAAAGTTCAATAAATAGAAAGTGTAAAGTGCATCAAAATTATATTTAAGGATCCTCTTCATCTGCGGAAAACCTGCTTATTAGCTATATTGCACATTTAGCTCCAAGGGTTCTGATTATAATCAATAACTAATCAGAATATAACTTACACAAATGAAGTCCTGAATAATATACAACTGAGTCATAACTTTCCCAAGTACATAAATACTAACCCTTTTATTGAAAAAATATGCAGTTAGCACTTTTCCTCTTTTTATTGCGGCATCTGTTTCAGAAAAACAAATTTAAAAAGTGAATTTGCAGCAGCAGCCTCTGCTTTCAAAATCTCTGTATCTACAGTAGTGTATCCACTTTAATCAGAAAAGCTGGACAAGTGCCCTCTCAAAGGCATGGTGCAGGAGAGAACATGCAGATGGAGCTGACTGGAATGGAAGATTCAGGGGTAGAACACTTTTCTAAATAGGCAACCTCTCTGAAGTGGACAAAAATGAAGCAGAAATCCATCTGCAGAACATGCAAGCTAACACTTGTCTCAGCTTGGAAGCATAACTCAAATGCTGTGGGAGAAAGTGTGGTGAACAGAGTTATTTATGGATGTCCAGGGATGAAAGCTTTGCCTATAAAGAAAACCCACAGACACTCCAGTGAGGTAAGTACCAATAGTGTAATAAGATTTAATGTGACCATCAAAAGGGAAATAAAATGGAAAACTTTTTGATCGCACTTTCTATAGTGAGGGCAAACTGCAGGAATGACCTTTACTGCTAACGCCAAAACATTGAGCCAAATTCACTCCTGGTGTGACAGTGCTGAACTCCAGTAGTGTATGCCAGGGATGACCTTGGTCCATTCTGTTTGCATAGCTTAGCTATAAGCACCCAACAGCAGCCAGAGTGTATTAGCAGTCCAGAGGTGAATTAAAAAAAAAAACAAAAACAAAAAACAAAAAATGCAGTCAATTTTACTGACAACTCAATTCAACTTAGGTTTAACTGAAATGGCAATAACAAACTGGAGGTTATTCCTGCGCGAGAAATGTCCTCAGTGTACATTCCAAACACAATAGCATGAATCAAACATTTTGCCACCAGAGAACAAAACAAAACCGAACATTTCTCATTTCTTATAAGTATCCTGAAAGTTAAACTCTAGTATCTCACACCTCCTGAAACCTGACTGCTTTATGTTTTTAACTCTTGTGCTTTTACGCCATTGTTTATTCAGCTTTTATGGCCATCATGGTAGCAGAGATGAAAATCTGCAGTAATTCAATGAAATATCAAGAAGGCATAGCAGGTTTACTTCAAGTAGTTCAAGCTAAGAGTAAAGTGTGGGTAGCAGTGCTCAGCCGTTCTTCCCCTATATTGAACAAAAAAAATCAAAGGGCACCTACAAGAGGCAGTAGAGAAACATACTGTAGTGCACACATATGTATACCACAGTGCTTTACAGGGTTATTCCCAGGATGAATGGCTTCACCAAAGACAGATAGTGGCTTCAGTAAAGCAGTGTATGACTGGAGACAGTGGTAAATTGAAAATAAAATAGCTACAGTCATGCATATTGTTGATCAAAATACTACTTTAATATTTTAGACAAGGCTCCCTCTTTTCAAACCTTTCCCTCTGAGAATGAAAACTTACCTTGATAGTTTTCTATTCAAAGTGAGAAGCTTGTTTGTTTGTTTGTTTGTTTTTAAATTCAGAGAAACTTATTCTGCTTTATTTGTTCAAAAAACGAAAAGCCTGGGTGTATTGGTTCTAACAGAGTTAGAGTTCAGCAGCCCTGCCAGTGCTGTGCTTCAGTTGATAACACAGCAGTGTTTTGGCTACTGCTGAGCAGCACTGTCCCTCCCTCTAACATTCTCCCCCATCAAGAGGGCACGGAGTGGGCAAAACCTCAGGAGGGAAAACAAGCAGGCCAGCTGACCCAAAGGAACCAAAGGGATATTCCATACCATATGACATCAGCTCAGATATAAAAGCTGAGAGAGAGAGGAGGAGGGGGGGCACTCTGTAATGTCTGCCTTCCCACAGAACCACTACGCGTGCTGAGGCCCTGCTTCCCGGGATGTGCCTGAACATCGCTTGCTGATGGGAAGTAGAGATTGACTTCTCCTCCTTTTGCTTATGCGCGCGCAGACCCTCCTTTTGCTTTTCTGTCGCTTCAATAAAAACTGCCTTATCTCGACCCACTGATTCATCTTGTCCTTTCCCCTGTCCCTCTGGGGGAGGGAGCTACAGGGCAACTCGGTGGGCACCTGGCACCTAGCCAGAGTCAAACCATCACACTGGGTCACTGAATGACCCATGGTATCTGGCTCCCCAGGAGTTAAAATAGGCTCCCCATGTTGTACAAGTTTGTCCCTGGGGAGTCATGGAACCCAGCAGCAGCTCACAGCACTCTCACTCAGACAGACCTGCCAATATTAGGACAAGGTGCTGGGCAGCAATTCAAACCATAATTCTCTGGTACTCAGTGACTAAAAAGCAGAAAGCAGGGAGCCACAAAGCCCCAGCCACTCTTGCTTCAAGTTGCCCAGTCTTCCCAGTCCTTCCTTTAGCAGGTTTCCTGTTCTTGTTCTGTAGGCACTCAGACACCAAAGGCAGTCCATGGAATGAGGCCATCCCTGCGTGCTGGATGCCTTAGGAACCAGGAAAATTATGAAAAACAAAGACCACGAAGACTACTTCAAGGCTGGCCTATGACTCACTGAGACTTCACCAAAAGATTTCCATAAGGTACTTGGACTTCATCAAAAATAAACCTTGTTATTCCAGAATAAACCTTTTTAAATGTTTCATTAGAGAAAATTGCTGTAATCATGACATATCACTAATGGCAAAGGAATACATTTAGCAGAACTCATCTTGATTCAATTTGTCTACAAAAAAACCCCAGATTGGACCATTTTTTTGCAAAGTTCAAGTCTAGTAGCATTCATTACGCTTACAGTACTGGATCCTTATGTCCCAACACCTTACGCAGACGGTCTCTCATCAAAGAAACACTTCAGTGTAAAATATGAGCTCTCTATTTATCCTACCCTTGTTACACTCTTACAGTAACATTTTTAAAGGAATAATAAGGAAATAGCATTTCCAGACGTTTTACAATCAGAACATGGGAACTCTGAGCTCCTAAACATCTTTGTTTTATATTTTTCAGCTATCTTCAGGGCTGTGTTTTTGATCTATCTCCCACTAGTTTCAGCCTGTTATCCTACTTCTCCTTGTACATTATGATGTGAAATCTTGTCACCTACTGAAGAGTGCACACATCAAAAGAATCCTTAAGAAACATCTGCGTAATTGTGGCAGGCAGAGTATGTAATAGGACAGAATGGAAAACTCGTATCTCTGAAAGTGGTTTTCTGGATATTGAGTTTACTGAGATGTAAAACACAGAGATCTGTGAAAGGACAACACAAATTCTGCTCCCTGCTGTTTTATCTCATTTCACAAAGACATGCCTATCAAAAACCTCAGCAATTTATTAGTTTCTGGTGAGAATGTAACAAAGACATGTTAGAGTTCATTACAATAGCAATTTCTGTGATGAAGGCAAACATCCACTAATAAAACAGGTCAAAACTACTTACAGAGAAAAAATTAATATCACTTCTGTTAGATGAATGATAAAAAGTGAAAGCATAAAAGGAAAGTATATTTTTCATCTTTTGAGCACCATAAAGTTCATAATAAAGCTAATCTAAAATTATGACATCATAAACCAAAACTAATAATGGGTCATCTTCTTTAGGTGTATTTCTGTTTAAAATTATCAAAGTTCGATAGGACTGGAAAGATGTCTTTTCAAATAAGAATAGAATGTAAAACTTACCCAGTGGAACAGCAAAACTTGACTGAGAATGTTTGAAATGTCCCATTCACTTCCGTAAGGAGTTAACATGGTAATCTGGAGGTGATATTGTAAATACCAGTGGTGTTAATTGTTCCATTTTAACTGCAGTGCTTCACACTAATCTCACGGATGATGTTATTATTTTATAAATATATATTCTCTGCCACTTCTCTTTGTTGTCAAATACCCCAGTTGTTGGTCCATGACAGCAGCTGTTTGTTGGAGCCTGGAGTCAGCTCTGGCCTTCATGGTGTTGAGGCTAAGCTTATCTAGTCCTAGTACAAAATCTCTGAAATGTGGAAAACTGAAAGCATAGTCAAAGAGCCAAGGTAATTAGTTGCTATAAAATAAATGTAGCAGGGGTACTCTGCTATATATTTTCATATTTATTTCTGCAGAGCCATCAAATATGAAGTTAAAAGAAATTATAAACAAATATTAAGGTGCTGGCAAAGTTTAACACAGAATCCAGGAATCATGTAGAAGGCCATAAGGTTTTCTTCATACTCTCTTCTGAGGATAGTTGCAAAAATATTTTTGACCATGATTTGAATTAAAGCTTCTCTTGATTTGAAAAACATGTTATATGTGAATTTTTCAGTGGGGCAAATTTCAGGCAATTGCACGGGAACAAAAAGCTACCCATAAAAATAAAGAGATCTTCCATAAAAGAAATATAATAAAGGATAGTTCTGTAAAGACTTTCTCACATAAGTGACTAATATCCTGTTCACTTTTGTGAATTGGTAATGGAGAAGTCACCTTCGGAAGAGTGATTAGCATGGAATTAGAGAGAGACAGGATAAGAAAATGGAATGGATGTTAAACAATTACTTAAGCACAGCCTGTACAAATGAAATCAATGAATGTTTACCTACATCAGAAACTAGATTTAATGAGACAAAAGAGAAGAAAATAGGAAGTATCTTGATAACAGAGTTAATGATTATTAAAAGTTTTGAAACTTTCACTCTAAGATCAGAGTGTATACATTCAAGTCCAAGATTACTAAAAAGAGTTAGAAAGCAGATTAATTTAGTGGATATTTTTATGAGTTCATGAAGCCCAAGTGAAAATATTAAAGGCTGGAACATGGCCAACATCATTACTTACAAAAGATCAGCAATACACTAGGAATTTTCACATGCCCTAGCCCCAGATACTTAGTTTTTAACAGAGCATATAAAATAACTTTATGTTATTTAATTTCCCTGAAAACCTAAGTATTCAGTATGGCTAGAAACAGGAGGATGCACCTTCCTCTGGGTGGCAGTCCTTGTTGATGTCTATCAAAACATTCTTACTACTGGTAAGTCAGTCTGTTTTACACTGGCTTCCATGCATTCTTCAAGAAAGGGCTTGGGAAGAGCTGTTGGGGAGAAAATGAGAGCTGCTGACTGCTGTTGAACTAAAACAGGTTCTGGTGTTGGTGTAAATTAACTACTTGAGCTAACATAACTTCTCATTTACTAGTAGAATCTGTTCCTTTCAAACTAACTGGTGCATAGAAGTTTGAGCTGAAACATCAGAGATTTCACCAGGGTAGATATAAATTATAAGATGTTAGCACTAACTTAATGGTGGCATTTGCTTTTGTTCAATTCTTTATCCAAATTTTCAGAACAAAACTTGTGAGGGACTACAAATAACTTTTCCTATCAATAATCAAGGTCTAGTCTGGGGCATTTTCAGCATCTCTATATTGCAAACTACAGAAATCTGAACTATATTTTCACAGCATAGAGTTCAGTTGAAGTTAAGTCTAATCTACTGAAAAACTACCTGAGAAGAAGGGTAATTTAGCCTCTGTAGTGCTCCCTGCTACCATGCCTAGACAGCTCCCAGTGCCATGCTAATTAACTTAAAAATGGCTCACCAGAGGTATCTCTGCACTGCGTTCTTGAGCAGCAGCATACTAGTAACAATACGCAAACCAGTCTGCTGAATAAAAATGGATATACACAGTGACTTGAGATAGTCTTCCTCTTATGCTAAATGAGCGTCTTCAAAAAGTACAAATCATACATGTTTCCTGATGTGAATTCTAATTAGACAGTAAAGTACATTGAAGAAAAGACTGTAGGTAAAACCTTGTCATGTTTAAAATTCATGTGTATGCCAAAACACTAATTTTATATACGATATTAAACTATAGGTAGACAGAAACAGAACCTTTTTCCTATGTTGGTTTTTTTTTTTTTCAAAAAAAAGACTGAATTGTGAGAATGAAGAGAAATCTTCACACAAATTTTCTAAAGCAGTCTTACTTTTATATGCAGATATTTTGCTCTAGCAAAATGTAGACTCTGATACCACAGATTAGAAATAGGAAGCAGGAATGATACAAAATGTACTAGAAACCTATGGAAGACTGACTCTACAATTGATGAGACAGAGTAGAGATCAAAACTGAAAGCCATTTTCTACTTCAATGCCCAAAATACAAAAAGCAGAAGAAATATACTTCGACAAAATATCAGTAGTAAGAGCTCTCATACAAAGAAGAAAACAGGTGTAGAAGAATTAGGCTAAGCTTTAGAAAAATTATAAATGGCAGAAAAATAACTGAAAGGCATTGCAAACAGCTCTGGGTTTGGAAACAAACAGCAATTCAAAATACATGTGCCAAAAAGTAGTAAACCTTATTTGGAAATTCATCCTATTCAGATGTTGATTTGTTTGCTTGTTTACTGATTGCTCTGTTTAGCCATGTCAAATATTCAGGCATGAGAATGTAATGAATTATGATAATGGTGATGAGACTGCAAATAAATTACCTTAAATACACTAACATGAATCCTTAATTAAAGCAAAATACCTGAGCATGTGTAAAGTTAATGGGTTTATATCTATGCATGTACTTAAGTGATTTCCTGAGAACTGTTTTTTCAGTCAACTTAGGTATTCTAATTCATTTTGTCTCCATGATTCATCATGATTAGCAGGTATTCATTGAAGTTTGCAGCTTCTTGACCTTTGTTCTTGAATTTTGCTACTAAATTTCACATATATATACATCTTGGAAATTTTAGTTACAAATAATTGATAGCCACTATAGAAAAATGTCTATTTTGTCAGGGTGGTATCATATTATTAATATTCTATTTTTCTTTTTATATAGAATATTTACATTTTAGGGTACTCAATGTTTAAAAAATGTTTGTTTGGGCAAGTAGATTAAGGAGACAAGAACATATCTTACTCTCTGTATATGCATTGTAACTGAAGTAGTTTATGCCAAAAGAAAGTAATTCAACATATTCTGCCCTATACAAACACAAGGGAAATTAAACACGAAGTCTCTAGTCATTTGGAAAGATGGCATTAATTGGAAGAAGAGACAGAAAATTGTGTATTAAGGGTCTAAAGGACAATGCTAGGTTATTTTTTTATCCTGTGTAAGGTTTACTATAGTTGATTGTTCAAGATAGCCTGCCCATAAAGAAGAACCGTAGCTAATGAGGATGGATGTATCACCTAAGCATATCAGAAACGGCTGCAGCAAGAAGAGAATTGTGATGCATGTGGAGAGCTCTTTTTTGTTCAGCTCCCTCTTATATGACTGGCTTTGAAAACAGAGGAAATTTATTCTATATTTGTTGAAATGATCTTACAGAAACAAATGTTAACCAGATTTAAATACATATATTTCATAGCTTCTTTGTTTTCCAAAGGAAATATTTCAAATAGCATTCCCTTAATGCAGGCAGAAAATAAATCCTTTGGAAGGGAGTGAACTAGGCTTAGTTATAATGAAGATGAGGTAAGATATGAAAACTATTTTATAAAGGGATAGAGATTTGCTTACAATTTAGGTGGTGCTATTAGACACATTGATGGTCTCAGTGTATATGTTGTTCTATGTAAGAGAAGGGAAAAACTAATCTACAGAAGAAAATCATGTCTTTTTGTCCTTTGGAGAAACCAAAATATGCCAGTTTAATATTGAAAGAATTTTCTCAGTGTTGTTTCTATACACTCCTCAGCATAAAAGAATAGATAATTTGGCACGTTACAGGTGTTTTGCTTGATATTCACTAAAAAATTAAACATTATGACCAGGCTAGCATTTTTATCTGGGAACAGCAAATTTGAAAAGGACTGGAAAGCTAACCAACTCAAAGTGTTTCAGTAGAAGGATCCTTATCAGTTAGAGGATTTATTTGTTTGCCTTAATGATGTAAAGAAACCTTGTAATAAAATTATAGAATATTCCGAGTTGGAAGAGACACAAAAGGATCATTGAGAGAAACCCTTAGCACTGCACAGCACATCCCCAAGCATCACACCATGTGCCTGAGAGAACTGTCTAAGCCCTTCTTGAACTCTGTCAGTCTTGGTGCTGTGACCACTTCCCTGGGAAGCCTGTTCCAGTGCCCAACCACCCTCTGAGTGAAGAACTCTATTCTGATATCCAACCTAAACCTTCCCCTCAGCCTCAGGCCATTTCCTCGAGTCCTATCACTGGTCATATGGCTGAAGAAGCCAGTGCCTGCCCCTCGTGTTCCCCTCACAAGGAAGGTGTAGACTGGGATGAGATCTACCTTCAGTTTTCTCTTCTCCAGGCTGAACAAACCAAGTGACCTCAGTCACTCCTCATAGGATTTCCCCTCAAGGCCCTTCTCGTTAGAAAGAATATAAGAAAAAGTAAATGTGGGAAATGAGAGTTGTGGAGACTGCTATACTCTTTAATACAACCTTGCAGAGATCTAAGGTTATAAAGCATGGTGCTAATGACCCCAGGGTTGTGGGTTCTATCCCCATATGGACCATTCACTTAAAAGCTGTACTCAGTGATCATTGTGGGTCCCTTCCAACTCAGAATATTCTGTGAAAAACAAGAAATAAGAACTATGTAAGTTGCTATACAATAGAAGAATGGATTTTTTTTTAAACAGCCTAGAATGTGGAATGTATTTCTCTCCTGAAAATATGCAGCCAAATTGCTAGTTTGTCATTCACTTCTGGAAGGAATGATATGGCATTACTCCTTGGCTAAATGAAGCTCCTGCAGCTGAGCCCTGCACATGAGAAACCAATGAACTGAGGTTGGTCTGTATCTCCAGGAAGAGCAGTGACAATGTGTACAGCTAAGAAAATTACAATAAAGGCTTCACCTCAGGAGAAACACTGGGCATCATTGTGGCACTACAATTTATATGTGCCGTGGAATCATTCCATCAACACCTTTTCCTCCAGGGAATTACTGGTATTTTGCTGGTGAACAGAATAAGCATCAAATGGGCTGCAGCAGTGCACTAGCTCAGGTGTTTTATCACCCACTCAGTGATAGGGTGGGCTGACCTCACCTGAGGTGGGTGAGAGTGCTGACTCTAGGCCAAAGGTTCAGATAGTACCAAAGACAAAGCCACCGGACAGAAGTATGGAACTTAGTGCTTGACGTCACCCAGACCACACTGTGTCACTCAGTGTAACTTTCAAAGGTTTCAGAGGAGCAATCTAGTTCAATCCATAACCATTAGCAGAATAACCTCAAATACCTTAAAATGGCAGTCATGGCTGATCCATGCAATCACTCAACAGCGCTTACCTATGTGCTAACACACACTATGTGTGTTCTCAGTCACTGTTAGTTTCTGCAGTATTTTCATTGCTAAACACTTCAACAGCAAAGTTAGTTTTATATAAAAATATCATCTGCAGCTAATTGTGTTTGGTCACAGGCAGGGCTTAAGTGGAGCCTGACATAACACTATCAAAACCAGTGTTAAGAACAACATAAATGAATTAGGTGCAAGTTTTCAACTAGAAATATCCTTTTAGGTTAAAGACCTAAATTTCAGCTATTCTAAGGGCTGTTATTCTTTACCCCTTTTACTTTTGTATCTAAACAATATTATTAATGACAAAATTGTTCTTGATAAAGTCATATCAAAATTAACAATATGGTTAATACTGTTAATTTAAACAGAGTGACAAAATTGATGTGGCAATGAAGGAAGTAATACAACATTATAAAGTGCAGAGATCATCAGGATGGAAGTAATTAAAAAAAATGCAAACTGTCTGCTCCTGGATTTTGTCTTTTAACACTGTAAAACAAGCTAAGAGAAGTTACACTGGTTCAGTCTATCAGCCACAGCAATACATTTTTCATTCAGAATATTTTTAGTGTGGATTCAATGTATTCATTATATAGAATTGTACCTGTTCATTTTGAGGTATAGAAAAATGTAATATGTTACTATTTTTAGGATAAAAAAGTGGGGGTCATGAATAACAAAAATAGAAGGGAAGGTTAAAATGCACAGTGACTCACGTTCTGGAGATTTAAATCTGGAGTTTCATGATAAAGCTATTCGAGTAACTTTATCTACTGCTTCCATGAGCCTATCCTAAATACATCAGTGCATTTTTATTCCAAAGAATTTTCAAGAAATGGGACTAGATCAGCATCTCTATGACAGGCCAAAGTGTACATAATCCCTGTGGGAAAATCAGACATACAAGAGAAGTGCCAATTTCCACCCATGCTCTGTAACAGATTGCTGTTTGCATCATCTGTTGTGTGTTGGCATTACGTTGTTTGTTCAAAAGTGACAGAAAGCACTGTGAACATGTTGCAAAATAAGACGTTGTCCTTAGACCATATCTATCCAAATAGAATGCTCATTAATCTTGTACTGTACAGAGAGGCTATATCTTTTGTGTTTTAAAATTTTCTGCCATGCTTAGGCATCAGTGCTATGTTGATTTGTAACAGACTAAAATTAATAGTTATTTGTAATCATACTAATTTCTGTTACCATTACTTTAAGTACAAGAGCTCCTTCCCCTATATTTGCAAATAATTTCTGATACCATCATATATTAAAGATTAATTTACTGCATGAACATTTACTACTTTAAAACAACATGTTTTATAAGCTTTTGGCATTTTATGAGATATCTTCATAAAAACATCTGCAAAAAAGGACAAAAGTTTTAGTCAATTTCACATCATTTTAATTCTCTTTCCTTTTTCTCAGCTCCTTTATCCTCGTCTAACTTCCCTTCCCTCTAAGTTGATCAACATTTTTCTCAACATCTGTTCCATCCTTCACCACATTACCTTCCTTTAGAACATGTATTTGAGTTTTATATGAGGACAAAAAGGGGAGAGACTGAAGTCTTCCCAGGATCAAAGCCTGGGATGTTAGGAATCATAAGAGTTTTCTGTATATGATGCAGTGACTTACTGTCTCTCCTTCTTTCATCATTGAATTTAATGCCTTCCTTCCTTTCTGACTCAATACCTGTCTTGGTCTGGCTGAAAAAAACCCTGAAACAATTTTTCTTATTGTGCCTTTGCCAGAACTCTGTCACACCAGTCCAACAGCATGGGTCTGCAGAACAAAATTCTAACTCTCAAATCCCAAGACAGTTGATGAAAAGAGACTGCCCAAAACACATCACGTTTGGCTTAAAGGAAGCCACAGGAATCATGATCTTCAAAATGCATTTGGACAATGGAATATTTTGGGTCCACTCCTCCAATTAGCCAGATAAGAGAAAGGATTGAAAGATGGGAGAAAAAAACTGGGGACATCAGTGTCTATAAATTACAATATGTAAGACACATATTTCTTTATTTTCTGATAAGATCTGTTACTGTGTTGTTTTGGACAGAGACCACTCGTTCTATGTACTCTTTAAAGTGTTTAGCACAATGAAGCTTCATTTGGTCCAGGCCATCACCACTATAAACAAAATTAATGAAAATAATAAGTGAATATTTGTCAAGAGTTCAAATGTGGCTTTTTTGTTTGGGTTCATTCTCATGGGTCCATTCTTCATGGCCATTATCTGCAAGTAATTCTTCTTACAAAGGAAAGGCCTACAGTTGAAAATTATTCAGTTGCCAATTGTGAAAAATTAATTCACAGCCTATTATTATGATGATAATGACACCATCAGTAATCATAAATCATCATTATGACTGCATGATAACTGATTATTGTAGCACTGGGCTTTTGCTTAGTACCCCATATTATTTTAGAAGCTACATGGCAAACTGAAAACATTGGCAAAGTAAACTTTACTGCAGTGAGGCTGCTAATTTACAATGCAATGTTTCTTAAAATATTATGCTTTCATGTTTATCTGTTTTGCTATTAAAGTGTAGTTGCACAGGCTGCTTGTGAATAATTCACTCTAAATTATTCAAATGTGATAGCATCATACATTCTAAGACGAAACTAATTATAAGGATGGACTGGAGTCTTCTATAATCTGGAATATTGTTTTTTAATCTAATTCTTCTTTTGAAATAATTACTCAGAATCAATCACTGTCAGGATTACAGCAATAATCAGATTGGAGTTAGAAGCTGTTGATAATATCTCAGAGTCCAATTTCTCCCCACGATAAGGAGATCAAATCAATCCAGCAACTGAGAATTACATTAGGATTATTCTAAATATAATTTCTATGCATCATTTTATATTTTTTGATCTTGGGTTTATGTTCACTTTATTTAGAATAAATATATCCATACTAAACTTTAGACAGTATTTTAAAAACAAACCAAATTATTCTCAATTTATCTGAAAAGCAGCTTTTATTATAAAATCTACAGTGTTCTTTCCATTTCCAGTGCTGACTTATGATTCAAAAGGAGGACAACCAAATAGGTCCCAATAGGTTGTTTGTTTCTCTTTGACTCCTGAAAGAACACTGAGAAAGAAATCGGTCTGTTAAACCAAGGATTTGCTAAATATCTCAATATGTTTGATAATCCACTGTTACCAAGGCTATAACAACTATGTGTTTGGTTATCTTCACCAAAAAAAAAAAAGACAATGAATATTCTGTCTTAAAAGGATATGAAGACTTTGAATTTAAATAAAATGGACTATTTGGACTGCATTTTTCAACGAGAATAACAATTTATATATGTATTTGGAAGTAGTCCAAGTTTTTGGAGAAAAAGAATTAGTCAACAGAACTGTATTAATGACATCACCTTACTGAAATCAGGCTACAGAACTGGTTTCATAAATTTTTTTCTGCTTTATTGGTAATGACTTGTACTTATTTACTGGACTCAAAAGTTATTTCTTCAGTCTCTTTATGTACTCTTCCAGTGCCTTTGTATCTTCCATTGGTCTATTCTTCTACAAAAAAAAAAAAAAAAAGAGTTAGAAATTCACTGTTGCATTATATATGGTCTTGAAAAGACAAAGATATGTGGTCAATTGCAAATCTGCCTGAATATTGCTCGTCTATTTTTTTGACCAGAAACATTATCATTGCCAATTTTGCTGACCTTTACCTAAGTGAATCATTTGCTCTATGTTGACTCCTTAACAAATGTTTTCTTTCCATGTAGAAAAGAGGAGATAAAAAGAGGACTGGGAAGGAAAAGGAAAAACAAACAAACAAAAAAAGATATTCCAAGAAAGAGAACAGAAGTAGCAGTGAAGAAGCTGATACATGTGCAGCAGAAAGATTAATTCTAGAAAAATGCAAAAAGATATGTCTCTCTCAAGTATATAAGCACAAAAGATACCCCGTGTTATGTCCATTTTTCACAACCCTCTATGCAGTAGCTAGTAGGTGTAGGAGCCCCATTATGCACATTAAAACCTTGTCAGGCATCTGTCTTGCTTTTACGAACGTAAAGATGGAAAATCCTGTCTAATATCTTAATATACTTGCGAAATTTTTATATTCAGGAAGGCATGGGAAACTGCAAAATTATTTAGACCAGCCAGCCTTACATTCTATGAAATTCTGCTGATTCATTCCCATCAACTCAGTATATTTTAAATTTGGATTTTAACATAAATAATTTTATCAACCTAATTAAAATATGAATTTAAATCATTTGATCAAAATTAAGCATCCTATTTCTTTCAAACAAAACCCATTTTTTGGTGAAAATTAAAATTCCACTTTAAATTCTATAGTCCAGAAATTTGTTGCATTCTTGATAGCATATACAATTTATTTTCCCCAGGCATGCCAACAAATATATATATATATATATAATAAAGGCATACTTAAATGAGTATATAAATTTACTATTATTATTAGCCTAACTTTAATTTATACATACAAGATTCTGGAGTAATATCCATACCACTATATGCCATTCTTACATTTTTAAGGAACATTAAATTGGTAATAAATTGCATTTACCTCATTTTGATGCTACATTATATGGGCAGAGACGTAAAGGGAGAAACAGGACTTCAATATAAAGAGACTTGGACTTTTAATATCTACCTAGTTATAAACCTTAGACTTATTTGAAAGTCTGAGATGATGGAAAGTGAGAAGATAGAATAAGTTAGACAAAAGTTGTTAGATTTTAAGCTTTCTAGCTTGTCTTCTGGCATTCATTAATTATTAGATCATATCACATTTATGAGAGAAATTTCATATCCCATATAAAACCATTATACATCTTTTCTCAAGGCAAGTAGACTTTCACAGACAGAAGGGTGAAGGAATACACAAACAGTTGATGAATTCTTAAGGTTCTTTTAAAAGTATTTTCCCAAAACCAGCAAATGTAAAACCTCCAGAAATTACTGGGAAAACATTGTGAGGCTGAAGACCAGTTTTTCATTAGGGACATTACTCAAACTACCTGAGAGAAGTGTCTTTGACTTCATTATTTCTTTTACGTCTAGTACAAGCCATATGCAAACAAAAAATTGCCCACTGAAATCAGTGAGAATTTTGCTGTAGACCTCATGAGAACAACTAGGAGCCGCAACGTTTGTTTCATTTTTTTTTTTTATTTTATTTTTCTCCTCCATTTTGTATTGTAAGCAAGGATTACTGGTAAAAGTCCTCAAGCACCATTTACATACAATTCACTGCTCAGGTGTGCTATAACCAGGACATTTTCTCTGGACCCCCATGTCAGATCCTTCTGGCTGGTGTGACTCACACTCGGCAAGGACACAAGCAGAACCACGGGACCTGGGCACTCGTCCAGCTGCATCGTGGCAGCAGTGATTCTGACTGCCACAGCTCTGGCATTATTTCAAGACTTGTGGGGTTTTCTTTTGATAAAAGACCTTGTTGTGATCTTATGGACCCAGAAATCAGACATCAGGAAGATTACTTTTATGTAGTATTCAGAGAGATGTTCAAAGTCTCCAAGATTAAGCAGATTGAACAAAAATCGGCAATGCATAATGCCTGTGAGTGGTGAGAAATACTGAGGTACCATATGTGGGAGCCTGACAGTAAAAGAAATGCTCCAGAAGTGCTTCATCACTATGAGTGCTCCAAAAAGGTGCTTCGTCATTATGTGTGCTCCAAAAAGGTGCTTCGTCATGGTGAATAGGTGCGGAATGGACTACGAAAAAGCCCGCCTTGAGGCCCATAAAAAGGGGCGGAAACCTGTGCAAAACTGGTGGCGGAGGAGAAAGGAGAAGGGCAGAGTTTCTGGCCTTCGCCTTTCCCCTCCCACCACCGCCTGCTGCTAGACCCCCTGGGCCCTGTGGGAGCCGATGCCGCCAGCCTGAGGAAAACTCCCCGCTGATCCTGCACCCTTGGACCCAAGTCGCGAGTGAGTTGTGGAAACTCCTCCTCTCCCCGCTCCTGCATTCTGTAGTGGAAGCACCGCGAGTGGGCGGAGGCTGCGGCTGCGAGCATCGAACATCGCGCCTGCATTTCGGGAGGACGGGCGGCTGCATTCCAGCCAAAGTGCTCCAGAGATCGGAGAAGGGAGATAACACGCTTCAAGCGGCCGAAAGAAAAGGCTCAAGACTGCTTCACTCCGCCCCCCCACTTCGTCTCAGTGACAAGACAGGTAGCAACAGCGTGGTGGTGGTCTGTCATGTGCTTTTAAAGTAACCTTAGCTTTTCCTAAACTTTTTTCTAATTTCCTCTTTCTCTGCGCCTCTTTTTACCATTAAATAAAATACATTAATTCTTGTTGGCACCCACATTTGATCTCGTTTGGTCTTAGTCTTGCGTCTTGGAATTCTTTTCAAACCTTAAACGTCTCCAGCTTTATGTGCAGAGTTCTCTTTGCTCCCCTATGTTTAAAACCAGACTGTAACACCATGTGAAAGAGAAATATATTCCTTTCATGCAGTAGTACCAACATCCTGTTATGCTATTGTACTCACTCAAGGTAGACCATTGGAATTCACTGGGACATAGGACTTTTTGATGACACCGTAACAATGAGTTGTGATACCTAGTTTCACATGCTTTTTAGAAGTGCAAACTTAACTCATCAACAAGTAATCTTGATCTGCCAACCTTTCTGCCTAAACAGCACCTGAGAGTTTTCAGCAGGACATGTGCAGCTCAGTTGTGTGTCTGAACCTGTCACGGCTGTAGACCAAGGTCTGAGCCCTGACCAGTCAGCATTTTTCACCTACAGTAGAACCACATTCCCTGAAAGTACAACTCCCTAGGTACCTGGAAATCACCTCCAGCTGACTGCAGCCTCCCTGAGTCTGCTGTAAAGCAGCACACAATTAGAAGGCTCTACATACCTTCATATACTGCCTCCTGCCTGGCCTCTTAAAAAGCAGAAAATTGAAGGACTGCAAAGAATGATCAGAGCCTGATATAACTCCATTTCCTGCCCCAGGGGGTTCACTGAAGCGCACCTGGGGAGGCAGAGAGGCAAGAGTACTGCTTGGCTCAGTGGGTCTGATTGTCTACTCCAGGGAGTTAGGCTAAAACAGTAAAGAACACAATTATGCAATTCCCACATGCAAACTGCGAGTGTCATCATCTTGTACCTTAATTCTTAGAAAATTAGCATTTCTACTAAGCAAAACGAGAAATTTATCACGTATTTAGAGCAACAGCAACTTGCTGTTGTCAGCAAAGTGCCAGTTCGTAACTCAAATGATGTTTCTGTGGTTTTTGTTTTCTTTAAACATGGCACTCCAGCCATTTCTTATATCTCAGATGACACTGGAAAGGTTTTACATCAGTTCAAGTGAAATAAACATCTCTCTGATGACACTGCAGGTCTGAAATATATCTTTACCCTATTAAGTCACAGTGAAGTTGGAGCTATATCCAAACTAGGAGCATTTTGAACATAACAGGATGAGATATATCAAATATGTATATGGATATATATTCTCAGAGTTTGCCAAGTAGATACTAATGAAGCATATGCTGCCTCTCTCCTTGACTTTAAAAATGTTACATACACCCTCCAAGTTACAGTAAAAATGGTAGTTCTCTCACTATGATGACTATTGCCCCACAAATCGTAGCCCAGGGCCCAGTTTCTGCAGTGGGTAGCACTTAATCAGGCAGCTGCTTCTGCTGACATCACATGCTGCTCATAATGTGCAGGGTTACACATGGCTAAGTACAAATTACAAAGACAGGAGGGAAAGAACTGGCTCCACAGTCACTCTTCCCTTAGAGCATTCATTTATTCCTTGAGTAGCAGAGCAGGTCAAGCAGAATTTCTTATAAACAATTTGGTCTAGTTGGCTCCCTAAACTGGGATAAAATAAAAAGAAATTGGCAAATTTCTCCCCCATAAATATGCTCACTTCAAACAAACATTTCTTCAGTAAAACTCCAACATTCTCTTCAAGTTTACTTTATAATTTTCTGCTATATTCTGGCTAACATTAGAAAAGAATTAACTGTAGACGTGTCATAAAATAAACCAATATGATTGCTCTAGCCACATAAAAAAAACCTAATTATATTCTGGAAAAAAGGCCAGTGGAATTGATGTTGGTGTGTCAGTTTTATTGAACACATGAATGTTTTGCAACTGTCAAATTGTTCCACTAGAGAACTTTCTACAAATTGTTAAAAAACACTTGCCTGGAAACCCAGTACTGCTAGCTGTGCAGTTAGTACTAATTCAGGGCAAGGCATGTACTTCAAAACCTTGTGAGATGGTCTTAAATTTTTATAGTTTAAAATGGGAATAATCCTTGGAACTGACAATTGTAAATTATGTAACCCAACAGCTCAGCCCTTTATATATATTTGCATTGGCTTTTCTGTATTGATAACGATAAACACAGATAAGTCTCTGAACACTGGGATACTGGATTGACGGAAAGCATAAAAGAGCCTTGCAATAGGTCAATACTACATATGCAGTATATGTACAAGGTGCTGAACTCATAAGGCAGTATTCAGAAGAACCAACAAGTACACAGACAAGATGTGTTTCCACACAGTTAGATCTCAGTGAAAAAGACCCTGAGACAATTATTAGTTTGGATCACTGCTTGGGAACCCAGGCTGGCTGACATGTAAGTTTCAACACATGATGTCTCTGCTCTTCATTCATCAGGATTTTTTTTTCTGGGATCTGCATGGTCCTGGTGTAGATACATTCTCTGCTAATTAGTTTTTCTGTGATTTTGGATACCTGAGTGGCTGCTACCCAGGAAATCAAAAGCCATTCAGACTTGGCAATCTGCACATCTGTGATTGACACTTTCTTACTTTAATCTTCTCTGTGTAGGAATGAAACCAACTTTTAAAAGACACAGTGGGCTCTGAACGCAGTAGACCATCTGTGTAAGCCATGAGAGCTGCCAACAGCAGAGTACCCCTCCTGCGTTCTGCTTTTTAAATAGGCTCCTTAGGGAATAGCAGCTGAGATTTACATTGTCTCAAAGCAGTCTTAAGAATCAAAGAAATGGGATGCCCAATAGTGTGATGGCAAATCCCTCAGGCTTTGTTGTTAGATAGGATGGAGATGATGATGATGATGATGGTGACAGTACACTAATGAGGACAATGATGCTGTAGGCTGGGTAAGTTACCTAGGATTCCTTAATTAGAGGTGTCTAAAGCATATAACTAGCTTGTCGTCTCTAATTTACTTTCTGACTGTTCATATGCAGCTATTTACTTTATCCTTCTAAGACTTTTTGTCCCTAACCTTACCTAGACTCTTGAAAACCCATGCTAATTCTAATCTTAACTCAAAATAATTTTGTGCCCATGTTTTCTACAACCATGGCCTTTCCTTATCACAACAAAAATCTGCATAATATTTGCAAGCTAAACTAAAATGTCCTTCATTTTTTAGCCAATTTCCAAAGTGTAAAACTCCTCTTTTAAACAAAACATTCTTCAGAGCTCATGAATCTCCAAGTCTGAGAAAACATGTGATGTCTTTGTAATATATCAGATTTGTAGGTTTTCATGGACATCATGTTAAACTGAGGGAGTTTCAGGCAGCAGTTCTGACAGAATTTTGCTAAGACAACAGAAAACAAATTTAAATTACCAGATGTATGGACCCCTGCAAAGCAAAATTGTCAAGCTGCACATTATTTCAAGGCAATACGGTTTGCTGTAATGAAAAACACAGTTAATACTTTCATATTTCCAAGACCCATATTACCATATGTTCAAAGATATTTTCATCCTCTCCTAATAGTTTTACACTTTCAAAGGACATGGAAGCATATTTTCCTCTAAATAATGGCAAAATTATACTGTTTCTTCCAGATGAAATAAAGTGTAATCATAAGAACAATAGACAAAGGCCCAACAAAGAAGCCTAAGAGAACCTGTTTGTGTTTCCATATATTTTTTATCAATTATACTCCAGATCTCAGTGTCACTGTGGTACCGTTAGCAAAATCCAATTTGTATATGAAAACAAGACAAGACCCCCTCTGTCAGCACTGTACTGATTCTCAGTGCAAGTATGGTGGGCAATACTGTGTGTATCTACTCTACCACTTTCCACTCCAAGGCTGTTTTCTTTGTTGACAGGATAGAGCCTTTTGTGCTATTTCTAGTGTTTTTGTCATTATTAAGATTTGTTTAAAAGCCTTTTATTTAGCACTGTCAGCTCTAATAGGGGACAGGACTGATCAGCATATCTTACAGAAGTCTCTTCTTCAAAATTGCATTGTACCAAAGTGTCAGGTTCAAACACTGTGACAATGCTTTCACTTATGCATTGAATTATAAGGACTCACCACAATTATGCAACTGTAGTGAAACTTGTACATTTAAAGAGAAATATTCAGCTTATTTTGTTTACACATTCCAAGTCCTGCATAGCAGGACACCATGATACAAATTAAGGTCCCCAACTTGGAATTAGTTCAGAAAAGGTGAACCAATCTGATTTCAATTATGTCCTCATGAATCCCCTGATCAGAATTCAATGCTCATTGAGTAGTTTAAGAGACTATTATTGTTTCTTCCTCTTTTTGTTGGGTACAATTTTATTCTTAGGTGAATTACTATGTTTATTCCCTTCTCCCTTTTTTTTTTTCCTCCAGAAAATATTCATAACAGGTGAATATTTAAATACTGACTTTCTATTTATGCAATCTTTTATGAGTATATTGTTCTATCTATCATGTTAAAAGAATATGAACCATGTTAAAAAATGAAAACTTTACCAAACAATCCAGATACAAATCACCTAAAGTCTGACTTTCAGCAGTGGGACTTAGATGACCTTAGGTGCTTATATTCAAAATTTGGATACAAAAAAGTCCAGCTACCTCTGAATGTTATTCCCATATTACTTATGTTTCTCCTGATGGTTATAGATCTAAATGCTTTGGAACCATCAAGGTGCAGAACTCAAAAGGATTCCTTAAGGGTATCCACAACCTAGGCATTCCTAACCTATCTTCTCTAAAATATTTGTACATCTCAGTATCTTCATTGCATGATTGTGTCAACTTTGTCCTATATAGATTATTCATTATGGTATCTTACTGTCCCTTTTCAGTTTGTGGTTCTAAACTTTGGATCTTGCACTTATAGATGGCCATTCCTCTGGGCAATGACAAATTCAGGACTGGAATGGACAATTTTTTGTAGTTGCCTCTCACAGTGTTCATTTGGGTTTTTTGATTTTCTCTGTCTTCCCCTATAAAAGTAGTCATGCAAAAGGATGACCTGGTATCACAGAAACAATTTCCCAAATCCTTCAATTCCCCCTTCCAAGTAACTATCAGACCATGCAATTCTTTTGTGTATCTGATGCAAGTGAAGAATATTATGCCTGTAACAGATGAGGACTAAGAGTAGGCAGAAACACTGAAAAGTAAACAAGGAAATAAACAACAAAAAAACACCCCACAATGATGATATTCAGACATATCCATATTTCAATGGAACAGTTATTTAGAATTGTAGTTTTTCTTCTATCTACTATTCAGAGATGACATGATGGAATGACTTTTTAGGACAGCTTTGAAAGAGTAACAAGAAATGGCTTCACACGATTTTACTCAAGTTTTGTTAGGTCTTTTTTATTAAAATTACTAGCACGGAATGCATGGAATAAAAGAGTTTTCAGTGAAGCAAGACTAATGAAAAAAAGCCAGACAAAAAATTATTTGCATTTTACATCAGAATCATTCCTGTCATTTTGCAAATACCTTCCATGAACTTATCAGCTTCATCAAGTTTGGAAGCAATTTAGATTCCTCCATTGCTAAGCCTTTCCAAATCCTTCTTTGTTGATTAGGAAGCTATTTCTAATTTCTACTTTAAATTTATACATTTGTATCCATTTAATTCTCTGTAAGTACTATCCTTCAGTATTTATGCCTTTACATTTATTTCCTGAATGTATTTATGAAAAATAATCATACCCTTCTCAACTTCTATTTTGCTAGGCTGAACAAACCAATTCCCTTTAATCTCTTCATATATGATAATTCTTCCATTTCCTCTAGTTATACACGGAGTCCTCCTTTGCTCCTGTCCCAGTCTCAGAGGATTTTGTTAGTTTGTTTTAAACACAGATTGCTTAACAGAGTATTACTGTATTTTAAACATGCTCGTAGTAATAGCTTTGTAAAGCAACAATGCAGTGCCTGGAATAGTTCTCCTGAAAATATCCACACTATATATTGAAAAACTGCCACCTTTTTCCATGGCTGAAGTTTAACCATCATTTTGTTTATTTAGGTTTGTTCTTCCATCACATTAAATTGATTACCAACTTCTGCTTAAAACAAGTGTTATGCTATCTATTCAAAAATACATGATCTTGTACCGTTGTGTCTCATTGCTATCCATCCCTTGAATATAGACCACATGATCACCTTGTATTTTCCCACACTAATAGTAAGGTTTGGATTGGTATAAGCTCTACTATTCTACAATATCAAGTTCATTAAGGAAAATATTGAACAGAGGTTTTTAAAAAAAAAAAAACAGCATCCAAAGAAAATAAGTGATTTATCCTCTTCCTTCATAAATAGTATCAATGAATTATCATCTTTCTCTTATCCAGCTTTTAATTCACCATAAAATAAACTCCATGCATCCCATTGTCTTCAATAATTACTTGTGGAATTAAATCAAAAGCATTTCCTTAAACATGGCTATACAAAGTTAATGAATTTACCATTTTTTAAAAAATCCGTTATCTTAACAGTCATTAAGTTGATTTGTTAGAAATTATCCTTGATAAAAACACTATAAATTTCAGTTCACTTTCTGTTTACACCTGCTTGCTTTATGTAACATTCTCAGACTACAACCAGCAGCTTTTCCCGACCACCTGCCCACCACACTCCCTTTTTCCAAAGTAGATTGGCATTTGTTTGGAATTTTATTTGTAGCTTTCTATGTCCTGAATTCAATGCCCTAGAATAAATCTAACTGAAATCATCACTACTGGATTTGTAAATTGCCTTTCCAATTTCTTCAGTATTTTTAAAAGGTAGTTAGATTTTTAACCAATTAGTAGCCCAAATATTGTTTTCAGAGAATCACAGAATCTCTTAGGTTTGACAAGACCTCCAAGATGATCAAGTCCAACTTTTGACTGATCACCACCTTGTCAACTAGACCATGGTATTATGTGCCACATCCAGCTGTTTCTTGGACACTTCCAGGGACAATGACTCTACAATCTTCCTGGGCAGTCCATTCCAATGCTTAACAACCCATTCCGTGAAGAAATTCCTCCTAATATCAAACCTGAACCTCCCCTGGCACAGCTTGAGGCTTGAGGCTCATCCTGTTGCTGGTTGCCTGGGATAAAAGACTAACCCCCACCTGGCTACAGCCTCCTTTCAGGCAGTTGTAGAGAGCAATAAAGTCTCCCCTGTGCCGCCTTTTCTCCAGCCTAAACACCTCCAGCTCCTTCAGCCACTCCTCATATGACTTACTCTAGACTCCCTAGGTTGCGCTTTCATCACAAATTTGGCAGCTTTCATTACTCAATATGTAGTTTCCATGAGTACATACATATATACATTACAGGGATATATGGATTAACACTGTAATTAAACTATCCATTTACTCTCCAGTTCAGAGACTTTCTTTAGCCTTATACACATCCTTGGTATTTGGAATGTGTTACATAGGCCTTCACATTTTATCTCATTATTTATGTGTCTGTATTTTTATTTTTATTTACAAGGTGAAAAACTCCTCATCTTTTAGCTACTTTCACTGTATTCTTTATTTCCCTTAATTTCAAGCATAATCTCTTTTTTTAATAATTCTTTTTCCCTTTACTTAGCTTTTCTTCTGGATGCCCATGTAAGTTGTTTATTCTTTACTCATTATTTATCCCTTGTAACTTTATTATTTTCTGTCTGAAATATAAACTCTGTAAAATATTTGCATTTACTTAAAGTAAAGTAAATAAATTCTGAGTATCCTCCATGTTCAGATTCTTTATGTCTTTTCAGTTAATCACATTAACAAGTTTCTTCCATTTCTTACACTTTAATCTTCCCCCAAATCTACTTTCCTATAAGTAACATCTTTAGAAGTACTGAAGCAGCTCCAGAATTGTTCACTCACAGATTTTTTTCCATGATCTGTTCAGAGTAAGATGTATGCCCTCATTCGTTCTTAAAAACTAATTAATAAATGAATTTAAACTCTGATCCTCAGTGGTTTTGCTACCTCTCTCAAGAAAAACATGAGTGTATGACAGGAAGAAAGAACTGGAAAGGACAAGAGGACAAGATGGTAGGGAAAAAAAAGTGTGCAAGATTTAGAAATTTGGACAGGACACAAAGGAAAAAAAAATGAAGAAGAAGAATTCAGGCTAATACAATTAGATGGGGACAAAATAACATAAACCATAAATTTTCCAGGCAGAAAGAAACCTAGACAGTCAAGACAGGAGAGATAGTAGAAAGCAATTTAGACAGCAGTATGAAATACAGCAGCAAAAGCAAGCCAATGCAATTTCAGTCTCTCTATGCACTGATAACACAATGTAGTGCAGCACTCTATCATCTGGAAAAAAGAAAAGTAACTCAAGAATTTAAGGATGTTTCTATTGTGTACATTATACAAGGAAAAGTGATTGTATCTTATACTACAACCACCATAGAATCTCCTTCTAAACCACATCAGGGCTCAAATTACATTCAGTTGACCAAATGCTGACTTTTTTGAAATATTATTTTTAGATGCACAATGTGGATTCCATACTGGCTGCAATAATGCTGGCTGTAGTATTCACAAATGGGGAAGCTGAAGAGAAGTGCAGAGCCTGGGTTCAGTCCTTCGCAAACCTTATGTTTGCACTGTTAGAAAACTAAAACATGTCATGAGCTCTTCTCACCGTGGCCTCTGAATTCAGCCCAGGAGGGCATCATCTTCCTCACACCTACAGGCAGTTTTAATATTTTAATATTAGATCATTCCATTCCTGTCATACAAAATCAGCCTAATTTCAGTATGTTTGGGTCAGTTCTCCTTCCTGTTTTCTAGGATTCCAGTGTTAACCTCTGTACTGACCTTTGAAAAACTGGATTTGTCCACTACCTTACCACTGCTCATCCTTCCTCATCACAAGTCATTACCTTGACAGATGATGTTTTAAAAAGTAAGTACAGTTTCTGTAGACTTTTAAAACATTTTTTGTTATCATGGAGGAGAAAGTTAGTCTTTGTGGTATGCACAAGGTTTAACACTTTACTGATCACTAAAGGAGCTGACAGCACTGAATATATAATCATTAGTATTCCCTAATTAAAAAATATGATGTGCAACCCCAAAATCCTACTCTCAACCTCTCATCTTTTTTTCCAGGTTCTTCTGAATGAGTATTTATCCTTTGTTTACTGCAGAATCTCTCAGCAGTTTGTTAGCTGAGCCACGTAAGACAGGAAATACAGCAGAGTGACTTTGTAGCAAAGCAGTAACACCCTTTATCAAGTATTTGTAAATCACTGTAAATACCTGCTCCTCGTTTCCCCTCTGCATTTTGTCTTTCAAGAAGACCTGTACTCATCAGGCCATTTCAGCAGGGAAATTCCTAGAGCTCTGAATCAAGTTACCTATGCACTTTAAACATGCCCCAGAGCAGCAAACAGTGAGATACCAACCTGCCCCAACCACTGCAGTGCTGAACCCCTCTCAGTAAGATTTCATTTTTTACTGTGCTAGACATTAAATATTCTATGAAATAAACATGAAAATTGCAATTTGGTTGGAAACTTTTACGACAGAGGTGGTATATGTAGAATTTAGGAAAAAAATATATCTAGCATCAACCTACAGTTAGGAAAAATGTTTTGGGTTTCATCATTTAATGAAGTCAACTGGCATTTCTCAAGATATGAAGGTATTTTGAGTTTGGATTGAATCCAGGGTGAGAATGTGAATGGAACTTTTATCTTAGATAACAGGGACTATAGGACATATCTATTTGTTCATCCTTATTTGCAAATCCTAAAGTAATATTTTTTTATTACAATAATATTTTTACTTTTGGAATTGAAGACATTTGCATCGCTCGTCTGCCTATGAATTAGGCAGCACATTTCTCTCCCTCTATATCCCTCCCCTATAATTTGTGTCATCAGAATATTTTAGTCACTTTGAAAATTTATTTTATTTCAATAAGTGAGTTCCTCCAACTATGCCCTACTTGCTCAATTTCCAGATCAGTCTTGAGTGGGATGTCCTGTGAATTCTAATTACTGAGATCATATTCATATCTATGCACAAACTCTGCTTCTACAGTTATATCAAAGTCAGTCTTAGGCCCACCTGTTTTAAGGATTAATTTTGAACAGCTGTATGAGAATCTATAGATGTTTGAGTTCACATATTACTGAAGGATTTGATAGACAGAAAGATACAAAGGTTTAGTAACTTAAGTCATCATCTGACCTATACTTGGCGTTTCATTCCCACATCAACTATGTCTATAATCTCTAAAGCAAACATGGATTACAGCAGACTTGAATGAAAATTGATATTATAGTGTATATTGTCAGAGGAATTATTTCACCAGCTCATTGGATTTTTAAGGCGTCTGACTGCATTAAAGATATCTCTTGCTTATCTTCATGTAAAGCAAACAAAATTTTACCTTAGAAATTAGTATTTATAGACATTTGTCTAAGTAATATCATAAACTCAGATCTTTTTATTGTCCTGTGCTATGAATCAACTTCATTTATTATGCAAAAAGTAGCTTTCATTAAGGTGGTTGCTTTACATTAATCTCTAGAAAATGTAGTGTTTATCTTGCTAGGAAAACAAAGTGTTACCAGAGAACACATCCCTTGTATTCTGGTCCACAGAGGGTTATATTTAACCCTCTGTATCTACAAGATGGAAACAACATTTTCCTGAGATTTGAAAAACTGAATCAACTAAGACTCCAGCCTTAATTGCCTGAGATCTTAATATGAAGCATTGCTTTGATGGGCAAATGAACATGCAGGCATTTTAAGGTACATTTCCTACAGTAAGTGTAGTGAAAGAGTGATTATACTCTCCTTTTGAAGATACAGAAGCACAGTCAGAGCCTTGTTCTGTTTTTACTGCCAAATCTGAATGTTAAATGAATACCTAATTTTTCAGAGTGGCCTGCAAGTATTGGATTTGTAGCTCTCTTTCCCACTGCTGTGGAACTTAGTGTGCCTAACACAACCTCACTGAAGCTCTGCAGCTTAAAATGTATTGGTCTGGGTGTTTCCTTATGTACAAAGAATATTTCTGGTAGAAATATCAGAAATAATACATATAGTAGAGAGCTCTGAATCTGATTCTTTGGTTTCCATACTGCAGCAGAAATGAGATTATTCTTGAAGAGAACATAGCCATTCACATCAACCATATTCAGCTTTTAGCAATGTAATAATATGAGTAAAAAGAACAGGAGTTTTTGCTTTTAAAATATATTTTATAGTAAAATTTGTGAAGTCATTAAATTCTTCTCTGAGGTTTTTTAAATTTTATTTCTAGAGGCTTTAAAGGCTTATTTGAAGATTAAAAAAAACCCTAATAATAATATAAATTTCAAATCTACTTTTGCTCTCCTGTTGCTATGAAGTAATGATTTGTACTCACTCTTAAATCAAAGATGTATCTGTAGAAGTCCCCCATGATTAAAGCTCCATCCTTTTACCATCATTTTAAGACATATTTACTGTTTGCAGGGTCAGTGTATTTTTAATATTCATGTAGTGAAGCAACGTATTGCCTTAATTAAGTAACATTAATTTATCAATCTCTGTTTGAAATTTGTCAGATAGTGATTAAGGTGTAATAGAAAGATGCAATCTTAGCTACCAGGAATTCAGCAGTTGTCTCACAGTGAGAAACTCTTGACCTTACAACTCATTTACTCTTCAGCTTGGCCTGGTAATCTCCAGAAGGAAATGATGTGGAACACATGAGGATTCAGGTCAGAACCTTGTTAGAATCAGTGTGAAAGAGCAAAATATTATTAAGACTCTCAATAAATTATGACTGAAAATTATTTAAAGGTAAAATTATGCTGGGATGCAAAAGGAGCAAGCAGGAAAACCATCAAATAATATGCCTTTATTCCAGTGAAATCACATCAAGCCTGATGTACACTACACTATACAAGATGCCTGACTATGTACAGACTTATTTTCTCTGTTATATTGTAAACATTTCTGTTTTCAAAAGGTTATTGCTATTTGTGATAATGGATGTCAAGAAACAAATATATAGTTCTCTTATGTGTGTGTAGTTTTTTCCTATTTGCTCCACTTCTTACACTGACAAGATCTTGTACTAATTATATACAAATATATTTGGACAATAAACAGTCAGTGCTATGTAATTACAACCAACCAGGTTCTCTCTCAAAATGCCATTAAACTCCCCTCATTCCCATATTCAGGTACTGTGCTCATTCAGTTTTCTTTGCTGCATAGGAGCACCAATATGTGCAAGCTTGTACACAAACTGGAGTCAGAACAATGTGTCCAGAAAGGTTTCTTTAGTCCAAAATCATAACTGGCAATATCTGAACAAACTATTCTCTTTGGCAGGTTGCAGTTGTGTGTTTTTTCTTTATGTGTTAGGTACTACTCCCTGTCTGGGAGTGGTTAAATGTTGTTTAACATCATCTTATTTTCCCACTGCTTAGCTTCTGTCTTGAATCCAGACTTTACCTAAACTTTCAGTTTGGAGAGTGCTATCACACACTCTAACCTCCAGGACTAGTCGCTTGCCTCCCCTCCAGGTTTCCCACAATCTCTCTACTAGATGAAAGTCTATTCTACTTATATTGACTGCAAATCAATAATCTGGCTATGGCTTACCAGTCTCTTCCTGTAGTTACAGGCTATCAATCCACTTCAATACCAAGACCTCAATCTTTCCTGAAGGACTGAAGGTCTGGTAAAAAATTTCAACTGGTGATTATGCTTTTTGATTTTAATTACATATTTCAGTCTGACAACCTGTCTATATGAAAAGAGGATTTTCAGTGGCCCTTTGGTTTCCTCATGTTCTTGAAGGCTCAAAATGTGGCTGTTCTATTCAATACCAACAGAGAAGGTAATCTCCACAGAAAGTGTCCTCTTTGCTTCCAAGACACATCCTGACAAAAGAGGAAAGGCTGTAAAACTCTGTGCACTGTTATTCACACAAGTAAATATAAGGGAACTGATCTTAAGTAATCATGTCAACAACTGAAAAAAAATCAGAAAAAGATCTCCATAAAATGAAGAAAAAAAAAAAAGTTAAGTAATATGTGGGAAAAGGCTTCAATGTGATCACCAAAGTAGTGCTTGTCAGAAGACTATGGTCTCTCAGACAGTAGTGAATATGCTGTGATTCCTTTATTGCTACCAAGTACTTAACAAGATGAGCAAGGAGAGAAATTCTCAAGTAGTGAGAACAAGATCTTTGTTATATATACATTCAAAATGCATTGTAGGATCAGTTAGTAGATGCTGTTCTTACATGTCTGGTGACACACACGCATCCCATCTTGGGATACAGTGAAATGCTTACATCGATGCTTACTGTACTTGGTGCAATCCTCAAAAATAATCTCATGACATCACAACTGCCATTAAGAGATTCCTTCCCAAATTACATGTCGTTGTACAGGAAACCACCAGATGGCGACTACAAATGCAGATCATCATTCCCAGAGCCTGAATAATGTTCTGTCTTCAGACATGGCTTGCTGGTGACCTCAAAGGGCAGTCAACTTAGAGTCAATGAAAGGAAAGCATTTATCACCACCTGCAGTTTACACCTGACTGCTATCCAAAATTTTAAGAGAGCTGCAAACAAAAATGCATAGATCTGTTCATAATGTCGTAGTCTGCTATGAAATTTATTCTACAAGCTCTCATTTGCCCCCATCTTAGCAACACATACAGACTCTGAATGTAGCAGAGATAAATCTCCTATTTCCCTCAAGAAATTCTAGGCCATCTACCAGCTCAGTGTCTGGAAGCAAGTCATATTGTACAGGGAATGGAAGCCCAGTTGTTCTGAAAGATAAAGTACATTACCAGCAGAAGAAAATCAAAATAATAAAGGGGAAAAGAGGGGCAGAAGTGGGAAAGTTTTTCCACTATTATAATGATGCACATATTTATTGGTCTGTCTTAGTGTTGCTTTAGTCATAAAACAATCGCTGTGTATCAAATGAATGAGAGTTTTCTTGTTGCCCATGTGTCAGCTTAACTGGGTTTATGGTTTCTTTGTTACATCTGCTTCATTAATTTGCTTTAAATGAGCTGAGGAACTACTGGGAACATATTTTACTGCTAAATAATTTATGTGTACAGTAATGACATGTGGATATTATTCTGCAGTTGCCTTCCCTTGTACATGTTACAATCCACTCTTCCAGACAACAAAGGTAATTACAAAACATCCGTAGTTCTTAAATCCTCTAGTTTGACTAGCTCTGCAGCTTCAATGGCTAGTGGCACTTACGTTGCATGCTATGCTCATGTTGCATCGAGTACCCTGTGTCTTGCTCAAAAGAACATGTTTACCATACTTGTATTTTATCCATTCAGTATTTGAACATGCAAACTATGGGTTAGAAGACTTTAAATGAATCTTTATGCTCAGCCTCTGAAGTTTATATGAGGAAGATATTACTCTGGATGGACCAGAGCATTTTGATATATTCAGGAGCTGATCTTTCTTCTTTCACTTTTGGAAAAAAAGTGTTCTTTTGGGTGTGTTTTTGGGTGGGGTACTTTTTGTTTTTTTGTTTGTTTTGATATTTCCTTATATTCTGAACTTATTTATCAAGGAACAAAGCAGGAATTCTTTCCAACTATCTCTTGATAAAAATTATAATGACTACTTAAAATTCAGTGAAAGAAGCCAGTTGTCTGTTGTTGAAGTATTTCTTCAGTTCCAATCTGATTAATTGGATATGACCAAGAATGTTCTTTGTTTACAATCTTAGGAATTTTGCTTTAAATAAAGTCATCAAAAATGTAAATATATCATGTTTAAAGAGCTTAGAGAAGTTGAAGAATCACCACAAGTGGAACAGAACTTGTGGTCTATAATTATTTTGTTTTGCAAATTTTGCTTTGTAATGAATAGGAAGGAGACTACTACTTTACCAAAGAACTAGATTCAGTACAGTTAGGGTATCAAACACCAAGTTATAGCATCAAACAAAAAATATCTAATATCAGAGGCATTAAATGCAGGTGTAGCTTGCAATGTGTTCCTATCTTTTCAAAAACTCTCTTTACCCTTCTTTTTAATAGAGAAGATTGTTCAATTGATTTAAATTTGAACTTGGTTTTTTGGTAGTCCTAGACCCTGGAGATGTGCTTCTTGATGGTGAGTGGAATTTAAGCTGTCAGTTTCTTTGGTTTTCAGTCACCTTTCCAAAAAAATGTTTGGAGCTGGAGCTGGACATGATACCTAAAGCTTAAAGTACAGAAAGTGTTGTTCTGCATTGGCAAGTGTGCTAAACAGGTACATGATCTCAGGGATAGCACTGGAATTAAAATACTTCCAGGAAATATAATGTTATTGATATTAGTCGTCAGTACTCATTCTGGTACTGCAGCATACCTTCCCCACTCTTCCAGCCAGCTCCACATAAGGTGTGTAAAAATGCAAGGGAGCAAAGTAATTTCCTATTTTCTTCAAGCATTCTTGAACATCAGCTCCATCCTTCTCCTCATATACTTACAATGGTTGTCAGGTGCTTATAGCTTTTACAGGAAAAGGAGAGTTGATAGATAAAAATGCAGTGCTCTTACAAGACCAGTCTAGCTCTTGCTGTTCTGCAGGTATTTACTATGATCTGAGTATATTCAGTTACCTGAATTTCATGTTGAACATTCTGTATTCCATAATCTATGAAAATTATATTATATTAGTATACATATATGTGGTCCTTGTATGCATGATATATTATCTGCATGATATTGTATGCATGATATAATATCTGATATGTATATAAGTATAATATATTATTAATCTGATATATGTCTTATGCCAAAATATTAATTTACCTGCCTCTGATGAGCGAAATGTGGCTACAGTGCAAATTTTTATTTCTAATTTTTATAAATCACAAGCATTGACCATGACTATTACAGTTTAATTTGATTTGAGCTCTTTAACTTTAAGCACTGGTACAAAACTACATATACCACAATCTGTGATATAAACTATGACTTCAAAAATGCAGCAGAAATGTGCTAAAAATACAAAGAAATTAAAGAAATAGAAATATCTATATTCTTTAGGGCTCTTGTTGATAAGCCTATAATGTGTACATGTTCTGCCAATTATATTTCACTTACTGTAGGCTTTATTTCATAAATAAAGTAGAAAGCATGCATGAAAAGTTTTATACACAGCCTATTTCCTTCAAAACCAGAGCATATTCCAGGTCTGGTTTTGTATATCTAATAAATGTGAGTTGTGAGCAACAAAACAAGAAGCATTTGAAATAAAGTTCAGGCATGCTTTTCTTACACTGTTCATTAATAAGCCCAAATAAATTATCAAAAATTCCATGTGACCCTTTGCAGGACTATCACAGTCAGTCACATAAATTTCAGCTAAATAAACTCTGAAAAACTTTTTGATTTTTTGTTAAAATATGAGACGTACAAACAGCAGTGAGAACAAACATAAACTTCTGAAAACAGCCCTCTTGCCCTAACCCGTTTTTCTGAGGGAAAAGCCATCATCTGCTCCAATATACAATGCTGGATAGACTAGACAATCTGCCAAGGCTTCCTTTCTTTGTAACATTAGATCGGATAAAGCCCAACAAATTTAAAAGAAAACATCTCCATTAATGATGGATTCAGACTGCTTAAACAAATAGCAAACTATTTTTAAATTAGAAACTTACCCAGATGCCAACTTTTGAGATTGGAAAAACAAAATGAGGAGGTGGTAAGGAGGGAATATATCACTTCAGTGATGTTCTTTCTACTCTGATTTTTCACTGAGCAACTCAGAAGATGGTAATTTCAAAACCACACATTCACAATTCTTGTCCTTTGTTGTATGTCATAAATTTCAGGATCTAATAAACTTTAAGAGGCATCAATGCTTGGTGTGATGTAAGCAAAATATTTTAATACAGCTAAGGTCACCATAAAATTAAAGAAGACTTATTATGAAATTAGTGTAACTAAATGAAAAGTTTGTTTAAAAAAAATGTGGGAAAGGAGGGTTTTGTTACTGGGCCTACTTGTTCAACCAGCTTTTAACAGTAATTATAACTGTAAGCACAGTTCTTCACCTCCAATTGTTTGCTATTTTTTATTGTTAACTTCCATGTTTACTTGGAGAATTTTAGGAACAGGTTTTGTGTGAGAAAAAGGGTAGTCTCACATTACAGTGAGGTGAAGCCACAGAAACTTTCATTACAGACACTTACTGTTTCCACCAGAGAGTCTTGCATCTACATTTCCCTGTAGTGTGGCAGGTAGTTCCTCATTAAAAAATGATAGTAACAGCAGAGAAAGAAGAATTCACATAATATTCAGTGGGGCAGATTTCCTTTTATACTTGATTTATGAGCTTCATTCTACTTTGACACCAAGACAGTCAAGATATGCAGTTGATAACTCTGAAATCTCTGGATTTGCAAGTGGACAGTCCAAAATCCAGACTGTGTGAGGCAAGTCTACTAATGCCCACTATTATGGCTTCCAAAGCATTTTGGGATAAGGATGTTTTCCCTTTTTTTTTAAATAACTGCAACAATAAAGCTGTAGATGGGTGTTGCCCATTTTTCACTGTAAAATAGCTAGTTTTCTCTGTTAGACAGTTTCAAGGACAATTTCTGTAAACATAGCTATGTTGTTGTAAAAATTATCTTTTTACATTCCTTTTCCATGGACACAGATCCTTTTGACGGACACTTTTAACCAATATAGTTAGACACGGAAGTGTTAACTTTCTCCAATGATCTGTGATTTCTAAAAGTGTATATAAGAATTAAACGAAGGTGGGTTTCCCCCCTTTCCGCCCTTTGCTCTGAACAAGCTCGGACTCCGGCTCTCATTAATTCTGCGTCTCCGGCTGATAAGCCGTAATAACAGGCATCCCGGTAATAGATGGGATGCCCAGAGATGCTGTGAAATCTCTGGAGATTCTAAAAACTTGACAGTACAAGTTATCCTTGTTTTGTTCAGGGGTCACTGAGTTACAGTTTTCTCCATGTGACTAATTGTCCCCTGATTGTCCAGCCTAGGTCTCTCTATGATTGAATAGCAGAAAGCCAGGAGACTGAGTAGTCTCTGGCACTTCTCCCACTGTTAGAATGGTAGCAGAGGGTTGCTCTAGACATTCAGCTCTGGAGGGACTGTGAGAGGCTATGCTGTCCTGTCTTTCACTCTAACAGTCCCACAGACATGTGTTCCTGGATGTTCCCACAGGTCCTGTGTTCCTGGATGACTCACTATCAGAACTTCTGATTTCTCAGATCTCAGAGAAAAATGCTTTCTTACCTGGTCTCATTTTCTGTCCTCCTCCTATTGCTCCTTTCCCTCTTCAGTCTAACCCTATGGATTAACCAAGAAAATGAGGCACAGTAACCCATTACGGTCTTCTACCTTGATATCACCCTAAAAGAAATAACAAAACTTTGGACCCTGACCCCCAAGTCCTTCCATTTAAAGCTCACATCCTCAAGTTGACCATGCTACTTCCAGAAACTGCCTTGCCTCTCTAGAGCAGATGTATCCCATTCCTCCCAGATAGGCTATAATAATAGAAGAATGTTCTGTTGTTTTTAAAGCCGAAATCCTCAAGACACCACGAGCCGCTAAGACAGAACTTTGTTTGCATAACACGTCTGTTTCTGCTGGCACCCTTTTCTCTAACTGGTAAAATGAAGACAACTTGGGTACCAATACTTTGCTTGCACACCCAGAGCTTTCTAGTCATCTTTGATTTTGTCCAGTTTTGGCTTGCAGTGTCATTTGTTCCCTCGTGAAAGGGAGCAATGGATAGAAGTCTGTGCTCTTGACAAGCTGTGGCACCCTCTCGGCAGCATCTCAGACCTTGGCTCCCAGAAGGCAGCACACCTCTCACAACTCCCTGTCAGACCAGCAGATGGGCACCTGAGTGCCCCTTCACAGAGAGTCACCCACTACAAGCACTCACTGTTTCTTTTTGCAGTGTATAGGTCTGAAATACCTGTAAAGTAAGAAGCACATTTGTCCCCATTTCTGAGTAGAGAATTGAAGCACTGGGAGATTAAGTGAATTGCCCAAAGTGATACAGGTAGTAAGGAATAAATCCTAGTCTTCTAACACCAACTCAGTGCTTTAGTAATCCTCTCAGTTACAGTTGCCATAAGCCTGATCCCTTGTAAATATTGCCTAGACCCCCAGATGTGTAATCCTGCTGGAATGCATAATGTCTGTTTCATAGGCTGGAGAACCGAAAGCCAGCTAACTATATGAAGACATCATTATAACACTAACACTGCCCGTGACCACACTGGATAGCACTGACACTCTGCTGTTGCTGCTCTGTATGGCCACAGTAAAGTCAGGTCAGCATCTGCAGAGATGTAATGTTTTAGATTCTTCTATCAAAAAGTTAAATAATGGTTTTGAAATTTAGTGCATGTATAAAAGATTGTATTTGTACATATATCAAGCACAGTACTTTATTTTTTTTTTAACATCTTGAAGCAACTACTTATTACATCTTAAACTACTGTTTTCATGAGCTGAAGGCAAAGGCCTGCAATTGGTCTGAAACTCTAGCAGGTCACGGAGAACACAGTGAAAAGCAAAAAATAATCAATTTTATATAACTAAAATGTACCTATAGTTTCATGGGACTCGTTAGTTATTGCCAAAATATGCTAATGTGAACCTCTGGTATTCAAGTTTGAGAATGCCAGAGAATTTTATGACAGCAGAGACTACAAAAATACTAATGAAGACAAAATCAACAGAAGTAGGATTTTTAAGGCATACCCTTGGAAAAAAAAAAAAAAACTAGATCAAGATTCAGTTAATATTAATGGCTATATTCGTGCATTTTGAGAATAGTGACAAAAGGGAAAATATCACAAATTTGAAAAGACTTTAAAGACTTTTTAAGTTTGACGTTTATAAATGATATTCAGTGGTAATGTTAGTTGTTTGATCTCTAAGCTTTTCTAAATTGTTTACATTTAGCCAACTAGAATAAATCTCCAGTGGTTCAGAAAGGTTAACTGTAGAGTATACTGTGACAGATATTTCACCACATGGTAATAAAATCTCACTGTTTGCCTTCTCTTTTACCAAGTATTTTCATTTTAATTCCCAAAAGCTTCTGCTGTTTCTTAGCTGTTCCTTTATTGTCTGATTTACTCTGTAACTCTTCCCCAGTCTTAAGAAAGATTATTAGAACCACTGTTTTGTCCCCTAACACAGGAGAAACATCATGTCAATGCATCTCTTCATGTCCTTCCTCCACAATTTATTAATTCAGATAAAATATTGGAAAGTCACACAGCACAAAAACTCTTCTTATGATCAATATGGGTTTCAAGGGTCTTGATGTTTTTTCATTCTATACTGTTTTTTTCTGCTGTTAAACTAAATCTCTGCACTTATTTTGTCCCAGAACTCACCACCGCTATTGAAGGCTGAGCCCTTTTTATGTCCTGCTCACCAAAAGCAGATAGCTCAACATGGCTGCCCCAGCTTCTCCAGGCTGTCCATGACCACTCCCACCTCTTTACAAACAGAAACCTTGAAGATTCAGCTGTGATTTTGTCTGCTCCAGAGGGTCCATCGGCTTGTTCATAACTGCTCATATAGAATGAAAACAGAACAGACGTATGAAAAGGGGAAACTGGGGTTAAAAAGAAGGCAAACCAAAACAAATTTAATGCTAAAATAAACAGTAAAAATACTGAGTTTTTAATGCCATATACAAAAAAATTTAACTTCAAAAATGCTAAGATTAACTATAATCACAGTAAATATTAAACTGACTAGCAACTGAAATTTTTACGGAATTTTTCTGGAGAAGACTCACTTCTCCAGCAGTCATGTTGAACAGTGTAATGTCTACCCTTCTTTACAAAGACTTTAGGAACTCCTTTAAGATTTTCTTATGAAACCAAACCTTTGGAATAATAGAAATCTCTACCTGGAACTATGTTACAGCAGAGAATGTAAGTGCTAGAAATATCTTGGAGGGATGGAGAGAAAAGGAATGACAGCGTGCAAGGATGTTGTGATATAACATGCAGATTACCAGCAACAGCATATTAACCATCCTCATTGGAAACCTCACTAAAAGTATCCCCAGTCCAAAATTAAGATGTTAAATGCTGTTCTTTCCAAATCAACATAATCTGCAAAGTTAGAAAAGACTCATTTCTGTGGGACAGAAAATTCCAAAAGATCATAGCACTCTGTGTGATAAGGTATTACAATGGCCAAATAAATTTTTGTCCGGTCCAAAAAAATGAGGCAATGACAGAAAGACAAACTTTCCAGGTTTCAGTGCAGCAGACACAACTCTGCATTTGCCTAATCTGCTCAGTAGAATTTCCCTGAACATGACGACCATGAAAGATCCAAGGCCTATTCACAGGAGGTCAGTGCTGACTTGCTGACACTGCACCTCCCTTTGCCGTATCTCCGCATAGCCAGGAACATGGTTACAAAAGCAGGTGCTTTTGTGATTTTTTTTGTTGTTTGTTTCCACTGCATGGAAGTCTGCAGCGTCCCTTCCCTCACAGGTGCCCCACTGGCAGGCAGGCTTTAGCAAGACAGCACGGCATGGTGGAAAAGCTGGCAGGGAGATAAACAGTACCTACCCTCTCCCAAGAAGTTCCCTATAAAACAAATCTGGAAAGCTACTGCCATTTATTCCCTTAAATGCCCACCTGATACCTAATTTTATGTCACTGGGAGTAGTAAGGATTTTTTAAAGGCAATACAAAGTGATTCCTGGACACTGAAGAAGCTATGTATATTTATACACAGTAAAATATGGCATAGAAACATGACATATATTTGCACATAATTATACATTCTTTAGCATACTGCTATCCCTATAAGTTTGTAAATCCACTGTCTCCCCAAATTGAAAGTGTTTTGAGTCAGAGGGTGTCTCCATATCTTTATATAGTGCCTGTACCATCATCAGCATTTAACTGTACAAATATTTCCAACAGGAGTTTTGAATAGTAAACTTTTCTCCAAAAAGGAAAATATCAATATGCCTGGAAAAATCTGGGACAGGAAATCATTATTTGAAAATCAGGTAAGTTGGCATTGTGCTTTTGATCACAAACTTCTCATCTGATATTCTGCTGAGAAACAATTATCTTGAATTTAATTTAAAGGAAGAATAGAATTGTTTTGCCATTGGAAATAGAAAATTTTCAGAAAAAAAGGAATTAAGAGTTTAGAAGGAAGGCATTAAATTTCTGCGAGAAGTGACTGGAAAATAGCAAAGAAAGTGCTCTGCCTTCATCTGCCTCCTTACACCCTCTCTGGGGAGAAACAAGACCAAGAAAATAACAGAAGAGCAATGGGAATTTTCTCTATGTAAAGAGGGGATTCTTATCAACAGCTATAACTTGAAAGCAACAGGTTGAAAATTTTTCAACAGCCATTCTTCTGAGAGAAAATCCTGTTTCTCCTAAATTAAACTTTTAAAATTAACACAGCAGGAATTTTGCATTAGAGAGAGTCTTTAGGTATATTGGAATTTTTATCACAACAAAAGAAAAGAGACCTCACCCAGAGTAGTCATGGCTTAGTAGCTGTGCAGTTACCTGCATACATGGGTCCTTAGTTTAAGGTCCTTCTTTGCTCAACTCAGACGAGGACATTTTTACATCCCAACTGAATATCCTGCCTATGGAAATAGGATCTATCATACCCTTTCTTTAGCACAATGACATTCTACATCAATAATCCATTGGGCCAGCTACTTAAAGACTGACCCAATGGTCACTGTATTCCCTTGAGAAGCAAGAAACAGAGACCCACGGCCCCTGTATGATAAATATTTAATCATTTATCTGACATTAAACAGTTCCATTAAGACAGCTTGGAAAAGGACACTATACTCTGCCAGCTACCTTACCTATCTAGTCAGCAGGAAAGCCCTTGCTTATCTTGTTCCATCTATATACACTAAAGGAAGAAATACATGGTAATAGACAGCTTTGTGTTCCAGCGTACTACTTTGATCATGATAAAGGCTAGAAAATTTCACATGGGAAATAAGGGGGAAGGTTCTAGCTAGAACCATTTCTTCATGACAATGATGGATCTTTTTCACCAATTTTTAAATCAAGATGTGGTCCAAGTTCAAGCAGTTATTGTTCAGGAAACTCTCATGGCCAAGTCTGTCAGGATGGCTTATTAAGTGGTTACAGCAATTTCTTTGGGCTCTGTAAGTTTAAAATTTATGAAGATGACACGGTACAAAAAGGCAAGTCAGCAGTGAAGGACAATGAAGTAGCTGTGAGTGACCTACTGAGCTGGTTGCATTGTTAGGCCATTTGTTCTGAACAAGACACATACCAAACATTCAGACAGTGGCTACAGTCCCTTCAAATGTGAGTACAAATATCTACCCTGAACCATATGAGATTTTGAACAGAAAAGAATCTTCGCCACAAATCCAAAAGAGCAAACAGAAATCATTTCCTTTCTTTCAAGGTTTTTTGCTATTTAGGCAGCCAGAGCTGCAAAGTAAAGTACTACTGCTCTACAAAGTTTTTTGTAACCTGAATATTATTCTTGTACTGAAATGCTTTTGAGTCATCAGTATTTCAACCAGATTTCATAACAGAGAACAACAGAGAACATGAAATTCTTACTCTAGATATCTACCATCTACCTGGTCCAAAGCAGACTTACTGTCTGGACTCCATTATATTCTTGGGGACATAATCAATACAGTTAATGAACTTTAAAGAACAATTCATCTGATCAAATTTAGGACAAGATGAGCTGCTATCCAGATGCCATTGACTGTATTGGCTATATCTCCATTGACTCTAATGGGACTTACACAATTAATTCAAATATGGCCAGATGCATTACATATAACCAAGACAAGATGAATCTTAACTAGACCTTTTCCATTATGTGGGTAATGAAAATACTCACAGCTACATTAGACAGTGTACATGATACGCCTGCACAAGATCTTTTTTGTTTAAATCTCTTTGTTTCACCTAAAATTGAACTGAAGTCTGCCCTCTGCCTTTATCAGGGCTAAGTTGAGACCAAGCAGATATGTTGCTTGTGTGGCATGGTATAAAAGAATTGCTGAATCTTAGCAAGGTATACTGGCTGGCAATCTGGGTTTGAGCAAATCACTGACTTTGGTGTGTGTGTGTGAATATGTGTAAATATGCATCCCTAGAAATCAAACTATACCCTTGTCTGCTTATAGTAATATGCCCAATTCAGTAACACAAGGGATAGCTGGACATCAGAGTTGAAATTTTCAAACATTTGGCTGTTCTGACTTTGATTAGAAATGAGAATGTTGGATCTTCAGTATTCCACCATTACTTGCCTTAGATTGTAAAATGTGTTATGTGTGACATAATGCAATTATTTTAACATAAATTTAAATCCCGATAGATGAGTACAAGAATCTAAATATTGGGAAAAAATGAAATAAAAAATATTATGGATGTTTTAGAATTATCTACATGCCACAATATTTTAAAGAATGCTAGAAGGTGAAAAGTTTCTTGTAATAACCCTTCTCATAAAGTATATGCAAATGTTCACTATAATGAATAAAAGATTATTAAACTCTTTTGTACCCTGAATCCATGTTTGGCTCGACCTTATCTCATTAAGAACTTGGTGCTGAAATAATATCTGCCAGATGGCATTATAGTTCTGGGTCCAAGGAGCATGGGCTAATTCCTTCAGGTGAAATGTTTTCAGCCAGGACATATCAGAAGTGGTCTCCTGTTAACTTTCAAATTTGTTTAACAGAGACCAATAGCTTGTATAAAAATACAGTCATACAGTTCAGTCTAATTCCGATACTTTAACTAATTGGAATACAATTTCTAATAACCAGCTGAGACATTCTGTTTTATTTCTTGTTATTAACTCTGGCAGGAAGCATAATCTGTGAGTTCTCAAAAGTTTAGTAACATAAAATAGTGGTTTTCTACATAATTATAGGGATCATGGATTTTTTAGATTAAATTATTTTGTTTTCATTACTGACAATATTTCTGTAAGTTCCTGGTTTTCAAAAGTTCTATTCGTCTCTGGACATACATTATTTACTGGTAAAAGTAAGCAGTATGACACTGTTTCTCCAAAAACATAGGACAACCTTCAGTTCTTGTGTGAGATGGCAGCAAGGAAATTCTTTGTAGGTTTTACAGCTGAATACATGAAACTTGCATGTGCAGACCATAAGCTATGTCATTTTGGAAAGGGATTCATGTCATTCTGAGCATGTCGAACAAGCACAACTGCTATAGGTTAGTTTGCAAACTAAAAGCAAAAGGATAAAGAAACTCCATTTGAACTTTCAAAACCATAGGGAAGTAAAAAAAAACAAATCAAGCTATTAAAAATAACATGATACAAAAATACCTTATCAATTTCTTCTTGTTTGCGTCATGGTATGGAATTGTCATGGTTTAGGAATGGTATTCCCCAACTTAGTACTCCCACTAAAAAGAACCCACAGGCCTCTCCCTTCTGTGCCTCTGGTGGGACACAAAAGGCAGAGATCCCAAGCTTAGATAAGAACAACTTAGTGGAAAAAGCAACAAGATAAGAAAAGGAACAGTAACAGCAACAATACTAATAGCAGAAAGTGTACAAAAGAGAGGGTGATTTACACAAAAAATGCTCACCCAGTCTGACCCAAGGCAGTTGGACCCCAAGACAAAGAACAGTGGTCAAAGGGGTCCCCACTCTGCCACACTTTGTTTCACCCGAAGCCATATCCACCTTTGCAGAAGTGAAAGTCCCTGGCTTCTTTCCCCCAGCCATGATGTGTCTGGTATGGAATAACAACCCAGACACATTCATGGGGCTCCAGGCTCCTGCCACCTCACAGCTACTGTGAAAAAAATTAACTCTGTCCCTGCTGAAAGCAGGACAGCAACTGCAGTGGGGCCAGGTGGATTACATGGACTATCCTGAGTAGTGAAATTATGGGAGGAAGTAAATTTGAAAACAAAAATGAAATAAAAATAAAGGCAGAAAGGTGAGTTTGATTATCAGGGAAAAAAGAAAAGCTGCCAAAAAGTGCCTTATGAGCCACAGTGACAGTCTTGTTACCCCAGACAAACTCTCTTCCACTTAAGAGTCAGCCCAAGTACATAAGCACTGAAAACAGCTCCATGATAACATCAGGAAAGGCTGAAGACTTTTTTCTGGATGTCGTCTCAGAGATAGAGAGAGGGGCCAGGTGTGCTAGACTATAACTCAAACCTACCAAACCCTTGTTTATGTGTTTTAAAATGACAATAGGGCAGTAAAATATTTATTGAACGTATGACCACCTCGAGTGAGTCGCTTGAAACCTGGGCTTTTAAACAGCATTGGAAAACAGCTGTTTACCAGGAAGCATCAATTTTGACTCAGCAAAATGAGATTCTTTGACAATCAGCAGGTTCTCAGACAGAATTATAATGCTCAGAAAGGAGCTTCATAGATTTGCTTTAAATACCAGAGAAACCTTGTAACTTGATGTGGACTGAAATCAACACAAACTAAATTTATCTGCTAGCAGAGTATACAAACACTGCTACACAAATGATTCTGAATATCAGTGTACTTCCACAGGATGAAAAACCAAGCACAAGAAATTCATTCAGCTCTTCTAAAGAACTATAGCCTACATTATTACAGTCAGGAATTACGACCTATCAGACTGTAATCATTGACTATAAAGACACATCAGTATCTTATGTATTGTGGCTCCACTAGATAATACTGTGCTGCCATCCACATACACATCCATGTAATACACATTTAACCTCAACATCTCAGTAATAGTAAGAGACTTGCAGAAATGCTTCATCTTCTCTTTTTTTCAGTTGTCTGTCTATGTGTGCATAACAGCATTGTGATGATCTTCAGTTTCATTCTTCAGGCTTTAGGAGTAACACAATGTAACCAGAACAGACAGTCAGCAAACAGCACGGAAATATTTTAAAAGGAGGAGAAAAAAAGATATTTTTGATCATGTTTTTGACCTGTCCCAGTGACCCTGTGGAGCACAGCACAAAACTTCATGAAAGGAAATATTTGTTTAAAAAGGTCTCTGAATCCCAGGATGTTGTAGCAGAAATGGTAGGCTGATATTTTTTACAACAGGCCTCTTCAGGGTGTTAACAATAGTCAGGGTGTAGAGTTTATTCTTAGTCAGCACCCGTGCTTTGCACTGATCTTAAGCAGGATACTCATTTTAGTGCCTCACAGATCTTTCCAACCAAAATTTAGTTTTCATCATAGTCACACAGCATTGGGTCAGCTTAGCACGTGAACATACTCTTAGTTTGATGATGTTTCTTTAACACTAACTACCTTAGCAAGAAGTGCTGTGCATTTTCAAATGTTAACTTTCCATAGTTGTAAACACCAAAATAATCAATTACATCTACAGAATTGCAGATTGAATAGTGGTATTAAGTGACATTAATCCTTCTGCTTTGATGTACACCTCCTTAATCCAGCAACAATAATCCCCCTAGTAGGGAAGACAGGAATAGCAGATCTTCTGATGCTCAGAGAGTTCAGCCACAATCTATGAGGTTTAGTGGAGATCAAACCTTAATTCTCTGAAGTCAAATTAGAACATAAGACAAACTAGTTTTGTTTCAACTCTCAGCTTCCTGAGTTTTTCTCAGTTTTCTTTACAGCACTTATAGACTCAGTCTTCCTGTGCCTAAAACCTTTCAATTCCATAATCCTTCCTCTAGCTGTATGCTCTGTAACCTCTGAATGCAAATCAAGGGACTTCAGCTGGTGATTCTCACTGGCTGCTAAAAAGTCCTCTCATGCTCCTGTTAAAGTCTCCTTGAGTACACAGAAAATACTCCCTCATTCACTTATAGCTACATTAAATTATAGAAAAGACCATGGTGCAAATAATTTGCACCAAACCCCTTCAGACTTGTATATTTCTGCAAAAATGTTTAGGATTTAATATATCCATAGAAATTTTATACATGGAGAAAAACAAAAAGGAATCCCACAGGACTTTTTCATACCAATTCATACCAATTCATCTGATGGGCCAGAGAACACCTTCTGTCTGTTCCTCACTCCTGACCTTGTATTTGAGCATAGTCCAGCTGCAAATTTGAAAGAGATTTTTTATTTTATCTGAAAAATTTTAGATTTGTTTCATTTTCACCAATCAAGAATAAATCCTCAGAAATATCAGTTAATAATGAAAGAGAACCAAGTAGAAACATTCAACAGCTCAAAAGACAGTTCCTAGAAGTTATCTACAGTGTAACTTTACCTATAAGGAAATTCTGTGTTCTGTTAACTTTGTTTCCAGTCTTTTGTCACCCCTTTGTTGCATTACTTGAGCCCCATCCCAAGGGCAGCAAATAACTGATGAACTTTAACAACCAGAGGCCATGCAGACCATTTTGGAATAACTCTCAGAAGACTAAGAACAAGCATCCTCATCCTACATCTGACCATAAGATTGACTGCGGTCAGGAAAATTGACACACAGCCCTACCTGCCAGAGGTGATTTTTTTCAATCTGAGTTCCCTGCTGCAAATGTTAAATGCTTTGTTCAGCTGTTTATTAGAGTCAGAACTTAGCAAGTTCTTTGCAGATCTTGCAAAAGATTTTGAGCTTATCTGGATGGTCCTATAAGATCTTTACAGAATGGATCTCTATGTATTACTGATGACTGGTCACATGCACTGTTAGAATGAAAGTGGAAAAATTACAGATTAATACAAAAATCATGGTTGTTTGGTTGATTTGTTTGTGGTTTTTTCTTCCATATTCTATTACATCTAAGAAATTGGTTTTCTCATTGAGGGAAGAGATAGTTGAGTCATTTTCACTCCCAATGTGAACAATTAATTAGTCAGATATTCCTTCCTGGAAGGAAGAAACATGTAATTTTCTTGAAGTTTAGAGGAGGTCATATTTATGCCTTCACCCTGTAAAATGCAAAGGAGTTTTACAGATACTTGACTACCTAAAAATTTTTTACAAAAAAATCCATATCCTTTAGAAACAAGTTGATTTCAGAAACGATGACAGTTTGTTGGGAGGTCTATCTTGCAGGCCGCTGGTCTCCACTCTTGGGGAAGGAAGATGGTGCTACTCAGGGTTCCTTTGGTCTGCTGTCCCTAAATGACAGTGTCCAGATAAAGTCCCACCATAAAGAAAAGAACATAAGTCAACGTAGTTCTTACAGGATGTCAAGAGCATTTCATGTTTGGGAGTGATTTTCTGACCTCTTCCAGTGGGGGAAAGAAAGAACATCGCTGTCCTGTTGATCTTTATGAAATTTCACCAAGCTTCTTGCTCAGCCAATTCTGCAGTAATTGACTGCCTCTCCAGCTACCTTGGGGATCAGAGCAGTTAGTTCTCATGAACATAAATGTCTTCAGAGCTACTCCAAACTGAGTAGTCAAAGGACTCTAAAGTTATAAAAGAGAATTGACTTACAAAGGGATCACAGACATACATTTACACACTTCACATACAAGATGAAGAGTATGACCACCTGAACCACATCCTTTGTCAAGACCAGACTGAAACACGCTAATATAAAACATGTGGAGACATTTATTTAGTAACTAGAATGCAGAATGTTTTGATCTAGCTCACACACTCATTAGGACACACTAATTATACAGGCTGACATTCCCACAGGCAGCAAGAAAAGAGCTACTGTTGTCAACAGCTTACATACATATGTCTTTTTATATAGATGTATTGCTTTGTTTGTGGTGGGACTAAAAGGATATGGAAGTAAAAGAGTACATACATTTCACAAGATTAAAGCAAGGTATCCATATTCAACAACTATCTGCTTGTAATCTTAAAAAATACTATCTTGATGTTTTCCTATGTCAACAAACAGCTCTTTGTCCTTACTTTTTTTCCACTTACTTACATGGCAAAGCATCTCTTTTCTTACAGAGTTAAAGAAACAAGAATTTCACTGGTTTTAGCCAGGGGAAAGGATGGACAAGTTATGGTACACTTGAAATTCCTAGGGAGAATTTTAGGAGAAACGAGGAGAGGGTTAATTTCTGTGTATTGTCAGCAGGCTTCCTTCACCCCATAGTGAAAATTCCAGAATAGAACAGTAAAACCCAAATAACAAGGTAAATCATAATAATGATAGCAAATAAATAACAGTGTTAAGACATATTCTAGTCATCTCTTTTGCCTTTTATTTTGCCTGGGGCATTCTACTTTTTTCTATTAAAATAAAACAAATAAAAAGAAACAACATTCTTTATCAGCTTTGAAAATATTATTTTTCTAAAAATGGATCCCTCTCAGCAATTTTATTAAAATAAAGTTGAATATATTCTGCTTTTAAAAGTGGAAATGATTCTGTGCTTTTAATTTCTTTCTGAAGTAACGAATTGCACAGCACCAGAATGCTGCTTACCATTACTGGTTCTGGCCTTAGGGAATGTTACTTTATTACCTTTCCAAACCATACTTCAGAGGAATTAATTAATTGATGCTCTTAGCAGACTCATCCTGACAAAAACATATGATACTCAAATGTTAAACATGGAAGCTAAGATGAAACTGTCAGGAGAAGGCTGAAAGTGGTTATTAATATGGGTTTTGATAAATATCTTCTCAGGCTCACACTGTGCCTCGTCTACTTTCATCTTGGAAAGTAGTTAATCTGATTGATGAAGATCCTGTTTCAGATTGTCTCCATGCTGAGTTTAATAACTGCTTCTTTTTTTCTCAAAAATAAAAAGTCCCTTATTGCAAGGCAAAAAAGCTTTGCAGTGGCATGTTTTGCAATCATGTAAAAAGCCTAACAGTGAAACCCTTGGGTTTTTTCACATTCTATGCTTGAACAGTGTTGCTTAATTACCACAGCATTCCATATACGACAGTCCACTCCCTCCTCCCTGTGTGCTTAGCAAAGCAGGCTCTGATAAGAAAATTGTCATATGCTGTTAATGTTAAGCCCTTAGGCCTAAAAGAGTAAGCTCATCATGGCATCCTATCAGACCTCCAGCACAAAGGGGAGACACAGCAAGCCAGTTTTTGTCATTACTAACATTCCAATGTTAAAAATGAGCAAACAGGGCTTTTTGTTATTGTTTAAGTTATTCTGTTTTAAACATATAGTTACAGTTACGGTTGCCAAGTTGAATAAAAAGGTGTACAGATTAACATCTGTAGATGTGTTATCATACAGAAGCAAAACGTCAAAATAAAATGTATATTTTAGAAGAGAACTTCAAATATATAGTGACACTGTACAGACATTAAAAAAAGCAATGGGATTGTTAACAATTAGTAATCAGCTTTGGTTATAAATGTCATTGTAATGTGTCTGAAAAAAATTCTTATGTTAATTTGAACCTTAAATATTTTCTCCATAAATATCCTGAAGTAGAGTGAAAGTGAACAATGCCTAAGTTATTCCTGTAATCACAGCAAAGCAGTTCCCCCAAACTCTGCTTCATGAAGCTGACTTATTTGGGAAATTCCTTTATCTATATCACCTTTCTTTCTTAATCTCACCATAGACTCTCCCTTGTCCATAATATTTAAAAGCCTTACAAATATTTAAAAGCCTTACAAAAGAGACTGCAAATTCAACCCCAGCCTCCTGATCAGCTCTTCTTCCATTACCTTCCCTCTGTCATAGAATCACAGACTGGCTGAGGTTAGAAGGGATCTCTGGAGGTCATTTTGACTCACAGCTGCTCAAGCAGGACAACCTAGAGTCAAACTTTTTAACATCTTTGAGGATGAAAATTTCACAGCCTCTCTGGGCAACCTGTGCCAGATGCTTACAGCATTTCCCCTTCTCAAACGTCTCCTTTGCTGAAGAGACTGGAAAAGCTTGACAAGCATTAGATTGCTGCATTGTGGAGACCACTATCTGCCACACCAACCTGTATCATCCTACTGTCACTCTGAACTCCCCTGACTGACTCATGTCTGCACAGACCTGGGTAGTGACAAGTTTATTTTTAATGAAACATGGTCCCACAGTCTGAGCACTGAAAATAGGATATATTCAGAACCTTCAAGGAAACTCCCATTAAATATCTTCTAAGAAACTAATGCTACAGATAAACTTGAATAACACCGAGGTCTAGTGCAACACTGAGGAGCAGGTTGTATCCGCAGTCTAGCCAAGACTCTACAGACCTTCAGGAAATTGTCTGGAAAATGTTATTTCATGTGAAAATACTGAGTCACTAGAAAATAAATTTAGAAAGGTTCAGTTTCTGCTGCCTTTTTGTTCCAAAAGCTGTGTAACAGAACATTCTCTTTTTGTGTATGTTTTTATCTGGAATTTCAGACTTTAGTTGCTTTTCCTAATTAAAAGCATGAAGGGAAAAGACATCTAAGTAACTGTAAAAAGAACGTTAAAATTCACTGAAACTTTGTTTTTATACTGGTACCATGCAAATATTTTTGAGAGGGTAGAACAAAATGTTTTCATTCTGTAAAGAATTACAGTATACTAGGGCAGAGTCCCCTGAAGTCTCTTAGCAATGTAGACAAACTGGATTTTTTCCTACAAGACGAAGGGGTCTACAGGGAGCTGGTTCTAGCAGCTGAAGCCTAGCACACATCTGAGAGGACAGAGAAGATGTGACTCTGTACAGAGGAGGGAAAATACCTGAAGGGCCAGGTCTGGCATTCCTTGCAGTGGTGGTAAGGAACAGGCAAGGTGAGAAATGAAACTACACATTTATAAGAGGCAGGTGCTACCTTTCCCCACGTACCCAAACCCCTTACTGGTGGTATTGGTGGTCCTGCAGAAACCAATATGGCTTTCCAGGGCCTAAACAGTGATAAAGGAAATAGGTAAGGCACACAACATTCATTGCTCATCAGTTCCCACATGTGAACTAGGGCTGTTCCTTCCTTCCCTTACCAGGGAAGGAAGCAGTTATTTACTGTGAGGGAAGTTGCACCACTGCCCGCAAATGCCACACACACTGTGGTATACCGCTGTGAATCTGAGTTTGCTGCCAGCCAAAAGACTGATGATATCTCTGTCTCTTTTTAAATGGAGGAAAAGCTTCTCACATACCCTGACTCCAACAGAGCACTAAAATACAGCGCTATGTGTATGCTTTCTCAAAAAATGAAGAGTGGAGGGAAGGGGAGGGCAAAGGAAAAGGCTTTCTTTCCTGAAAATTAATGCTTTGATAAACATATAATACAACTTGGTTAAATGGCACTTTTATCAGTGCCATTTTATCAGATTCTGCTGTTCTCAACAATTTTAACCATCACACAAGTGCTTTGGGTGCTGCATCATTTTAGGTGTACTCTCCTGAAGGAACAGCCACATGCCAACAAATCTAGAACAAAAACTTTGCAGGGAAGGACTGGAAATGCTCAGACTGCCTATCTACATAGGAGCAGCTGGTGGATTTTCACTCCAAATTGGTGTTGCTTGTTTTGGGTTTTTGTTTTGTTTTGTTTTGTTTAAGTTACAGATACTGCAAGAAGGAGAAATCAAGTGATCCCGAGGGGAAAAGAGAGAATATTTCATATAAAAATGGAAATAAAATCACACTTGACTTGCTTTAAAAAAAAAGAAAAAAGTTTAAAAAATTAGTATTTTTTGTAATGATACTAAGTCAGATTTTCTCTTGCAATCTGACATTTTGTGGTTTCACAGTGGAAGGGAGGACAATAAGAAACTCTATATCTGCCATTGGGAATTATCTTTGCACGCGTGTGCCAGCAGGAGAAAAGCAGATGTGGATTTTGTCATAAGGGGCACCATCACTCATTCCCATAGCAGGACCAATAGATTGTGTATCAATAGAGTAGCATTAGGACTGAAATGAGATAGACCATTCATGATTGTAAAGATGAATTGCTGAATACCAATCCCCAAAAGGACACCCAAAAAATTCCCACAACTGATCACATAATCAGAACTCTGCTCCCCAAATTCTTCATGGTCAGCCTATTTTTGTCAACTATCAAAATGAAATTCACTTTTCAGAAGTGTATTTATAATCTGCACATAGTAAATAAGTCCTGCTTTTCTGAAATCTCCTCAGACATGCTCTAGTCTCATATTTTTATGTATTCCTGGAAAACAGTGAGCAACTTGACTGTCTTCTGGTGGGAGTTTGATATAACCAAAAAGAGATACGGTTTCCTCTGCTGAAAAGCAGAACTATGGGTACTGTAAGCACTGAGGCAAATGCAAGTAAGTGAGGTTTCTCAGTAGGAGAGAGGCAGAAATCAGGGCCAAGGGGGAAAAAAATTAAAAATGAGGAACTTCTTTTAGGTGAGAAAGGAATTCTTGGTGAATGGAGAAAATAAATTCTGGGAGAGAATAAATGGAGAAAATAAATTCTGGTAGAGTAAACCCAGAAAAAAGACAGCAAAATTAGATATTCTACATGCAAAATTTAATATTTTTATTCTTCATATCAAAGGTTTTTGTGCTTTCGTTGGAATTTTCCTTCATACTATGAATATCGTCTTTCATGTGTGGATGAGAAGTGGGAAAGGGATGTGAAAGAGGAGTGCTGATTCTACCTGTGATGATTCATAGTAAAAATTGATATAACCCCCTTCTTTTTCTCTCCATTAGTTACTGGTATTCTTCTGTCTCTTCCCATAGCATTAAATTATATGTAGCAGAGAAAAGGTCAGTGGAGGATGTCTTAAAATTTCTTAACCATCCATATCACCAGTCAAACAGATCTTCCCACTCCATTTGCTTATCTCCTGATTTGTTTTATGTATAACTCACTATTTTTCCTCCCATACCACCAAAGCTGATGGGTCTTACTGAGCCTGGGAAAATCATATAACGTGACTCAAGTCCTCATCTTGGAATTTAGTTTTAATCTTTCAGACCAGCGCTGAAGGAGCAAATTTGTGTCCAGTTCTGGGCCCCACAATTTAGGAAGCATGTTGAGATGCTCAAAGGCAGAGAGCTTGTCCAGAGAAGGGCAACATGGCTGGTGAAGGGTTTAGAACACAAGCCCTGTGAGGAGTGGCTGAGGCAGCTGAGGTTGTTTAGCCTGGAGAGGAGGAGGCTCAGGGAAGGCCTTACCACTCTCTACAACTACCTGAAAGGAGGGTGTAGCCAGGTAAGGGTTGATCTCTTTGCTCAGGTAACCAGTGACAGGACAAGAGGACACAGTCTTAAGCTGTGGCAGGGGAAGTTTAGGCTGGACATTAGGAAAAAATTCTTCACAGAAAGGGTGATTGGGCTTTGGAATGGGCTGCCCAGGAAAGTGGTGGAGTTGCTGTCCTGGGAGGTGTTTAAGAAAAGACTGGATGTAGCACTCAGTGCCATGGTCTATTTGAAAAGGTGGTGTTAGGTCATAGGTTGGACTCGATCTCAAAAGGCTTTTCTAACCTGCTTAACTCTGTGACTCCCTGATTCTTTTGTAAATGAGCACATTCTACTAACATGGTTAAAACTTGTCTGCTAACAGGAAAAGTCAATTGGCTCATCAGTTTGTACTGGGTGGTGCTGAACCCTGCTTTTTTTTTTTTTTTTTCCTTTGTTATTCCTACATTTAATACAAAGAAAACCATTAGTCTTCTGGAAGAAAAAAAATGATACCTGAGGTTTAATTTATTTGACAGGAGAGAAATTCAAGTTCCACACCAACAAACAGTAGCTTTACAAAAAAATACAGTATACTGTTGGCAAATTACTATTAAGAAATGCAGTTTTAAGAATACGAGTTTGTATCAGATTGTTGGCAACTCTCCGAAGCTGTGAGGATATACATAGTTGCTTTAGCAGCTATGGAAGAAATGGTAGGCCTAAGTGTCTTGCTTTTGTTTGTATCAATCTCTGTGACTGTTAAAGTGATAAGTATGTCCGACAAGTTTCATTTCAAAGAAACCTCTTTGTGACTAACAATGAGTTGATCTCATTACCTCTTCTTGTATCAGTCTGGTAAAAGAGTAAATCTGAAGTTCAATTTGTCAGTCTTTCTTCTTAATCAGTCTGGAAAAAAAGTCTTTAAACTAAAGTGACTAATTCAGAAAAGAAATAAATGGAAAACTAGATGTTCTTATCTTTTGAAATCTGGGCTTTAGCTGGAAGCTACATTTTTTTTATTAAAATACCTTTTATAAGCCTAAGATATTAACTAGTCTAGAAAGAACATTTATCAAAGCTACCATTAGTCTCTGAAAAGCAGTTAAGTCTGAAGAAAATGAAATTAAATATGAAAATTCAGTGCCACTGTGGAACGATCCCAAAAGCAGTGCATGGGAATATAAAAGTGCTGGTATATATTATAGTAGTTTAGCACATACCACACAGATCACACCATTACCTAATTATAATTAAAGTTGCTTAATTGTATTCCTACATTATTACCAAAGGCCAAGAATCAAGAGACCTTCACTCATATATGCCAGTCTCCCTCACTAAGGCTCATCACCTTTGAGATTACAGGCATCCACAATAGAGCAAATCAAAGCACCCTCTTGGTTTGCTGCTGTATCTTCTATATCACTCCATTCCATAAAATATGACCATTTAAAGAATATATTGTGCATAAGCTAAACTTATTGTAAAGAATTTCAGTTTTGAATAAGAGGATAAGAGTACTCTCAAAAGTAAGACACTACTCAAGCAGTAGAAAATACAAGTATTAGCAAAATAGCAATATCCAAACTGAGTCATTGAATGAAGAATAGGGCAAGATGGAGTGACTGCTGAGAATGTAACAGCAAAAGATAATGGACAAATTGGAAAATAAAAGGGTAATTTATAACATCAGTTGAAAGAAGAGTGAAGTCCAGGAATCAGCAAGGTGACCTCAAAGGCACTCAGTCAAGAAATGGCCTGAAATGGGAAGAGACTTGAAGCAGCTAGGTAGAAGAAGTCTCTCAAGGAGTATCAAAGAGTTCATAGTGAGATTAAGAAAACAACCTGACCTAGAAATAGAAAATGCAATGCTTAATATAAAAGTAATTGTTCTGTTCAAACATGTTTATTTAGGCATTCAAAGTTTTGGCTAAAATGAATAAATATACATTTTCCCCTATTTTATATTGTTATATATAGGATAGGTTTGAGTCAACTATTTAATCTTTATTTCACAACCATGATGCACAGGAGAAGTTTTCACATGTTCACAGAAGCTGAAATGCACATGTTTTTACAAGAATTCAGAGGAACATGCCAGCTTTTTCAATTTTTAAAAAAATTGTTTAAAAAATTGACTTTGCATTCTGTAATGACCTAAAAAAGCATGGGGAAGAAATCCATGTGAAAATGAGTGATGAGTAAAAATTCTGTACAACGAGAAGAAAGTCTGTGTTTGGTGGGGAAGGTTTGCTGAATGTGCCACTGAGCAGTATCTGGCACTGCCATCGACCCTGATGGGACTGTGTAGCTCAGGCTTCAGTTTGATACATTTGCTCTACCTTGCTTGTCTTCAGCAAACCCTGCGTCCAGTTCCTGCCACCCCATCACTTCACTGCCTGTCCTTGACTTAGAAAGCAAATTTATCCCATTTATGCCATCCCCTGTCCATGGCATATGTGAGTGGGGAACTTTTGCGGGATCTCTTCTTTCCTGCCCTATCTTTAACACTTTCCCCATCTTTTTTATGTTACATCCTAATACCTGCTTGCAAAACATTACTAGGCATTTTGACTTGGATGCCAAATTATATTTTCTTCTAAGAGTTTGGCTTTTTTTTGCCAAACTACATCTCTCATAATAGACCAAGTTTAGAGGGTTTCCAGCATATTCCTGGAAATGAGGCAAGGATGAGGCTGGAATACATTAAGAGAAAAGCAGCCCATACAGAGAGCTTAAACCACTAGAGACAAGAAACAGGGAGCTTCAAGACTGTAATCGGAACAGTTTCGTTATTGTTGTCCCAAAATATAATTTCTTCATTGCATTTAAAAATGAAGATATTCCAGTTAAGGACGACTTTTCTTGTGATGTTTCTAAACTGGAAACAAAAATGTGCAAGCAGTACCATATCTTCACACTGACAATATATTTCCAGGTAGCAACCCTATGCCAGAACATGTTTTGACAGAAAATTGACAATGAAACCGTCTTTTGAGGGTAGAAATAAAAAACAACTACAACAAAACAAACAGAATAATAATATCTACAGAAAACAGGTTTAAATGCGTAATTTCACAGTTTTACTAAAAGCATGCTTATGTCAAAGACATAATGATTGAGAGAGATCAGTGGAGGTCATTTAGTCCAGTCACTAACTCAAAGCAAAGCAAGTGATGCTGGTGTCAGAATTTCTTCCTCTTTGCCAGGAGAGAATTATGTTGATTCTTTCTTCCTCCCCCATATGGGACTGTGTCTTAACATTTTCCAACATGTTTTCATGTTGCACACTTTGTCCACTGATCTTCAACTCCATGTTACATGCAAATATAGTGCCAGAGATACAATGGGTTTTTTTCTTTGTTTTCTTTTTATCCTTAAAGCTGTTTTTTTTTTTTCCTTTCTCAGAAGGTTGCATTCCATTAAATGACCAGTGGTTTATAGAGTTGGGATGTTCATTATCATCTCCTGCCACTTCAGACAGTGAATGCATTCTTCTCTCCCTCATCCTGTCTTTATCTTAGCTGCTGTTGTTTTCAGATACCAGTCTCTTGCTATTTGGTGATATCAGCTCCTTTTATTTATTTATTAACAAAATATTATTTTCCCAAGAATTGTAAAGAATACCATCATATTACTACCTAGGTTTCCTACACAACTTAAAAGACTAGATGCTTGTATTTATTTTCTGAGGAAAAAAAATGGAAAGTAATCCACATCCAGTAACCTGATCCCACAGAAGAGGGAGGCTGAGTCATGATTTCTGAATGCTGAACTCCTGAGATTGGCCATACTGGTGATTAGGAGAAATGTTCCTCAAACGCAATAGCAAAAATGAAAAGAAATTATTGTATGTGATTGATTTACAAGTATGAGAACAAAACAAAGATGCAGATGGTGGAGAAATGAAATATAAAGGCAGGAGAAACTGGATGAACATCAGTGTTTATAGGAATGACGATGAGGGAGAAAGAAACAAGGGCAGTAATGGTAAGTGAGGAACATTGTCTGTGGCAGTCAATACTCAATGTGAGCACTGTTCAATCAATATGCAAAGAAGCAGCTAAAGTGGCTACATTAAAAGGCTCAGGGAAGAAGTGAAAATGGCTGCAGCACATACAGTGTGCATTTGTTAATCAACAAACAGCTGAAGTCGTGCCATCTACTGTGACATGCAAAAGCATGAGGCAGGGAGCAGGAAAACAAAGGTTAAGTGAATAAAATGTGATTGATTATTTACAAGGCCAGCACGCAGGTGAGAAGCAAAAGCAGTTAAGACTGAAGGATAAAAAGCACAGTTCTTTGTAATGACAACAGAAAAAGTCTAAAACACACACACCCACACCCACACACACACCTGCAGCCCTGCTCTGCTCAGGGCCCTTCCAGCCTCACACGCACCAGAGGAGCTGCAGAGTGGCTCAGGCAGGCAGGAAATTTCCCACAGCAATATCCCATCCTTTTGTCCAAAGTCCCTCTAATTGCTGAGAATTCCCCTGTGCAAATTCTGTCTTCTTCCAGGCATACCCTTAACATTCATACAATACCACCCCTTTTAGTCCTATATTAGAGTAATAAGTAGGAACTGTGATTACCTCCCACCACCATACACATTCTATACTGCTAATAGTGTGCACTCTGCTCTTTCAGTTCCTTTCGCTATACACTGATCTGCTATTTCTTTGGCCTTTTCCCTTTCCAGATCTTCACTTTCCTTTTTTTCCTTCCACTCATGGAATTTATTTTTATTGTAACATATTACGAAATAAATGCAACTTGTCAATGGAATAGAGAAGGACACATACAGACAGCACAGTGCAGTCTAGAAACAAAGGAGAGTAGAAATATTAAGTTAGAGCCTTTAGAGACAAGAAGGACAGCCACTACTAGACTGGTGATACCATGACATTTTTTTCTTGTGGCTTGTGTTTGTTTATTTGGGATTTTTGAATATGGGGTAGGGTTGGGGTTTTTTCAGCTTATGAATAAACTGAAAATTTTCCCAAAGGGGCTATCTTACAAAACAAAAGTGAACAGGTGCAATCAATTATATATCAGTATACTACAACAGGAATTATTCAGTATTCTACATTATTATCTCAGTATTCTACAACAGGATCTATCAAGAGATTTGTGACCATAAGTCATATACCTTGTTTGTTTAACAAGACTGCCCAGGACGGTTGTTCAGAGGAAATTTCTCAGCATAATGAGGAGTCTGAATATTACCCTTTGAATAGCTGAACAGGTCATGAAATTACAAACTCTGAGAAAAAGAACATAGTTAGACTGTGATGGACATAGCCCTTATGAGCTTACAGTTCCATTTTCTGCCTGGATGTTGAAATTCTACAACACATTAAACATTTTAGATATGAAATATTAAAAACCAATATAAGGCCCTGAGTTCTCAGCAAATTTGACTTAGGTTTCCCATAGTAATTTGAAGTGGAAGACATTTAGCATAAGAAAAACACCGTATGTATTTCTAAGAAGGACTCATGAAAACCTTGCTGTCTCTGGTCTGAGATAATTTTACACCATGATATGATGGAGTTAGACATTATAGATTACAGATCACTCCCATTACACTCCTGCAAAACTCAACCAGTAGGGGGCACAATACAGAATCAAATGTTTTTCACAGATATGCTATGTTTGAAAATATGCTTTAGGTAGAAATACCAGGAAAATACTTTTCAAGTACCTTTTTTATTATAAAATATTTAATTATTTCTGATTAAAAATTAATATGAAACCACAGTTGTACCTAACATGAAAATTCATTCTTTTCTTAGAATCTATCGATTGAAAAAAATATTTTCGTTAAATCTACATGCAATCATGTTTTCTAGCACCTTTTATGGAATTGGCATTTTTATGGAGAAATCTCCATGAAAGCATATACTCTATGTCTGGCTTTCAAAAACTCTTTAGTATAAAGAAAGAAAAAAAATCAGATTTTTCTCTGTGCTATTTTGTACAGTTACTCAGATATCATTATCAACTAAAACACTCCACATAATAGATTCATCTATAGACATATAGAGTCTGCATAAGTACAAAAAAATAGGCATCAATATTCAGATAGATTGATATTACTATATACTCTTTCATCTGCAAGTAAAGAAAAAAAGAGTGTAAAACTTAGGAGAATAAATATTACCAATAATGTTCAGAATACCACAACCTTATCATTGAATTTTATATTTTCCATAACATGAACAGTGACAGAAGCATGTTCATAAATGAAGGGGAAAACAGCACTCTGTAACAACAGGTGCACATTATGTTAAGGGGGAAAAAAGCTTTAACAAATGACAAGGAAATTCACATATCTTAAGGAAGTATTTAGCAGAGTTCCATACAGGTGTGCTTACATCTATGGAGGCTTGGGAGCCCTCTGTAATAATTTTCAAATCTATTTGATAATTTCACTCACACTGGACAGAAAGTAAGAGTCTCACAGATATCTGACAGAAGAGAAAGACAGCATCAATATCATGGAGGGCTTAGGGCTATTTAGATGTTCACCTATTGCTGGTCACTGGGGTTTGGTTCAGCTGAGAGCCCTTACAAGCTTCACAGCTGTAGAAAGGCTAGAGTTGCTATTTTCATGTTATTTAACATTTCATAATACCCAAACTCAAGGAAAATCGAATTTGATTATTCACATTTACAGAGCAAGTTTTCAGAGATCACTGTTCTTTGTTTATTAACATAACTATGGATTTTTGCAGCCTAAGCAGAAGTAACTTCTTGAGTATTACGGTACTCGCAGTAATGACTTCACAATGCCACATGGAGGTGAAAATATCTAGACAGAGGCCAGGGTTTTGCAGGATACTCTGCTGCAAAGGGAAGCCTTTCCTAAGGGAAATGTTAATGGAAAAGGATTCTGAGAAGGACAGATTGCCTAGTCATTGTCACTCCCATAAGGTTAAATTCACAAGTGAATGGGGAACAAATCATAGTCAGCCTCAGTGAGAAATCTTTATCTACTGAAGGAAATGTGCTAGTTATTGGAGGAGCATTTCCTTCATACAATTATGCATATCTGCATAATGGTAAACTTTAGTTTACCCAGCCACAGTGACATGGATTAAGATAGTGGAGTGAAAGGGTTTAGACTTTATTCAGTATTAGTCCATGGTGTTTCAACAGTACAGAATACACATGTTGAAAAGGGATTGGGGAAAGGTAGTTTTGTGTCAGCTGATTTGATACAGAGAGGGCTGAGAGGGAGTTTCCCACACTCATCTCTATGGGTCTGAACTCTTTATACAACATGAGAAGGTGACATTAAAAAGACATTTGTGTGGGCTGACAAGGAAGAAAATGATGAAACCAGACGGAGTTCTGGAGATATAATTCATTGATAGACAAGCAATAAGCAGCTATGGCAATCTGAGTTCATTACAGAAGACATAAATCAAAAAAACCTGATAAAGTCAGGATATATGGAGATGCCATGTAGTACAGGAAAAGGGCTAATACTGTGACCTGTCATAATGTCAGAATTATTTTAAGGTAGCAAACATGGAGCTGACTTTGAAGAGTACTTCATGAAACATGCAGGCACGTTTGGCAAATTCAAGTACTGGTGTATAAAAAAGGAAGTCCTGCCAAAGCACTCCTCAGGACACTGCACTAGTTATTGACCCTAGGTGAAAGTTACTTCTGTATCAGTTTAAGAAATTTAACCTTTTCTCCCCTCCCCAGCCTTCAGCTTTCCCAAGAATATGCTCTGTAAATTCTATTCCAACTACCCAAATTTTATATTTGCTGAATGTTTTTTTCCAACATTGTTCTCTTGCAAGCATAATAGTATATACATGTTGAAAAATGCTGTAAAGATAGGACAGCATAATTTCCTCAGACTCTAAGGGGATTCATCAATTATCCCCAAAGCAATAATTTTGGGAATGGGAAGGTATGTTTCCTTGCCATTTTAATCCCCCTGGGCAAGACCTTAGCATATTCCAGGTAGGATTTTCTATAAGGGCCTTATTTAGATGGGCTGTGTAGTCACCTAAGGAAATGTAAGAATCACAGTGAGGTTTATAAAAGCATCCAATTTAACGGTGGATTAAAATTATCAAACCTAGGCTGAAAAGCAAAAAAATAAAGTGAAATAAGACTCTCACAGTATTTAAACACTCTAAAAAGTCTCAACTAAATCGAATTTAAAAGCATGCACCACAAGAAAAAAAACCAATTGGCTTTCTGTTCCTACGTTATTTATGAGTTTATGAAAATTTCACCTTGGCAGCTGTCACTTTTTGATTTTGACAAAAAATGCAAATGTCTCAGTTCTATAAATAGTTGTAACATCATCTCATGTTTTCTGTATTAAACAAGAAATAATTAGGCATGTAACACTATTCTGGTAACTTAGGTGTAGTGGCTGCCAATCATTTTATAAAGTCAGTGAATTGACTGGACTGTTTCAGTGATCATTGATGGGTGCTACCTTTTTCACTGTCTATAGTTGCTGCAAAAAATTATTAGTCTAACTAAGACAAAAATAATGTTAATGTCCCAGAGTCTGTTGTGAAGTAAAATGAGTGAAGAGCCAGCCTTATGTTTGGATCCCATTTGAAACGTTATTCATGACATTTTCCAACAGAAGTTGCAATTAGTGTCATGAACATTGCTGTCATTGCAACGCAAACACTTTGTTTCTCATCTGTCAAAATCAGAGCAGCTGTCACAATTCAACTAAATTGAAAAGAATTGTAATTAGAAATCCCTACTTTATAAAATTTCCCCTATAGTTTAGCCAAAGTCAAAGTAGTAATTATACAGATTTCAGTCAGAAATGCAGTCTTCAAACTTTTAAACAGAAAACATTGCCTTTTTTGCTTTCCTGAGTGACAAGAGTGATTAGAAAAAATGGAGGTTAACTGAGATTAAAATATTACTTCATATTCCCAGTATTAGAAAGTAATACTGTGAAAAAAAATTAAATCACATATATTATTTATAATCTTCTATCCCTTAAGTGTTTTCTGTATAGAAAGTTGATGCATTTACTCTGGAACAAATAACGTAATGGGCCCATTAAATTGGCATTTAGAATTAGAAACTGAGCTTGCATCATAATTTTTCAGGTACTCAGAGAGATAGATTCCACCAGAAAGCTTTTGTTATTTAAATAAGTAAATGATGCAGAAAAGTATCTGATGTAGTTACAGACCCAACATAGCTGCTGGTTTTGGCAGAATAAGAAGGGAGGATTAGTTTTAAACCTTTCATCCAATTCACAGATCACTACTGGGCCTGTTGTTATAGTGAGGGTAGTACGTAAAATTTATGAAATTTATGAAAAATTTGCAGCTGTGACTGGCTTTATTTATTTATTAAGAGGTATATTAATTAGTCTAAATGTCATTTGACCTGTACAGCCATTAATTCTTAAAAATAAAACAGTTTTCTGGAAAGTTCTATACTTTTTTTTGCAATACTTTGCAAATATTTCTGCTTCTTAAAAAATTACCCTTTATTGTTTATCAGAGACATTATTCAGACAATTCTTTATTACTATTTGCTTACCTTTAATCTCAACAAATTCACCAGCACATTTCTTACAGAGTAACAAATAGACTCAGCAAAATACTGACAGTCAGTTCTCTGTCCCAAAATTTCTTCAGAAAGATAACAAGGCAGTTAAATAATGAGGGAGTTAAACTTCTTTATGAAGAGATCTAAAAGTTTAAGATTGCTGAATAAATTATTGACTGTTAATCATTCTTTATTTCTATGTATTCTTTATTTATTTCCCATTTGAATGTCCATTTCAACTTTTTTAATACACTTACATCTCCCTTTATACAAAAGCCCGTGTTTTCAGTTAGGTGTATGAAACAAAAGCATACTGAGGTATCCAAGTAAGTGACCTGATTTTTAGAGATGTTGAGATTCAGCTCCCAGTGTGATCAATATGTATTGATTCTACAAACTACATTCTCTTTATGCAGTTGAAAACATACCAATATTGCCATCCAGTATTTCATCAGGAAACTATAAAAACTTCTCAGATATCTGTATTATTGACAAAGTAAAAGAAAGTGTCAAACTATAATTCCAGTGGTGTATAGTGTTAGTAATGCTCAACATTGATTTGTAGAGTTTGAATTAGACAACTCATTTATGTATTCTCTGAAATGCAACAAAACTTTTCAAACAGAATGCTATAGAGAAGGGCTTCAAAAATGTCTCTTACCTCTCAGACAGTTCACTGAAATCTTTTCTCTTAGAGATGTAGCTAATAATAGTATATATTCATATTCTAAATTTTGTGTAAGAACAGTTCCTCTGTGAAGCCAAGCCACTGATCCTGAAAGGTGTATGTTTTGTTCGTATCATTCCTACCATCCGGCAAATGCCATAACTTCCTTCACCTTATAGCCCTTACTGGATTATAAACTGGAAAAATCGACATCCCATCTCTGTTAACCTTTGGCAAAGCTTGAGGAACTATTTCTTGCTCTTGAAGAAGCCATCTAATTGCTAATCTATAATCCTTTTAATATGCTCTACGTTGTGGATTGATCTATTGCCAGCTGACCCAGCAGTGCTCATGGCTATATTAATCCTATTATTCACATGTTCCAGTGGAACTCTTTAATGAAGTCTGAAAGGCATGCATACTACTGATATTAAGGATGGTTACACTTGTATTGCACCTAATTATGGAACACTCTATTGTATCACCTAATTGTGCAAATTGCTTTTTTTCCCAAGGCCTAATCTATTTCAACTACAAGCTTTATCATATTGTTTTCATCTGTGTTCTTTCTCTTTGGAGCCAATGACTTATTTACAGCTTCAATGTTATGTTTTTAATATGCTAATAAGCATTACATTGCTTGACCAGACTGAAAATTAAATTAGCAAGGTAAACAAAGATGTTCTGAAAAACAGGAGTCATAAATAGTAATAGTATCTTGTATAATTAGAATTTAACTCAAGGATTTAAAACCACTCTGAAAACAATGACTCGCTGCTAGATCTTAACATACTCTTTTAGGAAAACATATTTAACAGTATTATGAATTTGTAGAGAAAGAAATTATTAAAACATGTTAATAGCTATGACACTCTACTATCATCTGCCACAGTTCTTCAATCTTGACTCTTTGCCATTCTTCCTTATAGAAAATACAGAAACATTAAGTTTTACATTGCCTTCTCCTTTAGGAGTTTGAAGCAATTCACAACTCTTGAGGCTGATGTAATCCCTTTCATTGTCCTATACTAAAATATAAATCTGTCTTTCCACTTCATGCATTGCACAGCAACTAAGCACGTCATCTGTAAGCACAGCATCAGAAAAATTTTCTAATCCAGCCATCTGTAATCCAGTGCAATTTAGAAAATAAAGGCCCCTGTTCCCTTCACTGATGCCCTTCACTGAGTCTTATTATGGTTTGGGTCATGTATCTCCACAAAACTTGCCCTGCAGTTACAAGAGAAATCACTTACCCTTCATGATGCCATAAGAAAAATAATAGTTTGCTCACTCAAAAGATCACTCAAACCAATTGTCACACATTTTCCTGTCAACCACCCCAAGAAATAAGAGCATCAAGAACACAACCTGTGTTTTTTGAACTGTATTTCTGCTGTATTATCATCTTACACCAACTTGGCAGTAGCCTCCTTTTACATTGTATTGGAAACCCTTACAAATTATAGAATAGTAAGGATGTTGTGATGTCTCAGTGGTTGAATTATCAGAAGAATACATATACTCCTCAAGGGCTCAGCTGAATAGTAACCTTCAGCTACCTGAGCTTTTTCTCTTAGATCTATTTCAAAAAATTAAATCTATCTATTCAATCTATTAAAGTGTAACCTTAGACAAGTAATGTAACAATTGATCACTTTGTTAGTCTTGATGAGTTTTATGTATTTACATAGAAATACAGATTCACAACAAAATATGCTTACAATAGCCAGTTTATACTACACAATATTGTGCAACTGGCTATTTGCTTGTGCTTCATAAACACCAGAGAAAATGAGGATGTATGCATGTTCTCTCTGAAACACTTCATTAAGGTTGTCTAATTAGAATGCCACTTGATTATCCAATATAATTGTTGCAAGTGCTTATAAGACATACAAGTGCTCATAGACACGTCTAATTCAGGATAATATTTTAAAATGCATTACACTGGTGGCTTTGGGTGTCATAATTGTAAATAAAACTTCAGCAGCTGCACATTGCTCAACATGTATGAGCTTTCTTGACAAAATACTGGTCTAACAAAATTCTCTTGAAAGAATAATCTCCTCTGGCAAGTAGTTTGCTTTTTCTTGCAAGTCTGTTGCTTTCCCAGGACACTCTGCCTAATCACTTCATGAGTCTTTCCATAAAGCATCCTTCTTTCCTCTCTGAACATGCATCTGAAGTTCCTGACAAAGAAAATCAGAGACAGTAAGGAATTCAGTCTGTCTTTTCATGATGTCAGAAATTTGGGACCTGCTTCAGAGGACCTGTGTCTGACAGCATAGACCCAGACAGCATTTCCTACAACTAAGAGCCCAAGAGCTACTCGAAAGTACTTTCTCGTGCTATTTTGCCTCACTAACCTATGCTGTACAACATAACCATGCAACCCCCCTGAAATACCACCCACACTACAGGAATCACCTAGAAATGAGACGTGGTGCTTAAAGAGATTTGATAAGCCAGAACTAGAGACCAAAAATTCACCTGAAGTTGTGGTGTAGATCAGCTACCCAAGACAAGTGTTCCTTCTTCTCACCAGTAACCTCATTGTCATCCCAAGGAACCTCTGAATTAGGTGAGATTCAGCACGCACAACAGTGTAACGAGCTGGGACAGACAGTAGGTAAGAAAGATAAGTGAAAAAATAAGTAGTTCAACTATGGGAAATCAATAGATTATTCAATCCTTGGCAATGCACACTATTAACATAAATGTGTTCATTAGTCTGCTAATAGATTTAGCAACCAAAAACTTTTTTTTTCTTTAGGAGCATGAACACCACAGAATATAAGAGTCTCTGACTCTCTTAAAAGAAGAGAACTATGTGACTGTTGGATGTATTTCCTTTGGTCAACACTAGCAAACACTCATCAAATTGGAAAAAAAAAAAAAAAAAAAAACAAAAAAAAACCCCCCCAAAAAAAAAAAAAAAAAAAAAAAAAAAAAAAAAAAGAAAAATCCAACTGGCTATGCAGGACATCAACATTGCCCTGGTGATCCCTTAGAAGTTAGTTGGCTAACTGAAGCAGGAAACCATTAAAGCAGCCAGTAAGAATTGAGTTAGGACAATATTATCAGTCATATAGGCTGGGGTATTAAAGGGTATGAAAGGCCCAGAAGATCATAGATTGCATGCAAAAATGAAACCATCTGGGAAAACATATATAGAAGTTGATTTATTTTTTACTATTTCAGACTCCTGAGATCCTGCCCAAATTCTTTATGTTCTCTAGGATTACAATTTCAATCTCTTATCAGCTCATTTGTTTAGTGTCTTATCTTTGAAAGAAACTAAAAAAAAAAAAAAGGTGGCTAAGATTTTAGTTTTGGAGACGAGGAGAAGAAGGAAGAAATTATTTATGTCATCTTAGATTTTGACTAAATGACATTGATTGTCACTATCAGTCTATTTCCACATTATTTCTAAGATATCTGTGATACTTTATACTTAAGAGCCATATGTGTGTATCACTTTTCTGATGTGTTCCTTAGAACATGTTGAAGTAAATTGGCATGGATTAATTTGAGTCTTAAGGTATTGAGGTTTTGTTTTGCTTGGAGTTTTTTTTCAAACAATTTAAACTATTTTAAATTGCTCTTAAAACAATTTTCATTTACTTCCATAATGAGCAGAAATAGTTCCTTCATTTTTTAAAGTTAAAATGAGATTATCTTTTCTTTTTGGGTGTTAATGAATTTTTATCTCTGCAGGTTGTCAATTTGTAGTTTGGATGCTGCTGAACTAAACTTTGAACATCTTTGCAAGAAGGCGTCATAAAGTTTCTGTTGATGATACAGTTAGAGAATCTGAAAAGACTGAAAGAGATTTAGATACTTCTGCTAATATATTGATGAGCTCTCTTAAAATTATCAGATTCACAGGTGTGTTAGACATACTGTGTTATTTGGCTAACTTTACTCTGAGAGTTGGCTAGTAGAGCTCCACAGAGCCATTAGCTCCTGACCTCTGACCTTGAAGTCACTTTGAAATTTTGAACAAAGTTTCCATTATATGTAAGATTAGCAAATAATTTCTCTGTTGTTTACTGATTACACCTGTTATTTGCTTTCCCCAGAAACAGGTATTAGAATTCACATATCATCAGTTCATCTCAAGGATGTAATTCACTATAATAATTTGCAAGTACAATATGTGATGCTTCTCTGTACAAAGTACAGCACAAATTTTAATTAAATTTCCCAAAACTTAAACTGACTGGACGATGTATAATTTTCCTGGTAGTATACTGCGTTCCTAATTTCTAGCAAAATATAATGAACAAGTCAATATTTAGAAAATAAGTGGCAGTAAATTCACAGATTAAGCACCTGTTTCAAAGAACAGCTCAACTATATTTAAAAGACCAAAATCAAAGTTAACTGTAAATTGTCATAACTATCTGATTTGGGAGTTGTTCGATCAAACAAACCTAAGCAGCAATATGTTTCATAAAATTGTGAGAACCTTGCGGCAAAGCTATCAAACAGAAATAGCAACATTAATCAAAAATGGCTCACTGCAATAAGTGAAGGTTTAATAAGTATGAATGTAGTGAAGCAAAACATTTAGTTAACCCTACATGCTCTGCTGAATCAGCAGACTACACTAGGTTGTTCTAGTAAAGCATGTTTGTATCATAAAGTAAGTGAAAGAATCAGTTCGTGTGGTGCCACCAGTCTATTTATTTGTGAAGAAAATTTTAGTGTAGAAGAAGAGAAAGAGGGAGACTGTTCATTTGCAGCAGGTAAAAATTAATATTTCATTTATGCTAAGTCCAATGGAAAAAGTATTACCTGAGGGACAAATTCAAATAGTTTCAGGCAAATCTTATATTTTTTCTTAAAATCCGACCCAAAAAACCATGTTCTGGGTAAATGTCACCCTAAAGTTTAAAAAATATATAACTAATATTTTTGGGACATGTTTTCCTTGTTCTATACCAATGGAGACTCATCAGTGGCTTTTGTTTGGTTAGTTTTTTCCCAGGCTATCTCTAAAGAATATTTTTTAACAGTCTAGTTATTTTGAAACACGGTTAGTGCTCTCAGTGGGCTGTAATGAGTTACACTGTGCAAAGTCTATCCAGAAGAAAAAGTTCACACAGGGAAAAAAAAATCAACATCTTTAAAATATGTCAGTTTGGAATGTACTTTACTTCTAGACATACTTCATTAATTGAGTGGGGGTTTTTCCCCTCTTTTTGGTTACCTTTAAACTCCATATAACTCAACAAGAAAGAATATGGTACAATGGAAAAAAAATTTCCCCATATGATAGAATTAGATAATATAAATTTAAGAATAATGATTTTAATATAACTTTAAGAATAACTCCTTTAATGCATTAAGATAAACGTGATAAAGTCTGTGCACAGTTCAGGCTGTAATGCACTGTGAACCAGGCAGTGGACATACAGCAAGTCCAGGCTCTGAAGTCTGTGAAATTTTTCTTAAAAGAACTATGGCTAAATAAATATTAGGGTTAAGATTATAAGAGTATCTGGAAGGACATGGAAATATGGATGATAAATAAAACAATCTACTGAGGATGGATACTGTGTCTGGAGGGTTACCATTCAGTGCAGGATAAGCTGAGAAACAAAGAAGCTGTGCGAAGGGAAGGTGCTGTGGAGAAAAGCGACATAGTTTTTCTATCTTCTAAATTTCTGAACTAGCAATCAGAAGAACATTTAAGCATGCACCAACCCAAAACAATGCAGTGCAGTAAGGTGAGGATAGGCAATTCTTAGCTGAGTCTCCTCCCACTTGTAACTCTCCATCCATCCCACCAGTTTCAGGGTCTTGTGGAAGCTATTGCTGCTATGAGTTAAAACATCTGGCACAGGGAATTTTCACATTTCATTTCTACCTATGCATTTTGAACTGCTCACAGTGCCATCAACTGTGTGAGGAAAAAGACCTAATGACTTTGATAGCAATATAACAAAGAAAGAATTTATTTCTTTTTGTTCTCTCTTCCTCTTCCACACTAGGCTTCTATTAAACTCTTCAAAGTATTGCAAAGACAAATGATGCAAATACAGTCAAAAATTTACTTATTGGTTCAAATAATTAAATCCTGGGAGATTTATATTGAAATTATTTCTGAATTCAGACAAGGGACTTAAGTACCTTTCTTCATATTACAAGAGTATTCACCAAATTTTCTACTGGGAAGGGTTCAACAGATGTTTGTTTTTAAGTCTCTCTCAGTTTTGAAGGGTCAGTGGCACAAAATAACTTCCAGTACTGTAAAAAACTCTACATAATACATATATGTAAGGTAAAAATTTTAGAAGAAAGTGCAGCGAATGAAGTAGCTGGAAAGAGAAGTCTTAAAAATAAGTTATTTTCTGATGCTTAACCAAATAGCAGCAAACAAAAAAAATCACAGTTTGAAACAACAAATTTAAGTAAAACAATTTTATTTAATAATCTGCAAGGATAAGCTACTTAACTAGTTAAAAGTAACGAGTCATGAACCAGGAAGGAAAAGAGACTGGAATGTGTTTGAAAACCAGTATCACAATTAAGTATATTAAAACTTAGAGTTTAAGACAGAGTTATAATTTTAATTGAAAGATTTATCTTTGCAGCATTTTTGTGCTTCTCTGTAGAGCATCAGAACTAATCAGTCAGGAAATAGCTATTTTGTTGAAAATTTCCTCCCAGTCTTAGCTGACCAAGCAAATCCATTTTGACACAAAGTGATTGCTTTGCTTCACCTGCATAGTTTCAATGTGGCAGCAGGTACAGAAGTTCCACTGGAAAGATGCCTATGAATTTTGATATTCCCTTGGAGATAGTGGAGGAACGGATGGTGGTGACTGTGCTGGCTTCGAAGGTTTGTCAGTTGTTGCTCTGACAAGGTCTCGTATATGATATTAACTTGATGGATGTTTGGTTCTTGTGGAGAGTTTGGCAAGCTCAAGACAGTGTTCAAATTAACAGAATTTTCTTTATTAGAGGGAGAAATTAAGGAAGACTTTTAAAAATACAGTGTTCCACTACAACTTGCTATCATTCAATGATATTCATATACATTAGTTTATATTATACCATGTGAAAACTAGAACTACAGAGTTTGTAGTATTTGTAACTTGTTTGGCCTCTGCTTTCTGCTTTAAATTTGTACGTGATATTAAAGTATTGAGAAAGCGGAAAATACATACATTAAACTTGCAAGCTAGTGTGATGCTTTGTGCTTTATGGTAAAGTTCTTAATGGCTTGATCTCAAATTCCTGTGAAAATACGCAGTAATTTGGAATCTTTTTTCACTGCATGCACACAAACACATGTATTCACAGAAGCCTGTCTGGAGAGAGATACCAAACTGAAAGGTTTTTAATACTAGCTAGTATTAATGTATTTTTAGTTGGAAGATGCAAGACTGGTCTATAGAGAAACTGTCTCAATGCCATGACATGAGTTACAGTATTAATTTAGTTTGTAGAAGACCTGAAATAAAGTTCCCAAATCTTATTCTTCCATTTTTCTGTGGTTTAAATCTCTACTTTTGATTGAATATCATACTTAGATGCAAAAAATCTTTCTACACATTTCTGAACATATCTCCCATACTACAACAGTTCCACAAAGTTGTTCATTTTTAAGGGAATTTTTTCTCGTCACATCTGGTCAGGGGTATAGTAGTCATTAAGGGGGAAAGTTGTCTCAACCACTGATTCTATGCAGGTATCTTAAAATGGACATTTTTGAAGATTGTGGTGGTCAACAGCTGGCCTGAAGGCCTCACAATAATAATTAATCCCATTTTATAACTCCCTTTTTTATAACTGAAATGATTGAGATAGAACTGAAATTATATAAGTACCTTGACCAGTAGGTTATGTAAGGAGAGCAGGCCCAGGCCATTGGGGAGCAAGCAGCTGTTGGCTGGATGGCCGGGTGGAAACTGGTTCAGCCAACAGCAAGCGAGCGTGCGCACCTTCAAACCCTGTATAAGTAACCGAGGACTCAATAAAGTCGGTCTTGTGCATGAACCCTGGTGTGTCGTGTCGCATTCCTGCCTCTGACATCAGGCAACACCAATGAAAAAAAAATGTATCTTATCGTGATATTCACCTCCTTCAATAGAGCCAGAGGGAGGAAGATGAAAGTTCAGGGAACAAAGAGTCTTACAAGAACTGTTGCTTGATTTTTACTGATTAAGCTTTTACTGATCCAGACAGAAATTTGTATGTGTTTTTAACAACATATTAATTGATCATTATTGAAAAACACTGCTTTATACTTTAAAGACAGTCACTTTATTCATTGTAAGGCTTACTCATGCATGGAGAATGAAGTTGTAGGTTTCTGCCAGTTTCTAGACTAATTTTTTACAGACTATTTTACATTACTGAATATAAAAGCTTGCATTTTCCCGTTTTTAATTTGGTCTGTATTCCAAGAGTGGGTTAGGTTTTTTCCCAAGTCGGTACAGTAAAAATATATTTAAAAAGAAAACACACATACACACATACACACACACACACACATAACCCCAAAACAAAACCCACAAAACCTCAGAATACTTGAAACACAGAAACATTTCAAAATATTGCAAGTACTTTCTCTTCTGCAATTTCTTATTTCTAAAAGGGCATCAGCTCTATGACAGCACTTGCTAAGTCACCATTATACCTGTAAACCTTGAGATAGAAAAATGTTTAATGGCAAGATACAGAATATGGCTTGATGTGGAAAGAAACACAATATTGATTCCTCATAATGTAGCATACTTTGGCAACTGAAAGCAGTATAAAGCCTAGTCCACTGAAGTGGGCAAAAATTTCTTTGTTTTTTGTATATTTAAAATAATTAAATAAACACATTCTTTTGTAATTGGACCATATACTTTTAAAGAAAGTTTTTGTATTAAACATGGAACCTCTGTTTAGAAAAAGCCAATTATTTTCCAAGATAAACACTATTGCAAATAGTGAAAACAAGCAGAAAATATAATTTGAGCATGAAAACCATCTTAAACAGGGAAAAAATAAACCTTTTCTATTTCAGAATATTTCTCATTCCTATGAAACATTGTCCTCCTTCTCTAATGCAGAATTCAATTTCCAGCAAAAAAGACATAAAACATTGATAATGGTAATGGATATTAATCTGAAATTGAATGAAGAAAAAAAAAGCATGCATTAATATATGTTAATGTTAGTGTTTGTATAATATCCATAATATCATAATATGTTTTTAATGTATTTAGGCAAACTGGAAACAACTGACATTAAGAGTGGATTGTAAATCCCTTTATTTTGTATGGCCAGATATAATTTACATGCTGAGATCATTATGTGTCTTGTCATATATTTGCAATGAAAATAGCAATGAAATAAATTAATCTGGCACTACCAAAGTGGGCATTGCAGTACAGTCTCTCTGAGGTTTTGAGCTTCAAATATACCCCAAACATCCAGACAACAAACTGGATACGTAGTATCATATATACTAGTTTACACCACAGAGTTCTCTTAACACACAGAGAAACTGCCAATATGCCCTTGGAAAACATATTGCATTAAACATGTCGGTATCAAACACCATCAGTTTAATGAAACAGATGTTCAGGATTCCAAGTGGATTGAATGACACTGATAACTTAATTCACAAGTAATAGTCAATATAAAATATGATTTTCTTAATAGAGCAGAGCACAGTATTGATAATTAAATAAACTTTTAATAATGAATCTGTCACAGAGTAAGAAGTGCCATGAATCATTCATAGTTACATGCTTGAGGCAAAAAGTGAAAAATGGCTGATTTTTTCACTTTTTTTTTCCAGCCAGATTTGCTTTTCCAAATTGGCTGGCCAAACCAGCTGTATAATGAGGTCAAATTTTTGACAGGGTTAAAACATCATGGGTTTACATTTTTTAAATACGGTGGCAGTACAGGTTTAATATTCACTAAAATAAACAAGATTTTGTAAAGTAAAAAACTATAATAGAATCTACACAAGGTTTCCATTGCAAAGCAGTAGTAAACAATAGCCATTCTTAATATTTCACTATATCTACTTCCTACAGATATATGTTCTTTCTTCAGTTCAGTCCAGTCTGGAAGTGTCTATCATGACTTGGGGTAAGAACTGAAACATAGCACAACTCTCCCATATTCTGTCCATGGAGTTTTTGTGTTTTATGTACTCCAAAAAATACAGTCATCTTTGATGTACCAGGAAAGCTCTGAGGTTTCTAAGGTGGCATGTTAAAGATGCCTCAGAGAGGCACCTCACACAATGCCATGCAAAGAGACAGAATTTACTCACAAGAAAGAATATTGGAGGAAGAGAAAAAGTTATGTCAAATTTGCAGATTACACCAAATTGGAGAAGACATTCAACAGGCTCAAGGGTGGGGCTGCCACCCAATAGGACCTGTAAAGTCTGGAGGAAGGGGTCACAGGGACCTGATGAAATTCAGCAAGGACATATGCTGAGTCCCACACGTGGGAAGGGAGATCACCTTGTAATGATATAGGCTGGGAAGCAGCCCTGCTTAAAGTGCCTGGAGCAGCTTGCAGAAAGTGAGTGAGGTGAGCATGAGCCCACTGTTAGTTATTGGTACTGCAAGGGTATAAACTGGCCCTAGTATTTTGTTGTTCAGTCCAACTCTGCTGAGTTTTGTGTAGATGAAAGAAATCCAGGTAGAATAGAGACTATTCAGTCAAATAGCCAGTGAAGACTGGAAACAGTGTTAGAGACCATCTTGGAGTAGACACTACCCAAAGGGGCTTGAGTGCTCCAGACTTTACTCTTCTGTTGTTCTGTTCCCATCTTCATCCTCCTGAGGGTCAAGCAACAGCACAAAATATTTATTTGTTGCAGTCTATGTAGCGCAGATTTACATCTTACATACATAATTTTAAAACAGATTAGTTTAAATTACAAAATTAGATAAATTAGCTTGTATTGAGCTCCATTCTGCTGTGACTCCTCTTGTTCCACTTAGCTCTCTGACAGCTTACTTTACCATAGAGACACAATGCTGCAAACTGCAAGAGAAAAACAGCTCAGGAGAGAAACTACTCAGAAGATAATTGGTGACCTCTAGTATCGGTTCATCAGTGATGTGTCAAGCATCATTGCTGTGCAGCACAACTCTCCGCACATTCCTAGAGGACTGTACACTTTGTTTTCTGTAGGACTGCAAGGCAGGGTAAATAGTTTTGCACAGACATTTTCTAGTGTGTCTCATATCCCTTCTCTGCTGTGCCATATTTCTTCAGTTTCTTCATTCAAAAGGATTTACTATCTTACAATAAGATACATATGGTGAGTAGTGCAAGTAGCTCCGTATTATACTCACGTTCTCAATTAGTTCCTCCCTATTGAAGAAGTAGATCCAGGACAGTTTCTCCTCTGGTTGCATTTTCTACTTTCTGGATCATAAAGCTGTCTTATCTGTATTCTTGGAACTACTTTAATGTTTTACTGTCTTCATTACCTAATGGGTTTCAAAACGGTTATTGTTAAGTCCCTCGTGAATATAGTAGCTTCTGTGTTTTAACACTTCAAGAGTTGATGTAGGAATTTTCCATTCCAAGTCAGGTGACTTATAACAAATAAACAAAATCATTCATTTCTCCAAGGTGTACAGTACCTCTAGCTGGTACTGTTTTCTTTTCTTATTTTTCTATTTAATGATTCAAAGTTTATTTCAGGGTATATTATCGCCTTTTTTTTTTTTCATTTTTCTTTTTTTTGTCTTTTTTCTTTTTTCTTTTTTTTTTTAAATTTTAATTCTCACCTAGGAATACGTTGGTTTAAGTTTTCTCATCTTTTGATGTCTTAGCACTTTTCTTGCCCTTTCTTTCTCCTGACACATGTTGCATCTTACTTTTCTGCTGTTTAATCCAAATAGCCTAAAGCAACTAAAAGATTTCTTTTTTCTTTCAACTGAAATTAAAGCATTTTACCCTACAGGCTTTGCCAGAAAAGATAAAGATCTTTGTCATCTATTTGGATATATCCCTTTAAGAAAGCATGTTCTGTATATTAACTAACAGATACAGTGGGCACAGTAGTTGCTAGGAGAATTTTTCACTACAGTAACAGAACAAGTAGTGATTTGTCTGAATATAATTTATAGCCTCCCTGAGGCTGCAGTAAATTATGCATCTTCTTTTACTCACAGAATGTCTTACAAATGTCTACTGAAGACGCCTCCTTTTCTACCTGTGTTTTTTTTCCTGTAATGTTTCATATTTTTAATACAGACAAGCAATATGTGTATAAGAAAAAATAATGATTCTTTTTTCTAAAAGCTAACATCCACAGTAAGTATTATTTCCTTATAAGTACACTCTGTAAAGTGGCCAGCTTATAATGACATATAGAGATTGCTAATTTCTAATCATTATGGAACATGTAGAAGTGGTAGAATGTCCATTCCTTCTTCCTTCTTACCAAGAGCATTAGGACATTCTGTAACCAACCGAAGTATTTCAAAGAATCACAGCATGAGTCAGGTTGGAAGGAACCACAGTGGGTCGTCTGGTGAAACCTCCCTGCTCAAGCAGGGCCATCCTAGGGAATGGGTGCTAAGGTTTCAGAATTACTTCTAAATTAACTTCTTTGGGTAATTTTAAAATATGCCCTGTGAAATGCTGAAAATCAAACCAGAGTAAGTTTTAATTTTTTGTATTGGTTTCTTTTCTCAGGTAAGCATTCTAGTAACTCCCTAGAAAGAGAGCTCTAATTTTGTGTTGTTCATCTTGGTCACAGAGTGCAGCATCAATGACTGGGTCAATTATTTTTGGTTGTCAGAACTGGCTTACTGACATCATAGACATCTACTAAAATTTCGAAGAAGCTTCATATCCTTCAGTGTACAGATAGCAAAATTATTTACAGAATAGTGTTATCATGTGCATATGGAATCAATTTGTTCCAAAGGAATTGCGAACTTCCAAAATTTAAAATAAAAATCTTACATGAATCATAGTTATGGCTTCCAACAAGTTCCAGTGTTCTCAAAACAAGAAAACATTGAGAAAACATTGAGAAAACTAACTCACAAATAAAGAAATGAAATTTTGAGGTCTCAAGAATTTAATTTGTGCAGTATCCAAAAGTTAAGAATAGTCATGTTCTTGAGCAGGATTAATTTCAATATTTTTAATTATAGTTTGCTTTCATGGTATTAATTTTAAAGATACCGGTATTTTCACCCAATGAAAATGTAACTGCATTTTATACACTGAGACAATGTGGAGTGTGAAAACAGTGGTATTTTAGATGACTGTAAAATATAATGTCTACAGCGATGAGTGTCAAAACTGACACACTAAAAAGTATGATAAAAACTTATAGTAAGAAAATGTCTTATTTAAATGGTCAAATAATTTATTATTTATGGAAAAATGCACTTTTGACCTTATACTCCTAAGCCTATATTGTTCTCAACTCATGGCAAAGCATAAAATGCAGAACAAATCCAAGAGCTTATGTGCATTAAATGATTCATTTCAGTCATAGAGCAAGTGCAGTACATTATGCTAAGTGCAGAACAAGGCAGCAGAAGACAAAGGAAATATCTCAGGAAACTGGCCCTTATTTTAGTAGGCAACATGATCTTAAATTTGCACAGTAAATCTTGAAGAAAATCCATAACCATATTGTGTAGATTATCTATATTTTTCCAGTGTAGGACTGTAGTGGCTTGACCCTGCCTGGATATTGGATGCCCACAAAGCTGTTCTACCATTTCCCTTCTCAGCTGGGCAGGGGAGAGAAAACATAGAAAAAGCCTCATTGAAAAAAATGCGGACAGGGTGAGTAAGTCAGCAGTTACCATCACAGGCAAAACAGACTCAATGTGGAGAAATTAGATATTTATTATTATGCATCAAAATCAGAACAAGTTAATGACAAAACAGAAAACAAGTCTTCAAACACCTTCTCCCTACTCCTTCCTTCTTTCTCGGCTCAAAGTTACTCCCAATCTTCTCTATCTCCTTACCCCAGAAGCACAAGGGTTATGGAATGAGGCCTGCAGTCAGTTTATCACACACTATTTCTTCTGCTCCTTCCTTCACACTGTAGGACTACTCACACTCTTCTGCTCCAGTGTGAGCTTCCTCCCATGGAAGACAGTTCTATACGAGCTTCTCCAGCATGAGTCCTTCCCCCAGGCTCCAATCCATCATTCACTGCTGCAGTGGGAGGTCCCCACCGGGTCACAACTCTTGCCAGCAAATCTGCTCCAGCATCATCTCCTCTGTCTCCATGGGTCCACAAGTCCTGTCAGGAGCTTGCACAAGTGTGGGTTTCCCTTGTGGTCACAGGTTTCTTGGGATGCACTTCCCTGCTCTGGCATGGAGTCCTGCACAGTCTGTAGGTGGATCTCTGCCCTACTGTGGACCTTCCTGGGCTGCAGGGGGACAGCCTGTCTCCACATGGTCTATTCCAAGGGCTTCAGGGGAATCTCTGATCTGGCACCTGAAGCACCTCCACCCAATCCTTCTTCACTGATCTGGCTGTTTGCAGAGCTGTTACTCTCATATATTATCACTCTTCTCTTATCTGTCCGAAGTTCCTGTTTTGCAGCATCTTTTTGCCCTTCTCAACTACGTTATCCCAGAGGAGCTACCACCACTGCTGAGCTCAGACTTGGCCAGCTGTGGGTCCACCTTAGATCTGGATGGCATTGTCTCCATTGCACATAAGAGAAGCTTCTGGCAGTTTCTCACAGAAGTCACGGCTGTAGTCCCCCCTGCTACCAAAACCTTGCCACACAAACCAAATACAAAGATTTCCTCTTAAACTTTATGTATTTAAAGACAGGAGACAAACAGTTACATATAAATAGTTCTCTTATTTTTCATTGCTGGTTTGATTTTCTTAACTGACCTTGTTTAGGTTCTTCAGCAGCATCATATGAGCATCAGACCAAACACAAACATGTTAGATGACAACATGCCTACAGTCGCCATAGGCAAAAAGGATAAAAATATGGACCACTGCAACAGAATCCTTAAACTGTCCTAGTGAGCACCACTTCATCTCTTGTGGATGGAAAACCAATCCTCATTTATGTTTTCAGAACATTTAACCTCTTAGGTCTGTGACATTAGGCTTTAAATTTAACAATATTCCAAATAACTCTGGGGGTTTAGACTTGCTATGCAAAAATTTTGCAAATATTAGCTAGTTTTTAAGGAAACATACTGATGAATATTACTCAAAGGTATGAGCACGGAAAACTGGGTAGGAAATTATGATCTTAGCCTATGGTAACGCTGCATCAAGCCAAAACTGAGAATTCTCAAGGGTTTTATGAGCAGAAATACAGAGCATCTGCTCAGAAAAGGGAATAGCTCCCAAGGGATATGAAAATTTCAAGTTCAAGACATTCTTTCCAAATGAGTCAGGGCAAAGATGAAAAATCTTTTTTGTCAGTGCATGGATATTTGTTTGCAATGACAGGATTTTTTTTTCCCCTAGTTTTGGCAGAAGTTAAATGCTGAATACGAGAAATCTTTCCTGATTAAAAAAAAAAAATACAACAAATCTGTACATTCATGTGGGAAGTTCCCTTCCAGTGACTCAGCATTTTCTACAGAAAATTTCTCCGTTTCTAGTATAATTTTTGTAAGCTCTGTTACTTAGTTCCTGGATTTTTCAGACTACTGAAATTTGTCATAGTACATTATAAAGGTCTTCCTTAACAGAAGATAGCCTAAGTTAGTGACAAGATACTTCAACTGCAGCTCTGCAAACTAAGCCATTATATGGGCTCAGTGTTACCATCAGCTTTTAGCTTTTTCTATTCAAATCTGCCTGGTCTCTAGTTCTTTCTGCATTTCTAAGTTATAGCCACTCTTTGATTCCTGAGTTTGAGAGAGTGATGTACTGTGTATAGTTTATCCTCTATCGTATCCTGAAGTTAGTTTCCTGCAGTATAAATTTTCTCTTGTTTCACACATCCAAGAAACTCAGGAGGTTCAGAACTGTTTGTAATGACATTTGTTTTAGAATATATGGGGGCTTGGAGTTTTTGCTGATTTGAAATACACGGCCTCATAATACAAGGTCCAAGGTGATTCAGGGGAAAAATTTCAGACATTTTCAAGTTTTCCAAGTTAGAGGTTGACCTGCCCCAGTACAAAGGAAAATTTTAAGCACAGACTGAGACAATTCACCTTGATCCCTGTCTCAAGAAGAAAAGGGGAAAAGGATTTGACTGTCAACTGCCAAGGAATGTAAATGAAAATTGCTGTTTTATTATTAAATTGATTGATATATTCTAGGTAGAAGGACTCTGGAGCACTCCTGTTAGGTAGTGATATTGGGTGAAATAACTGCTTTGCATCTCCTCAGTTACCCTTATGTTAATTAAGTTAATAAAATTATAGCCTCTAGCAGTAATCATATTCTTCTGTATGTATCTTATTTGCCTGAGATGTTTGAACCAACACACAGGTCTTATCAAGCCTGACAAAATTCATATTTTGTTACATAATTACCAGTTGTAAAAGAAATTTTAGGGATTTGGAGTGTATTCAGTTACGGGTACATTGAAATTTTTCTTTTTTAGGAAATACACCAATGGGATATATACATAACTTTCAAAGTACAACTGCAGTCCCCACATACAAACTCAGGTTACATCAATGAGGAGTTTTAATGGGCCCAGGGTAGTGTAGACAATCATTTTTTTTTTAACTCTATTTTATAGATTATTACATCAAATGGATTAACCTCTACCTATTTAAATTCTTTTTATCTAATTGGATGAGAGTTTGCCAAATATCCTAAAAGTTCTCATTTCCACAGTTTCCAGAATAATTTTGGACTTCATAATTAAGATAAATGTTTTCTGATATTGCTCTAAATAATGATAGTGTGATTGGATTTGAAATTAAAATACAAGTGAAATGAGAAAATTCACTTAAAACTGAGTCAAATAAACACTTATCATTTAGCAGTTCTAAATTAGCCTTTGGAATCCAAAAGGCATTATTGAAACCTGAGAATAAACCATCTTCATCACAGTTTCAGTTGTTATCGTTTGAAAAAATTGATATCGAAATAGAAACATCTGCATAGAAGAAACAGAGATCATATTGTTTAGACATAAAACAATTTTTGAGGACATCTGAAAAAAAAAGAGTTGATGAGCAGATTAAGCCAGACTATTCCTACAGTACCCCCCATCCACCCCTCTGAGGAATCCAATTTCAGCAACCATTTGAGACAGGCTGTGAAGTAAATGTTCCTTTGATTCTACCAAGGAATATCATTATATGGGGCCAACAGGATTAAAAGTGTCGCGCTGACTGCTGGCCACCCGGTGGCCTGGGCAGACGACAAGGTTGGTGTCCCAGTAGCATGGACAAACCAAACCCCTGTCAGCAGCTGGCAATGCTGTCTGCAGGAGGCTCAATGGAGAACTGGCAGCAGTGACGTTGTTGCTAGGCAACAGAGGCCTGAGCGAAGAAAGAAGGCCTTCTCTTTGCCTGCAGTCCCAACTTTGAGGCAGAAGGTCTCACTGGAAGAGAGGCGAGGAAGAAAAAGCAACTGGGAACAGTAACAACCCCTTTTTAAACAGGAGAGGAGAAGGGGAGGAACAAAGGGGCAAACCAATGGGGAGATGACAAGGGGTGACAAGGGACCAATTACAGAGGGTTGGGGGAAGAACACATTTGAATCAACCAATTATAGACCAAACAGAACAGAACTTTCCAGAGCTTCATACATAATCAACGAATTGCATTAGTAAACATGAAGAACTGAACCAATGGGGCTAAAGGAACACAGAAGCTTCTGGAACAAAGGGAGGAGATGCTGCGGGAGTGACACCCAGTGGGGGACAGCCCTAGACTAGGACCTTGCCCTCAGATCCACCCTCAGGGTCAGAGTCCCGGCTGGGGAAATCTACCCACTTAATGTCATTCAGCGCCAAGGTGGGCTGGGCCACCGCAACAAAAAAGCATCTTAACCCATCTAAGAATTACTTCCTTTTTGTTTCTTCACCTCACTATAGATATTCAATTTAAATGTAAAACAGAAGACGGCAAATAGCAGACTGACAAGATGCACTCAACACATTATTCTATAAGCTTACACACCCTTCTAGAAGAACCTCCATGCTTTTTTGTGCGGAAGGCAAGCTGAGTGATGTGGTTGACAACCCTGAAGGATGGGATGCCATCCAAATAGACCTGGACAATCTTGAGAAGTGGCCCACGGGAACTCAAGAGGATGAACAAAGCCAAATGCAAGGTCCTGCACCCAGGTCAGGGCAATCACCATTGCCAATACAGGTTGGGGTAGGAAGGGAATGGGAGCAGCCCTGCCCAGAAGAACCTGGGGGTGCTGGTGGATGGAAGTCTGAACATGAGCAATGTGCACTCACAGCCCAGAAAGCCAAACGCATCCTGGGCTGCATCCCATCAGTGTGGCCAGCAGGGTGAGGGAGGGGATTCTGCCCCTCTGCTCTGGTGAGACCCCATCTGGAACACTGCATCCAGGTCTGGGGTCCCCAGCACAGGAAGGACATGGACCTGCTGGAGCAAGGAGGCCAACAAGATGATCAGGGGGATGGAGCACCTGTACTAAGAGGAAAGGCTGAGAAAATAGGGATTCTTCAGCCAGTAGAAGAGAAAGCTCTGAGGACATCTCATTGCAGCTTTTCAGTACTTGAAAGAAGCCCATAAGAAAGATGGGGACAAACTTTTTAGTAGGGTCCGTAGTGACAGGACAAGAGAAAATGGTTTCAAACTAAAGGATAGTCCATTTAGATTAGATATCAGAAAGAAGTTTTTTATAATGAGAATTGTGAGACACTGGAACAGGTTACCCAGAGAGGTGGTAGATGCCCCATCCCTAGAAACATTCAATATCAGGTTCTGATCAACCTGATCTAGTTGAAGATGTCCTTGCTTATTGCAGCAAGATTGGAATAGATGATCTTTAAAAGGTCCTTTCCAACTCAAATTATTCTATGAAGAAACAATGAAAAAATCCAAGTGGAGGTTTGGGTCAGAATACATGACTGAATGCTGCTTTGAGGGCATGGTCAGATATGGGGGTTGAATTCAGGATTTCTGTGGGCTCTTTGGGTCCAGAAAGGATTTGGAAGTTTGGAGAAAGAATGTGGAAAGGGTGAAAAGGACATTGTTTAAACAAGTTGTGAAAAATTCAATCTTAAGTAAAGAAAAACAATGCTAAGTATAATATGCCAGGACTGTAAAACTAAAATTCAGAAACCAAGAGACAGACACAAAAAAATTCATTCATTAAATGAATTTTATTATTATCCTGGAAGTAAAGTCAAAATGTAACTAACTCATGAGTCTCTGATTTGAAAATATATTCTGGCTGGGTTTCTGGTTTTTTTTTCCATAATATCCAGTAGCATTTCTATGGTGAGGTAGCTGCCCAGGGCCAGGTTGCCCAGGGCTTCTTTTGAGCAAGTTGTCTTTCTCATGCAAGCTATGAAAAACAATAAGATAAGCACCTGCTGTTTTCCACAGCTGTTTTGACTCAAGGCATGATATGTTTTGATTTAGGCAGTGTAGAACCCAGCCAATCATACCGGGGGGGAGGGGGACAGTAGATGAATACTGACGAATCATCTGATTGGATTCCTACCAGATATATAAAGGGAATAGCACAATAAACTCTCTCTCTCCTGCTGCCTTCACTGAGCTGGTTGTGTGCTTCTTTCCACGTCTATAGCAACATCCCACAGCGACATGGTGATAGTCAGTGAAACTTCTGTGTCCGTATGTGAAACTACTGAACGCAACAGAACAATCAGCTGATAGACTACCAGTTGAAATGAAACTTTCAGCTGTAATGAGATGATGTGTCAGCCACACTCATATCATAAATAAAAAAAACTTCCTTTCTATAGAAACCACTAAAGTAAGCAGAAAGCTTACTAGCTTGGTTTAAAATACTTTGGGTTCTAATAATAAATTTCAGACCTAATCTGAGATATCTTAAGGTCAATAGAAAAGCACCTAACAGTTAGGCTGGGGTTTTGATCAAGTTTATGGTTTTTAGGTTTCCGTCTGAAAAAGAAATTACATCATATTTTCCTCTGAAAGGAGTTCACTGAAGATAATTGTTACGCTTGAGTTGATGATGTATGGAAAACTTAGGCAATATTTTTGTCACAGCTACTGCCTTTTTTCCCTCCCTTCTACAACTGCAACCAGTTGTGGTTTAGCTATATTCTACAATTCAAAGATTTATCTAAACTTCTGTATCTTCCAAACCTCACCCCATAATTTCATTCTCAAAGAAAAATCCAAATCCCCAATCTATGATGCTCTAATGTATGATTAGTTTGATCATTTGATTAAACTATGTCTGCTTAATTTCAGGCAGCAATGCTAACGTGGAAAGATTAACAGGAAAGATTATCTCAGCCCAGCCCATTTTGAAAACTGTCACTGGCTCATAAATTCTTTGTTATGTTGACACAAAACATATGAAGCCAACGGTCATTTTCTCTTGAATGGCAGCTGGGACAGATATCACATGCATGGTGTTGGTATCAGCACTTCCATTGTGTGCAGTCTATTCCACTTTTACTGTAAATGCTTTTTCCTGCATCTCATTCACCTAAAATTCACCCCAGATATCAGCAAACAACACAAGTGTTTATGATAGTCTATTTGGATACTCATAATTGAAAAAAGTACTGATCAAGAATACCATTTTTACAGAGGTTCTTATTCTCCCTAGATTTAGAGAGCGTACTTATATCATGTTTGTATTTAATTTTCACTTTTCTTTTTCTTTGAGTTTGAGAATTTAGAGGGAAGTTCTTTTCCAGTTCGGTCTAGTTCAGACAAATTAGCAATGCTAGTTCTAGTACAAATCTCAAAGTTTTGGTATTGATTTAACAGACATCTCAAATAAGATTTTGAAAAGGAAAACCTATTAGGAAACTTAATCATTTGTAGTAAAATTATGTTAGCTACTACTTGGCAAGATTGCTTTAGAACTAAGGCTTTGAAGCCTGTCACAGGTCTTAAAAATAAAATTGCTTGAGTAGTTGAGGAGAACTGTATTAAAATGCAAATTTCCAGCTGCTAATATTTCTTCAAAAACCAATAATCCCTCAAGGCCACCAATATGTCAAATACTTAATGGAAAAATATCCCTTAGGCAGAATGGCCTTTCTAAGTTGACTTTTGATTAAACTTAAAATACTATACAGCAAAAAAACTTAAAATCAAAAAGAGGATATAAATATAGTACTAGACTAAAATGTCATATAAAATGCAATTGGAGGGGCAAATGTAAGGTCACTAATTTTTAAGTAATTTTCTACCCTTTTTGAGGATTAGTCAAGGAAATAATTGCTAATATAAGGTACACCTTATAGCACACACCTACCAATGGGCCTTGGAGGAACAGAAATTAATATTTTTTTCAAAGTAATACTGATGTAAACAAAAAGTTCTGATACAGTTGGTGTGTATAGCACAGAAGTCAAAGTCTCCAATGACAAACATTTCTGCTTCTACTCTATTGTACAAAACCTGAAACCCGAAGCTCAAAATTATCAAATCAGAACGCAACAGATCTTATTTTCCCTGGTTACCACATTCCAAGGCTCTGTGCATCTCTGTCAAACACAGGAGACAATTTTCCTTTGAAAATGACTGACTTAATAAAAAGTCTAACCCTGTTCCCATGGAAAGCAGTGACAAAAAGTTAACTTAAGGAGGACTGGGATATTGGTTTGCTTAAGTTGCAGTACACTTTGACTGAGTACATGAAAATTTTGAGGAAACGAAATTGCTGTTTAAACCTTAAAACAAACACAGAACCAATAGCAGCTAGCATATTGAATTCCATCATTCCTAAGTGTTGTCCAATAAAACAGATTTGTGGAAAAGAAATCAAGATGTCTGTTTACTGATTAGCGTACTCTGTGACAAGCATGCTGCTGCAATATCACCTTTTACAAAAAAACCTTTGTGGCAGCAAGGTAGAAAACCATGAGATACATACGGCTTGTAATGTCAATGAGTGAAGAGAATATTTAATAGCAAGAAAATGCAACACCAGGTCTGAAGTGTAATCCAGGCTCAGTTCATGTCTAATGTACAGCACAACTGTTTTTGAATGGGAATTGGACAAGTGTTTTGATCAGATAAGAAAATCTTATGTGATCATGAGGAAAGAGAAGCTGGATTCTCAGAGGGGGTGAAGCAGAATAGTCATACTAATGTACCTTGAACATACAAAGATCTATATCAGTTAAAGACATGACATTGCATTTGATCTTCAGAAGGTGTGGTATGATGTTCTTAATCTGTAATATAATTCCAAAGAACATGTTTTCAGTACTAAAGGTATTTTATAATCCTTCAAAATATAATAATCTCTATAGCTTCACTTTAACTTTTTAGGCTTTAGTCTCCGATTCATTAATCCCATGAATGTGAATCAAGTAAAAAGAATGAAATTACCTTGAGGAGAAAATATTAGGCAGGAGCAATATCAGGTCCCTGCTTTTAAATAGTTCTAATTTTTTATCAGCACAGATCCATAGCCTGAAGGGTTACAGAGGTACCCTGAAATCTGTATTCCACTCAACCGTTTCTTGACATCTAAGAAAGCTAACTGCCCTGAAGATATCTGACCATCGTCCCATACAACCTAAGCTCATGATACAGGATTATGAATTTTAACCTCTGAGTTTATAGAACACAATGCATTTTCTCTCAGTAGTTAATAATCTAATCTAGTAACCTTTAAAGACATTTCAAAAAAAAAATACCCATCCTTTTGGAACCCAATGGGTTTATTTTCTGGTGAGAACACAAAGTAGAATCAGACATGGACACTTCATGTGATCAGCAGGTTTCCAATTCACTGAGTACCCAGTTCTTTTTTGTAAAAATAAATTGAAGTTTAAAGAAACAATAAATTGGTTTGTTTGGATTTTTCCAGTCTCAAGGAGGTCACTTACTGAGTGTTGAGGACAACAACACATTAAAGACAATGACCAGTGATCTTGGCTGTGACAAATGATCATAATGTACTTGTTGACAAAGTGTGTCCCAGTAGCATTTCTCACAGCATCAAATGAGCTATACAAACTGTTTCATTTACACCAGGTGGAGGATGAATAGTAGTACTTCTACATTCTCAGTTGACAATTACATGCTTAAGAGAGGGTAGAAAATAAAAATCAAATATAGTTAGAAATACAATACACAAAGATTACTTCACTTACAGTATTTGGCATGAACATCTTAAAATTAAAAATATTTCAAGTGCATTTCAATCTAATTCCCTGAATTTGTTTTTAAAATTAATTTTGTTGAATCATGCTTAAGTCTTAGCTGCACTTCCAGCCAAAGTATATGTCATCAAAACCATGTAAGTACAGTCATATTGTTTCCCGGATTTACATGGCATTTAACAATGCTTTGCTCTAAACCCAATTTTCGTTTCTTTTTGAGCCAGACTTGGCTTTAATAAGTAGCTGTGATGAGCATTTTGAAACTAAAGATGGGACCAGACAGTGTTCTCTGTTCAGTTCAGGAAGTTATAGAACTCTTTCTCTTCTTAACTTCAGGAAAGGAGAAATTAAAGGCTCCTTCAGTCTTTCTGAGACTCTGAATTAAATGATGTCATACTTCATTCCTTTAATACTGTTTTAGGTTGCGTTGTTAGAAATTTAAGCTCATGAAAAGGTGATCTATGTAGTATGGTTATAGCTTTCTTTCACCATCAGTTATTTGGCCTTTGTTTATCTGTCAGGAAGTTCTGACATTCTTCTAAAAGTTAGCAGTCTTACCCTTTTATTTATTCTATTTTCTGATACTTCTTTCTATTTTCCCCAGAGTCCACTAGGAGTTATTTCTCTCTTCACCAAATAGTTGTTTTGTTTTGGGTTTGTTTTATTTTATTTTAATTTTAATTATTCCTAAGAGGCCTTTTTACATTTTAATTGACAATTAAGAATGTATTCCTTTTACTTTTTACATTTCATCTTAGAAAGACTGTGGTGGGTTGACCTGTGCTGGATGCCAGGTGCCCACCAAGCCACTCTATCACTCCCCTTCACAGCTGGACAGGAGAGACAAAATAAGATGGAAAACAACTCGTGGCTTGAGAGAAGGCAATTAACTAAAGCAAAAGTAAAAGTTTGTGAGTGCATAAGCAAAGAGAAAAAAAAGGTTTATTCTGTACTTCCCATCAGTGAGCAATGTGCAGCCAACTTCCCAGGAAGCAGGGCTTCAGCACAGGTAGTAGTGGCTTCGGAAGGCAAACATTGCAAATAACAAATGTTACCCACCCCATTCCTCCTTTTTCCCTTAGCTTTTATATCTGAGCTGATGTCATATGGTATGGAATATCCCTTTGGTTAATTTGGGTCAGCTGGCCTAGCTGTGTCCCCTCCCAGGATCTCGTCCACTACCAGGCCCTTGATGGCGGGGGGATTTGGAGAGACACAGTTGATGTTGTGCCAGCATTGCCCAGCAGTAGCCAAAACACTGGTGTGTTATAAACACCTTTCTAATTACCAATGCAAAGCACAGCACTGTGAGGGCTGCCGTGGGTAAATTAACTCCATCTCAGACAGACCAAATATAGACATATTTTGTCTTTTAATTTGCTGAGGAAGTTGCTTGAACACTGTCAGATTTCCAATTAATTCCCTAAATGATAACATTGTTTGGAACTCATTTTGGGGGTTTTGAGTTTTTTTCACTTAAATGGCTTTTTACTTTGTTATCCAGTTATAGCATCAGATGGCCTTGTTATATTGTAGGTAATTTTTTTTTCGTATTCACACAACAATGGAATCAGGAAGGTATTATGCAATGGTTTACATTTAGACATATTTTGTATATTTAACTACAAATTTCAAAAGAGCCTTATCTTAAATAGTTAAGAAACAATTAAATCTTCCATCAGAGAAAGAACATGAATAAGTTAAGAGTAATGAGTTTCTGTAAAACATATTCCAACAATCAGTGTTGTCTAAAAATTACATTATTTGGCATTCCTATAAAAATTGCTTAAAATAAGAATTATGTTGTAAAATGAGGGTTTATCATCAAATAAAGACAAAAGTAAGAAAGAAAAAGTCCAATAACTGACTTGGATCTACTGGCCAGCAATAATGCTTATCCTGAATGTCCTCCTAGAATTACCATAAGTAATGGAATTTTTCCTATTTGGTCTTTTGAGTAATTGTCATTTTGTTGGGTGGGTAAGATTATACTTATCTGTAAGATTGACTGCTGTTTTCAAAGGTGAGTTATTCTCCTTGTACTTATGATTTGCTTGTCTTTTGACCAAAGTGGTAAATAGATTTATAACCTGTAATTTCCTACTATGATGGCTTGAACTTGGCCAGGTGACAGATTCCCACCCAGCCACCCCCTCCTTTCCCCTCCTCTCACAGGCCCTCTTCTGGGGGAGACAAGAGGCGAAGAAAGCTTGTAAATTAAAACACCTTCATTCTATCCCTCCTTTTTCACAGGCTCAACTTCACTGCTTTATTCTCAGCTTCTCTACTTTCTCCAGTTCTAAGTGGTGAGAGAGGATGAGGAATGATGGGGCTACAGTCAGTCCATAGCAGTTCCTTTCTGTTGCTCTATCCGTTTCTCTGCTCCAGTGGGGGGCCTCTGCATGGGCTGCAGTGGTCCAGTGAAAACCTGCTCTAATAGGGGCTCTCCATGGACCACAATTCATTAAGAAAATATCCACATGTTCCAATGTAGAGTCCTCCACGCAGAGTGAATGTCCTCTTAAGCATGGTCCTCCCATGGGTTGCAGAACAATACCTGCTCAGTCATGGTCTCTTCCACAGGCTGCAGACGATTCTGTGCTCTCTCCCTGGAACATCTCCTTTTCTTCTTTCTCTAGACCTTGTGTTCCTACTGCTGCTTCTCATTTCACACTCCAATTTTTCTGTTGTTTTTGCCTTTTCTTTATTTTTTTTTCCCTCAAAGGCTCCACCAGCTTTGCTTATGGGCTCAACTGTGTTCTGTGGTAGATTCATAGACAAGCTGGCAGGAACTGGCTTTGTCCAGCATGGGGCAATCCCTGACCTCCTCCCACAGAAGCTACCCCTGCAACCACAAAATTCACCAACAGACACTTCTGACAAATATTTTATGCAAAGTAAAAAATCTTAATAATCAAAGTTCATATACGTTTTCCTAAAATGGAGCTAAATTGTTTAGGAAAGCAAATTAGGAAAGGATTCCTAACAAATGTTAAAAATCTGCAAAAATATATTCATGTTTACCAAAACTTTCTCCAAAAATGAAGTACTACCTTCCCTATCATTTTATTTTTCCTATTTATGACATAAAGTATGAGTCTTTTAGCATTCCCTCATTTAGGCTTCCTATGTCAATAAACTGGCAAACACTGCCCAATCATATTTATATATCATGATAGTCATGTTCTTTAAGCATCATCTGTAAATCCATGTCTCTTTAAGTCAGAAAGTACCCAAATAAGAGTTTAATAACACAAATTCCAATAAAGTTGAATTATTTTATTGAAAAACAATTTTACATCTCTAGTAAGATTTGCTTCATATAATGATTTTGCACAAAAATGCAAAGCTAGCAGCAGTTTCTTGCAGTAAATGAAAGTAGAGACAATGATACCAGATGGATGAGGAGAAAAAGGGCCAAATTAACCATAAATAGAAGTGTCAGAAGAAATCTGATTAATTTTCACCTTGTTGGTAAATGAATAAGGCCCCTTCATTCAATTTGCAGCCAAAACAGTGGCTGTAAAACTGTAGTACCATAGGCAGACAAACACTTTGTGCATGCATTTTACATCAGTATGTGAGCATTTTGACACCAAAGGGTTAAAGATGTGTGTGGTTTAGTGTCCAGGTAAAAACAAATTTGAATTAAAGAACAAAATAAGCACAGGAGACTGCAAATATGCGGGATATAATGCCAAATACACAAGAAGGATCCTGACATATGAAACAATTATTAAAGACTAGTAGTTATGTAGATGTGGGGATAATAATTAATAACTTGTGGAGGTTTTAATGAAAGAATTTGGTAATGTCTTTTTCTAAACCCCAGAACTGTTCTGTATTGTCAGTATCTTAAGCAACACCATCACATTAGTTTCCAATTCCCTAAATTATATCTATATCTATATATATCTTCACATGTAATAAACTTCATGGCATTCTCCATCAGCATTTTTCAACATGAAAATTTTAAAATTTTCACATCCAACCATTTCCAAAATGCCAAAGAATTACCTAAGCATCACTGCACAAATTCATAACAAGTCTGCTGAGAAAGGAAAACCAAAATTACTTCAAAAGTATCTCCTTAAACACATTTGCTGAGAGCATCTTTCAAGCTAAGCTAAGCAAACAAGTCAGCAAACCAAACAAAAGGAACTTAAACAAGGGTTGCTTTTTCCTCTCTTTACGCTAACATGGTTCTATCCCCCACACTGCTGAATCCCGGTTCCCCACGGGTAGAGAAACTTGAGATACCAAGTTTCCTCAGTGTTGCTTCTCTACTGGAAGAAGCAGTGTAGCTTGGAGAGAAGAACAACATTCGGACACACAGAACTGCACATAAACCCACCAATTGTGAAAAGTCTAAGGCATGAGGCAGGCAATAGGAAATCTGGGAAAGATGGTGTGTAAAGGTGTGATCATCAACATTAGTCCATTCAGATGTCTCTGGGGCTATGGAACAACTCATTTGTATAGGACTCCCTGACGACTCTTCAAGAGCTGGTTGTGACACAAAGTTCCTCAGCCCCACCAATTCCCTTCCATTTTCCATGATCACATTGGCAGTTTCTGATTATGATGGAAATTGTCTGCATGCCATGCAGGGAGTCAGGATGCAGTCTCTTGTGATCAAAAAGTCTCTGTGTTTGGACTCCGTAAAAAACATTCCCTAGAAAACATATGCAACACACTCCCAATATCTTCTCAGTATACTAAGCCTTTTTTGGGGAAAAAAATAATTAAACAACAGAATGAGCATCTTAAAAATGCAGCGAGTTTTGGTGTATATGCAATACATGAATCCTGATACATCCTAGATCTTGGGATTTATCCATAGCATGTGTATCACCTGTACATTACTCCAAAAAGCAATCATAGCAAGGGGAGGCTGTCATCCCCAAATCTGATGCATAGGTGGCTTTGTTAATCTTACGTGTTGTGTGGTATTTGGGAAGAAAAAAATGGGCAGTGTAAGAATATATTTCTACAATATGTAAAATGTTATGTAGATAATTTTTTATGTGAGAAAATTCTGTGATCTTAATTTTTCTTTTGAATTACCTTATGTTTTGATTTGCTGTTCATTCAAGTGACTGAAAATTTCTTCTGAGAGCAGATTTAACAGAAATAGAAAAAAAGAGTGTGAAAAATAAAAGAAGAAAAACAGAGAGCTAATGAATATGATGTTTAGTATGCTGTCAGCCATTTAAGGCTTATGCTGTCACAACTCCAGTTAGCTGAGCACAGCAGTAGTTATGAGGAGTAATGAGTTTGCCAGACATTTTGAAATTCCTCTCCTGCTGCGTGCTGTCAGTTGAAAAAGAGGGAGACAGTGATGGCCAACAATTTAAACGTAATGGATTGACCATAACTGGCACCTAAAGAACAATAAAGCACAGATCAAATGGCAGGATCTAGCCAACCAACTTAACATATTAAGTTCCCTGAATATGACAAGGGTTGTTACATTTTAAGTTTTTCTTGAAAAGAGAAAATCAGCTATACATTCAGCAGACAGGAAACATTTAATTAGAAATAACTATATTCTATTGGAAAAACAAAGTAATTTATGATATAATAAGGAATATTAAATATGTTTATAATTCTTTTTTCTACACAATTTAAAGAGGTATTTCTTGATAATTTTGAGTAATAGACAAGAAAAAGATGCATGTCAAATATATTTCTCCAGTTTTAGTGATGCTCCTGTCAGAGGATCAGAGATTACTTTCCTTCCATATTTCTCCTCAGAAAGACTGAAGTCTGGATTTTTAAAAAACAAAGCAGATCTTCATAGCTGTCACCATGCTGCACAGTTACAGTATTCATTATTTGCTGGTAAAAGAAGGATTGGACATCAGATTTTCCACTCCAATACAATATGCCTCTGCCAAGTTATTTAGATCAGATCAATAAAAAAAAAATTGTCCTGCTAGAAGTTTATTTTCAAATTAATATTTTAGTATTGATATGAAAGATAAAGAAAAAAAAGAAAAAAACCTCAAACTCACAACAAATAGCTTTTCAATTCTACTATTTAGCTGGAGCAAGTGAGCCTGGAGAGAGCACTGAAACTGTTCCCTACTCCAGGTATAAGCTAGAAGACTCGTCAAAGGAGGGGATTTTCTTTGCTCCTGCTAAGAAACCCAAACCTTAGGTTATGCGGCTGAGCTAGTCACCCCATGTTTCTGCTATAGACATCAGAGAAAAAAAAAAAGCACCTCTAGACAATTATTTATCTCCCTAAAATGACAGATCAGATTAACTGTATCTATTTTTGTTTATATTTCCTATAAAGGGAGTCTCAAGTGTTTACTTCTGAATTAAATATCCAGTTTTAGACATCTAAACTTTAGCAAATATTTTTTGCCATCAATGTAACTAATTTGGTTATTTTTCTATAACTGTTCTATTTCACTACTTTTGAAATAACAAAGAAAAAGATTTTTCCCTGAAATCCAATTCTTCATTATTTCAACAGTCTCTATTTTCAAACAGCGGAATCAGGACTAAATAGAAACCATTTGTATCATGTTATATCAATTAAATTATGCAAAGCAAATAAAGCAAACAAGGATCATGCTTGACAATGCATGTTGTATCTGTGATACAAGAAATAACAACCTTCTATTTTCTTTGTACACTACAGCAGTGACTTGTTGCAAGGCCTATTTGGACAACTGTAAGTCCACAGCATTATGAAGTGATCTTCTGGCAGCACTCTGGCCCCTGAATCTGGAATTTAGTCACTCTGGAATTCATCAGAATACTGCTAGAAGAGGCTTTAGTTCACAGACAACTAGCTTGATTGAACAGTCTTAAATGCCCAACAAATTTCCTTTTATTTTTAAATATTAAAAAATGATAGGGTACATTTATTTCAAAGTAAGAAAAGAAGAATTGGGCATGCCATCCTCAGAACTTCATTTGCTTTGTCTCCAGCAAACATCCTGACTGTAGAAGAGTTATGCAAAGAAGCCTCTGGGCTACGCGCATAAAGTACAAAACTTAGATTTACTTAAGGAAGGTAGTGCTTGATCACGGGGTGCGAATGTCTGTGTCCAACAGAAGCACAGAGACACTGAGTCATGTAAGGACTAAAACCTTCCCTTCCATGTCCACCGAATGTAACTATATTCCCCACTATTGTCATACAATAGGAAAACATGGTTTTGTCACATCGCTTAGCAGACACACAGCCTGGTGTCACACCACATCCCTGGGAGACTTGTGCCGTGCACACAGCAGTGCAGGTGGTGCATGCGTGCACAGGAAAAAGGGAACTGCAGTTGTGTATTGGCCACATGTAAGCTCCCAGTGCTACAGCACTGAAGTAAATGCTGGCATCTAACTTCCCAAAATAATTCCCTGACTGCTTAACACACTAAACACTACAGAAGGACTGCAGCTTTTACAACTAGATAAGGAGAACAGCTTACAGCAAGAATGGCAATAGGCTTAGGTACCGTAATCCACAGTCATGGCTGTAGCCTAGGCAGAGTCTTGTGAACTGCATATAAACCTATCCCGGTCTCACAGAGTGTTCTTGCTATTCAAAACCATTTCAAAAAACACTTTTACATGTAGCTCTGTCACCCGCTGTAATGTCTGAACTGTATCATCTTTTCTGCTACATGATTATTTTTCATCCAGGATTCCTGCTATAGTTCCTGCTCCTTGAATGAACAACAGAGAAGTTTAAGTAGGGAACTTACAAGTGAAAAATAGAAAAGACTAATCCTCTTCAAATATAAAAATGAATATTCCTGTTGAAATTTCTCCCTAGGTTTTATATTTGGCAATATTTTTATGGGGGAAAAAATGACTTTTTAAATACTAATATTTAACAAATACAGTAAAGGGAAATAGATTTACACAATCATTTGCAAATATATTTCAAACCATTTTTTTCATACAAAGGCAATGCTTCCTTTTATAACTCAGAGAATAGAATCTCTTATTAAACAAGGGAATCCAGGGTATTTCCAGCAAAGAGAACCCAGGGTACTTCCAGCAGTTGTAAGCGACCTGTATACTTTGTACTTAAGCACAACTGTGTCCTCGAAGAAATAATTTTCTGTGTTTGGAACAATAGGAAAGAATCAGAGAGTGTTAGAATGCGGCATGACTTTAATGCTCCAGTTTTTGAAACCAAGTATTTATGAGGTTAATCAAATTTACAACTAGTAAAGTATTTTGCAGTTAAATGAATGTAATGTCCATACCCACATAGATGTCAGTGGTGCAATAAACTCATATTGTCTGACTTAGCTGACATGAGGGTTTATTCTAGGCTGGGGACTCAGTCCCTGTTCTGACATTGATTCTAATTATATTTTGAAAGCAGTAAAGCTTTGGGTAGCTATCATTTTTCACAACTACCAGTGTAGGGCAGATGTTTTATTCTTAAAACTGAATAGGAAAACAGCATGGCCTATGTTCTTAGGGTCTTCAGATGTACCTGCCTTTTACCCTGGTCTTGCCCTTATTGTGATAAATAACAGGATGTTACTCACTTGTCTATGTTGCCATAGTCTGTTCAGACTCTAGCCTCTTCAGGAAAATTCTTCTAATTATAAATGCAGAAATTAATTACAAATTTCTCTGCATTGAATGAGAGGCTAAATATTAGAGTATATTGCTTCACACTCAGACATCTAATTACAGACACCTAATCTGAACCTTTATTCAGTTTTATCCATGAGAATGTTTTGCTATGGTACAGAAATGTCTGCACACAATAAAAAATATTTACTAAAAAACTGTCTGAAATTCAATAGCAATAATTTTATTGTCTGAATCAGGTTATCATCTTCCACTTTAAAGCAGAGAGAAAGGCAGATCTCTGAAAGATGTACATCACTGTCACAATATACAAGACAGAAAGTCCAGAAAAAAGGGAATGATCCATGTCTGGAAAAACAAGCAGAACACTTAGGAGTCAATTTCTTGCTCTGTCACTGACTCTGTTTATGTGCTAAGATATATCAACTAGCCTTTTCTTTTCCTGTGTTGGTCTTCCCTCAAGGATTAATAGTAATTCCCTATCTCACAATATTTGATAATCCACACACAACTTTGAAGCATTTGGATACAGGGCTGCCAGTACTAGTCTATGAAAGGGCATTCAATAGAGGCTTAACACCAGACTTCTATTATGGCCTGCTCTTCGTTGTCTTCACTCATGGCTTTTCCTTTCCATCAGCCCAATCCTCACCCACACAGCTGCACAAAATGCAGCCACCCAACAATCAAGATCAAGACCAGCTTTCACACTTCAGTTCATACAATTAGCTAGACCAGCATTGAAATCTTTCTTATTATCTTTTGTATTATTTTGTCTCGAATTTGTCTTACATGATTTAGTTTTTTGTCTTTCTTGTTCCTCCTCCCAGTTTTCTTTCCTATTTCTGATCCTGAACCATACTGAGATACCTCTTGTAACAAAGGTTTCTCAGTCTTCTCCTAACTGGAAATACCCTCCTGAGAGGATGACTTTTTAGTATTTCAACATCTCATATTATTGCTGTGGTCTTTTGCATAAGAGCTGCCAGACAAAAACGGTTCAGATTCAGTTTTCCAAGTGAGATGAATAATGTGAGTAGACAATGGATCTGCAAATGGATCTGTTTGTCTCATTCTACACCATGAATCTGCAGATATATCACCATTTAGTTGATTGACATTTTGTGGGGTTGGCAGGAGTTATTTATAATATTTTTACACATTCAAACTAGAAAATAATCCTTCTATTTTCAAAACCATTATCTCTTAGTGATTCCATATCCTCAAAGTCATATTAAATCCTAGTGTAGGGTATCAAGACTTTTTCTAATTAATTCAATTTGTTTATGCAGATTTGGTTCTACATAATTTTTTCACATAACATTTTTAATATTACCTCTTCTACAAAGAGATTAGACTTCAGAAATTAAAATAAAAATCTATGTGAAAAACAGGATGACATGGGTCTGCCTTTAACCCTAGCATCTACTTCTTCTGTAAGGTAATGGCTGCTGAGTAGACTAAAGTTCCTAAGTTGAAATGTGACTGCATAAATCATGCAAAACAATTCAAAGTTTCTAGGCATCAAGAGGCTTGCAGACTTGAGGTGTGATTGAAGAGTAATAATGTGCGTTTGTCAGTGAGTTAGCCTGGATCTGAAAAATAGACTAGCTGATTGAAGGACTTGACCTAATGATCTCATTCTTCTATCTCTACTCTGTCCTTGTTTCCAGTCCACTCTAGATTTTTGTTCCCCATTTCTTAGCAGATGAAAATTTTCCCTCCATTCCACTTATGTAAATGAATTTCACTAAGTCTGTTACTTTTGGTGAGATCACTCTTTACGGTACCCTTACTATTTTCAGCTGATCTGACAGATCTAGAAACAGACAATAAAAATAACTTTGGCACAGAGATCACAGACATTTTTTTTCCCAGAAAATTCCACATTACTTACATACAAATCTATTAAACTAGAACAATAGCACTTTAGGTAAATATAGGCAATATTAAAAAAAAATGTTTGTACAAATACCAAGAAGCATGAAAAAATATACCTACCTTAATATGACAATTTAGATTTATCTTGATTGCATCATGTGATATAAAGTTTAGTGCGCTTTATATGTCTTAAATCATTCCCCATCCCCAGTTTATTCCTAGACCATATCAATTATTTCACAAATAATGTTATTATCTAAAATCTATGCTAAAGGACTACCTGAGATTTTTGTTTATCACCTACTCTTGTACAAGTGCATTGTACTCACCTTGTTACAGCACAGAATAAAACCTTCAAGCTTGACACCTGAAATAAACTATTTTCTTCTTTTCACGCAAAATTCTGCATATTTCCAATACAGGAATAGAACATTTAATGTTCTAATAAACTCTGGGAATAAAATAATGCATTATGCATTTCTTACACCTTTTATACACCTTTTATACACCTTTTATGCACCTTATCCATAGTTGTCATATCCATCATCAAAGCAGAAGGATATTCCGATTTTAATAAAATTTATGTGAATGGCAATACAATAATTCACAGGTGATTTCAGATTTTGGTGTTCTTGAAGAAAAACACAGGTTTAATTTTGAATGGTTAACAGGGAAATTAATGAAGATGTATGATTTAATTTAGATATAACTGAAAATGGCTGCTAACTATTAGATGCCTTCCAAAAGCACATTCCTTCTAAGCCACTCTATCACTGAAAATACAGAGATCACTTTATAATATCTTTCCATTCTCTTCATTATCAATCATTTACCACATGCCTTGGCTGTTTAAAAATAAGAACAAAATCATTGAGCTGCTCTTGCTAAAGATAAGGCTGCTTGAAATTAAAGGAATAATATTTTTTAATGTTATAATTTTCAGAGTGCAACAAACAATTTTATTTCAATATGTATTCGTAAAGCAGTGCTGCAATTCTGTAAATGCTATTTCTCTGTCTTATGCCAATATTATACCTGTGTTACTTCCCACACAAGAAGGCATCCATTATGAAAAAAAGGTTTTACTTTGCTTATTTTTGAAGCTGATTTATTGTTTCTAGGGGTTTAATCAAAATTTCCCCTCAGCAGCCTAATTTTTGAAACCAATTTACATCTGACTAGCTATTCTGAAACGCAACTAATCATTAGAAGACCCATTTTTATGTTTAATTCTGCAGCTGAGAGGGGGATTTTTAAAGGCAAATTCACCCAGTACCAAAAGCTTTGCAAAAGTTTAGCACTCATTATTTATGCACTCCATTCAGGCTACAAGTGAAACTCTCAGTGCTGCTTGTTCGGGAGACTTTAACCCAATTTAAAAACCCTTGACAAAATAGGCTACTGCATTTCAGGCTCAGTTAGCCTCAGGAGAAAACATCAGGGATGGGGACACAACAACATGGTCAATTAACATGACTTCAGATATTTTAGTCCCGCTCTGCAATGCCATTAACTAAAATCAAGTAAACTAACACAATTAAACAGAATAGCCTCTTTATCATCCAAATATACCCCAAAGACTAAGAAAGATGACCCAATGCCTGCCAGATCTTTTCAGGGACACAGTAAAAGCTCCATCTGGAGCACCATGGCATGCTTAGGTACAGCCATGTATTCAAACTAGATATCAGTCCGAAATTTTTCACTAAGCCTCTTTTTCTCTTGCATAGATACTTACCATTCAAATGCCTTATAGAAGTGAAGCATTGTCCCTCTTCTTATTTCTTCTGTGATCCATCCACACTGCATACCCAACAAGCTAGCACTAGTACAGAAACCATACAGCTTGATTTGTGTTTCCTCTGCCTGTTAAAATGACCCCTTCCAAGAAGGGCTCACTTGGGGTGTTTTCCCAATATTTACTTTGTCCTACTTTTGTAGGACTATTCATCTTTGATCAAATGTACACTTTCAGCTTTCTGATAAAGGGTGACATTAACACGCAAACCAAAAATATTATCACTCACTTTGGAAGTGTCTTTGACCACAAGTGGTCATTCTACAAACAGTTCATTGGGCTGTAAAAGTAAAAGTGGAATATTATTTTTAAGTGTATTGACTGACCAAAGAAATAAAAATAATTTAATGCCTCTTGAATGGAAAAGTCCCATTAATTTTATAGTTCATAAAGAATAAACCCTAGCAAATTTTAGATACAAGAACAGAGGCAAACACAAGAACTGCATTTAACTGTGGTTGATAGTGTGATATTGACAATATTAAAGTTGTCCAAGTTAACAGATGACTAAAATATTGCAGACGGAAACAGAGAAAAATGCAAGTGCTTTTACAGCACTAAATAAATTCTCTATCTTATACTGGATGTTAACACTTAGAACCATTGCAGGGCTTCATTCAGTCAAACTTTATATGGTAAAACAACTGTAGCTGTTTAGTACATGTGAGGAAATACCTTTCTCATACCTGAAATCCAGAGCATCTGGATCAACAGGCAACACTTTTACCTGCACCACTTTGTTTACATATTGACATGAAACGAACCTTCTAGTCAGGCACATAAAACAAGGCAAAACTTCTACATGATTTGTAACTACCAAATTCTGTGTGTGCATGTGGCAAGTCATGAAATTATTACAGTTTTTCACCCCTATCCTTTCACACTTTTCTTCTCCCTGCCTTGTTAATTGCATTCATTGTGACCTATCTTAGATTTGATCCTGACCTCTTCAAGGTCTCTTTGGGTATTTTGCACAGAGTGATATTTTTTTTAATGAAGTAATTTGTTTCAAATAATATTTGAAAGAACTATTAATTGATTTGGATAATCAGTGTTAGTTTGTCTGTTATTGAATAAAAAAGAAATAACCACAGATGCTGAATTACCATTTTAAATTAGAATCTGAAAATATCTGGAAAGTAATCTGATCAGCTCAAGTAGTCTGAAATTTGTCTCAAAATTCTCTTGGAGGAGTATCAAAGACAAAATGTGGTAAAGGCTGTCTCCTGCATCTATGAAGAGTTTTTCCATCATAGAGACTGTAGGATTTTATAGAGCTGTAATGGCTGTCAGCCATTCAGGTGCAGATTACACCTCTTTCCTATGAGTCAGAATAATATTATAAAGATCCTTTTGTTGTTTCTGGATGTCAGTCATTGTCCTCAGTTATGATAATCTCTGTAACTTCATGGTTTTCATAACCATGAAAAAAATAAAACAACAGCTCTCCAGTCTCACCATTCTAAATTTCTCTCTCAAGTCTCCTTCTAATTTAAAAAAAATTAAGACAAATATTTATTTAAGTAGTATTTGACCTTCCAGCACATCTCATTCAATGGGAGTATGAAGTACACAGCAATCAGGCAACACAGGCTCAACAAAAACTGATTTTTCAGCCAAATAATATATATTGTCTGTGGGATTTGTACAAGATTGTCATGGCAATTCATAAAAATTCAGCTCATTGTCACAGAAGGACCTGGGGTTGCTCAGGCTGCAGAAGAGATAACTTCATGGGGAACATGAATGCCAGAACTTCCAAGGAGGGCATCAAGAATGGTTCTTTACAGAGGTACATGGTGGGAGGATGACATAGACATAAGTTGAAATAACAGAGGTTCATACTAAATGTAAGGAAAATAAAATGTTACCATGAGTGGAGCTAACCAATGGAGCAGTTTCCCCACAGTTTGGGTAGTTTCTGAGATTTTGGAGACGGGATACAGCCATGAGTATCCTGGGCTGAACTCATAGTTAACCATGAACAGGAGAGTCCTTCCGTTCTGAATTTTCCAATGAATCTTTAATCCTCTATCCAACAGAAATGTGGAATATAATAACAATTTATTTGTGTGGTTGTGTTGCAGTTAGAGTTGTATGTAGATACATTGAACACAACATTCTTTCTATCCATGGAGAACCATCACTGTCAGTATATAGGCAGTAAAAGGTTCTTATTCAGCTGATTTAGTGGTTTGCACAATACCTATTACAGTAGGGGACCAGGCTGGGGGAGTCTAAGTGCTTAAGTTGCACAGATCATGAGTAATGATATAAAGCATACAGCATCAAGTATTTAAGCATTATGACTTATTTGCAGTAAGACAGGGCATTCATTCATTGTAAATATACTACTAAACAAAGATATTTCATTGTGTATTTACACATATTTCCATATGCTCTTATAGACCTACACATACAGCAACACACAGCATATTACAAAGACATAAAATAATTGAAGTAACCAATTTCATAACCCACAATATAGTCATTGGAATATTAATATATAAATGAACCTAGAACTACTTATAAATATACATTTCAACCTTGACTTCGCTGGAGAGATTTAGCATAAACAGCATTCACAGAAAGTGTCAGCACTGCTGAAAGTTGTTTTATAAACCTGGTTATCATTTCTTTAAAGGCTACAGAGGAAAACATCTTTGCCATCTTCCTCATATGCACTTATCCAAGTTGCCATGTTTTAGTGAACAAAAATGGATCACTCTTTCTTTGTGAGTGTGTGTGAATAATTTCCCTAGGTATCTATGGGTACAGATACAGAAATAATGACTGAAAAAATCAGGCTGAAGAGATTAAAAGAACATGTTGAGACACAGCATGTGACAGTGTCCAAAGAACTGGTATGCTCCAGGGACCAGACATCCTATTGAATCTGAAAGAAATTATGATCTGAGAAAGAAAAGAGTTGGACAAATCAGTGGCCACAGTGGACACTGGCATCAACAACAGACTGTATTTTGAACCACATCCAGAAAGGTGATGACTGCAAAGACTACAGGACTGTACACATACCTCACAGAAGAAGGGACCTTGAGGGACTTTCCAAACACCTACCAAACACCATAAACCATTGGTCCAGCAGAATTCAAACTTTTAAAATAGCAGGAATCCAGGACTCCAGCCTACTGCCTTGAAGAAAATACAGCAGGAAGCTAAAATTACTCAATGTATCTCAAATAAAGGCAGCAATGACGTGTATCTTGAATCCACTGTGATTGGTAATGCCTCACACCACATTATAAGAAATGTAACTTTTGTTTCAGATTTTCTTCCTGAGTTTGTTAAGTCTATCTGCACCCACAAAGAAGGAAAACATTTTTCAACATGTTGATATTGAATGCATCATTTTGTCTTGCCCTGGATGTCTTATTTTACTTACTGTTTCTATAAACAGGAGCTGACCTTTCCTGTCAGTTAGAGAGAAGTTATAACTTTTAAGTGCCAAGATAGGCACAAATTGCTATTTTGCTATACTGGCTGATTTTATATTATTGCTGTGATTTATAATGTACTGCAATTTCATTAGCAGTCTGTACTGTCTTTCTAGGGAGATCAATGAAAGATAACAGGACAAATTCTTGATTATATTCAGGGAGTTAATTTTAATATTACTTACAAGAGGGGATTGTAATCTTATCAAAGATGTAATCTCTCCAGTTTTGCTTTTGCTTACTGGGAGGTTTGAGCATTGTAATTCAAACCAATATGATATGGAATATAAGCAAAGTCCAATTTAACAGTGTTCCCTCATATAAATTAAAGAAATAGCAGTGTAATGAAGAGAAAACAAAGCTAAATAAAAGTATTTCCATTAGGCTGCCCAGAACTGCAGTGACATCTCTGATGGCATATTCTAAGATGCAGTGAATCTCAAACCCAGTGCAGAGTGGTGTGAGGGAAGTACCAAATTAATACCAATTTCAGAGGAAAATACAACCTCTTACTATATGCAGAATGACTTTAGATTGTCTTTAAACTCAAAAGATAGTATAGTATCCTTGAAAGAGAACAATGAGGTAGCTTGACTCCACTAACTGCTGCCTTCAGTGAATACAGAAATGTCAGGTACTTCCTTTTCGTACAGCAGTTTATGAACAGTTAATATAAGAACACTAATCACAAAGTGAATGTGAGATCTTTGTCTTATTGAAAATCAGAACTGATATCAGAATGCATAATTTTAGACATCTAACTTGAGACTTTTGTAAACAAGCTGTTGAGATACATAGATTTTATTTCTATCAAGCTTTCATTTTGTATACATACCTGAGGCACTGAAAGTCCAAAGTGTTTGCTATTGAACAGATGTAGACATTTTAGGGTGGCTGAAATTAGTCAATACTTCTTCAAACAAATGTATTTGTGTATATAGGATTCAAATAATCATTTAACAACATTCAAAACACATTGCTAGCCATTGTTTCCTCATAGGTTTAGCTGAAGATTCCTGAGAGAGGATGGAGTCATTTCATGTACTCTAGAGGTCTTATCCATACAAGGCTGATCCCACTTAAGTCAATGGAACTACCCTGGCATATAAAGGTGCACCAGAATGTAGTACCACCTGAGGTTCAACACAGCTTGTGATTTCAGTTTGTTCTTCAGTGTGCAAGGCCTAGTTCTGCTGTTTTGAAATTAAAAATTTAATTATTTGGGTTTGGAAGATTAGGCTAGAAGTGAAAAAACATAACATTTTGTGTCGCTTTCATTTTTGTAAGAATGTGACTGACCTTACAGCAAATAAGACTAAGTGTTCTGAGTTTCACTGGGAGCAGTATTGCCAGGAGGTCAAGAGATGTGATCCTTCCCCTCTATTCAGCACTGGTGATGCCATTCCTGGAGTACTGGGTCCAGTTCTGGTTTCCCCAGTACAAGAGGACAGGGTGGAGGCCATCCACTGAAGGGCCACAGAAAAGATTGACAGGCTGGAGCAACCTCATATGAATAGAGCTGTATTGAGCCTGAAGAAGACTCTGGGGTAACCCCATCAAAGTGTATGAATATCTGAAAGGAGGCGGTAGTGAAGACAGAGCCATATAGAATAGGAGTCAATGGACACTGAAGTTTCACCTGAACACTGGGAAACACTTCTGCTGTGAGGCTAATGGAGCACTGGCACAGGTTGCACACACTGCATCATTGGAGATATTTAAAAGTTATCCGGACCTGGTCCTGGAGAACCTGCTCTAGGTGACCCTGCTGAACAAGATTGGGCAAGATGACTTGCAGAGATCCCTTTCAACCTCAACAATTTGGTGATTCTGATTCTGTGGCTCTTGTATCTCATATTCCTTTTGGCAAGTATAAGAAGTATTCTCCTAGGCTTGCTCCCAGGGGCAGAGCCTAGATCTGTGTGGGCATGACTGAATTGCTGATCTTTACCACCCACAGCATTGCTGGGGGGTGTGGCTTCGGGGGGACTTAAAACACAAACTCACAGCAGAAGTGTGCCATCTTGTTCCCTTTCTTCCCAAAGAAGCTGCCAGGATCAGCACAGAGGACCCTGTACCTCTCCTGCCACTGCCCTTCCTTTCCCACCCCTCAGATAATGCAGCTCCAGGCACAAATACAGCTGAGCCCCAGCACAGATCCAAAAAGCAACAAACTCAGCCAAGACTCTGCTCCAAAGAGGGAGTGAGATGAGCCTGAGCTGAGCCCCAATGGAGTCAAGCAGAGCGGTCCAGAGAGGTGGCACCGTGTGGAATCGAAGCAGCAGAGAGGAGCGGACAGCACTGCATGGAGTTAAACCAGTAGAGTGGAACGGTCCAGAGGTGGGCAGTCAGTGCAATACAGATGATCCAGCTTTGGGGGGTTTGTCTGTGTAAGAGATGGCCTGAAAATTCCTTATCTGCCTCACAATCATCGACACAGACTGAAACCCTAAAAGAGGACTTTTGCACTAAAAAATCCTGGCCTGGCTAAGGTGGGACGTTTGTCAAGTGTTGCCTGCAAGGTGCGCCTGCTGGAACAGGTTCTGCCTAGGCGGAGAGGACTGCACTGAAGCGGGAAAGAATGATCACTCCTGAACACTTCCTCCTGAACACAGCCAATGGGCCTCACCAACAATAGTGGCAGATTTCCTCACCTCCTGGCCAGTTGCCCCTTGCTTTCAAAAAGACTGTAAAGAGACCTTTCTGAATTAACCCTACGGAGATCTCCCCATCTATTGGCAGGACCACGAGGGCTTCGTCTCATCCATTGGTAACTATTCCCCTCTCTCCCCCCCCACACACTTTTTTTCTTTATTCCTCTTTCTCTCCCCCCTCTATCGCATAATTGTGTTGTTGGCACTCAATAAAGGTGCACTATTTGATTAAAGTTGAAATCCCCTTTTGTGCCTTTTGCATTTTGAGATCGTTAAACGAACCATCATGACCCCGCTTATGTTAGTGGATCATGACAGTCTGTCACTGTTTTTCACTGTTTTGGGCTTGGGAATGGGAAATGCCAGCTTTGGAGAGCATCCACCAACTTGTCTTTGTCTTGGCAGTCATGCAGAACTGAGTTGAGGTGGTGAACACCTTTTATGTGTAAAGCACCTTCTCTTTTTTATACTTTTGTTATTAATATTGTTGCTGTTACTGTGTTTCTTAATCCGTTGCTATTTGTTTCCAGCAAATTGTTATCTCAACCAATAGTCTCTGCCCTCTGTGTCTCTCTCACCAGAAGGTGACTGGGAGAAGGGGAGCAGCTTATTTGGACTTTAATTCCCAGCTGTTTTTTTTCAAACCACCACAAGTGTGGTGAACTTTAAAGATCAGTTTTGGCAAATATTGCTTTGTGAAACCAGGAGAGTGGGAGAAATGAAAAATCAGGAGACACAAGGAACTGAGCTCACAGTTCAGCACTACCATCCTTCTGTGAACCTGCAAAGCTCAGATTCAGCTAGATCCCACCTCACAGGTGCAACTTGACCTCTTAGGACTTCATAATGCTGTAAAGTCTACATCCACCAAGCGTCACTTCCATGAGCTGTGCAGATCTGAAAGTCTAGAATGCACTGCAGGCCACAGAGAGCCTCACCTTTATTTGAAAAGACATCCACAGGGCCCTGCGAGCATGTGCATCTGTGTCAGCACAATTTTTATAAAAGTCTTTGGATGTAATTTTTAGAAGTATTTAGGGGTCTTTTATATAATCAGCTACCAGTGGTCCTAGCTGCTGTGTAGGCATCCAGGATCCACCATATGGAAGAGTGAGAGAAGTGAGTGGAAGGACTAAGGAGCTGCATTTGATAGCACCAAGACTGGTAACTTGTCCCACTGTGCATCTCACATGAAATTAGGCTTCTCAGTCTCTCTTCCCATTAACGGTACCTCTTTCAGACACAGCTGGTGTCACTTGACTGTTTATGCAGATGTTCCAGCTGTTAAGGACTTTAATCTGGCCCTTCTGCTACAAGGTTTACAGGATAGAAAGTGTTTGGCACTTTATGTGAATTATACATCATTCACAAACTAGATGTTCCCAGCTTCTGTAATAGTCCATCTTCAAGGCCTCAAGGCTGGAGCTAGTGCTCCAAGCAGCTAATCAGCAGGGAAAGTTTCAGCAGTGCTTTGGATGCTGTGAAGCTGCCAGTTGCAAGAGACTATACACGTAACTGAATTGGACACCTGGGAGGTTAGGCTGTAGTTATAGCTGTGAAAACAGCAGCCGTGCCAATACTATGAATCTAAGCACCAATCTGTTGTTTTGGGAGCCTGAATTATTTTGAAAGCCCTAGCAAATGACTGTCAAGGAGACTTAGGACTACAGCTATAACTTGAGTTGGGATGTTTTGCAGGTACTTTCTCAGGTCCTTAGGTAGTCACATCAGTTCAGGTCTACTCCAACATGTGTATTTACTTTCTCAGACCGGGATGGTTGCTTGAACTAAGAACCCTGCAGAGACTGGTATAGCTGGTGAGCGGGAGAAACTTCAATTAGGAAAGAGCTGCTTTTCTGCTCACAGCAGTGCAAGGTGTATATCCCAAAACGACAGACACCACCTCAGTAAGTTATGAAACTGGACTTCAGGTTCCCAAGTTATTTTATAGTGATGTTTCACATCTCTTTCTGAATTTCTGGAACAAAAATAATTACTATTCCACCAGTAAGTGGTAGAAGGCAATGGTGAAGTTAAATATGGTACATCCAGGGTTTATGTTCCCATGAAACATCTGTCTCACAAATACGTCTCTCACTTTCCCAAGTACAGCCAGAAAAACTTGGTTTAAAGCAGCACTGCTGAAAAAACGGTTTTCTCATTGCATAGTGTTGAACCTTATTACCTTCTGATACTTGCATGTGTTCCTCCTAGTTGTAGTAAAAGTAATTTTAAAGTTGTAGCAGTATGTAGTGAAACAACAGTTCAAAATTTTTCTAAACGACACCAAAAGGAGTTCTGCCTACCTACTTTGCATTTAGAGAATCTGATGCATTTTAAACAACTTTGAGGTAACACTAAACACCCCATATATGTTCAGCAATGTTAAATATAAATTACAAGTTGGGCTAGCTAGAAAGCATAAGGCTTACTGACAATTTTTTTCTTCATAAAATGAAACTTGTAATTCAATTATGTACTCATGGGGGAGAAAATGGTGCATGTTCCAGCCAGCAGTTCCCATCATCCACGTGTGCATTCTCAGATCAAACAGATCTAATAATTCCTTGTTAAAGTCATCATTTCCCATTAGATGAGCAACCGCGGCTGGTAAAAGGTAATGGTTACAGTGTGTTACACAATTAACACAGTGTGAAATGAACTGAAATATGTTTTCTAAAGATGATTTTCAATGGAAATGGAGTATTTAGATTGTATGTATCAAAAATACATATCCAAATGTGGACTGTACTGAATATTTTTACAAAACTGACAGTGTTCTCAGTCACAGCAGCTCATACTACAAATAAAATTAGTATGCTGTCAAAAGCATAGCAAACATTTTTTAATGCTATGAAAGAGAAAACTTACATTAGAAGAAAACCACTTAAACTTGTCTGGATATACATAAATGATGGAAATATTTTCAGGCTTTATAACAGTTTCTGCCACAAAATATACTAAAAATTCAGATAATCAGAAGAACTGCAATAGATAATAGCAAATTTAGTGTAAGTAAAGTAAATTCAGAAAATAATGTGGGTCTGAGGAAAGAAAAAAAAACTAGCAAACTCATGAGTGAACAGTTTACTATGTTTTCTACATTATATACTCCAAACTACCCCAGAACAACTCAAGTAGTCAGTGAACCACAATATCCAGCAGTTCATAGGCTCAGAAGTTGCTTATCAATTCATGCAACTTCTGTCTATCAATAAAGAGAGCAGATCTGGTAGCAGATATCTGATCTGAATTAAAAACATCCGTACATCCTTCCACTACATGCTCTTGCAAAATGCAGTGGAGCATTTTTACTACCTGTAGGCTAAATGCAATTCTGTGGAAATTAACACAATGAAGCCATTTAATATCTCACCTGAGTAATGACACTCTTCCAGAATTTGATAGAAGGATTTGATTATCCAGAAGATAATGTTGTGAAATCTGTTCTTCAAGAGGATAAATCATCACCAAAACCAGCTGAGACTCTAGAGCCGTTTAGACAGGTCTCTAAACTGCGTCCCTGCTAACAATTCTTGCTTCTCAGATGGATTGATTGGTATAAGGCCATCTGACCAGGTTAGAGAACTGGGAAGGTTAATGTTCAAGTGGCAGTCTCTGACCATTTAGACAATTCCTGAGGTATTGTTGTGCTTAACAGAGCAAATATCTAACTCTGAGGTGGCCTTTAGGAGTCTTTGGTGTTAAGAAGCCCCACGTTAGAATCATAAAATCACAAAATGGCTTGGGCTAGAATAGACTCATAGAATCATAGAACCTGCTGAGTGGGAAGAGACCTGTCAGGATCAACTCCTGGCCCCATACAGGACACCCCAAGAATCACAACATGTGCCTGAGAGCATTGTCCAAATTGTCCTTGAATTCAGATAGACTTGGTGCTGTCACCATTTCTCTGGGGAGCATGTTCAATCACCCTCTGGATGAAAAACCTTTTCCTAATATCCAGCCTAAACCTCCCCTGACTCATAATCCCCATGATTATGAGAGTAGAAATCTCAAGACATACCCAACAGTGCCATTATGGTGAAGTGAGATTCCTATCATAGAATCAGAGAATCACAGAACCATAAAATGGTTTGGGTTGGAAATGACCTTAAAGAACATCTGTTTTCAAGCCCCCTGCAATTAGCAGGGACATTTTTCACTAGACCAGTTTGCTCAGATCCCCATCCAACCCGGCCTTGAACACTTCCAAGGATGGGATAGTGCCCTCACCACCTTCACAGTAAAGAATTTCTTCCTAACATCTAATATAAACATAGTCTTTCAGTCTGAAGCCATTCCTCTTTGTTCTGGCACTACATACTCTTGCAAATTGTCTCTTTCCATCTTTCCTGTAGGCTCCCTTCAGACACTTGAAGGCCACAATTAGGTCACCCTGAAACCTTCTATTTCCAGACGGAACAGCCTTTCCTCTTAGGAGGGGTGGTCAGCCACTCTAATGATCTTGGTGGCCTTCCTCTGGACTCTGTCCAATAGCTCAATATCCTTCCTGTGCTGGGGAGCCCATATCTGGATGCAGCACTGCAGGTGGGGACTCACCAGGGGAGAGTAAAGCAGCAGAATCACCTCCCTCGCCCTACTGCCCATGCTGCTTTGGATGCAGCCCAGCATATGGTTAGCCAGGTGGAAAGATATGGTTAAGCATCTCAGAAAAGGATTTCAGAACACCGATACATGCTACATTAGAGAAAAACTGGCTCAATCTGAAACACAGGCAATATTCTGTGGGTCCCTTACAAAAAAACAAAGCTTCCAGTCAGGATGAGATCAGGCCATCAGTAATTAAGTTACACACGCACACACACAAAAAACTGATACACTTACATGTGTCTTCCTTTTGGGACAGGAAGATCTCTCAGGTGAAGGGGTACAGAGGCTAGATATGGAAAACAAAAAGACTTAAAACCATGAGTCTATCTAGACTACATAATGGAGCGTAGTACAGTAATCCCCCCTGTAACTACTAGAATAGCATGACAGGTTTTATTATCTAGATAGCTTTGAGGCACTAAGCAGTATCTCCTCTTCCTTTTCTTCCTCCCTAGCTTTCCTTTTTATCATCCATAATGCATCCATTAAGCTACCATCTCAGTTGAACTAGCTTCTGGGACAGGGACTGTCTGTGTTTCTGGCTGCACAATGCCTGAGATCATATATTCCATTATGCAAATAGTAAGTAATAAATAGCAAGCAATAAATAAATAAATAACCATATGACAAACTTCGAAAAACTGTAGTTCCATTCCTCTGTTTGTAATGCTCTGAAGTGACACATTTTGTAGGACTTTTCCTTTTGCAGTATCAAGATCACACTCTGTGTTCCCTGGGAATGGGATGAAGAGGTGTTCAGTTTCAAAGATGAGGAAGAAAAGCCATCAAGTAAAACATCCACTGACTAGATCTTGTCTCTCAAAAACAGGGAAAGATTGATTCAGCTATATTGTCTCATTGAGAAGATTCAGTTGTGTTAGTCTATGAGACAATGGCACCTTTATGATGACTGTGATGTCTTTTGCTGTAGTAGTGTTCATTAAAATCCTGGCAGAAAATCCAGACTCCAAGGTGAACCTTGTCACAGATTTTGGTGTGCTTGAAGTTGGATATCACATGAACACTCAGGTATGCATTGGAGGAGACTGTTCCAAATCTGAGTACTTCAAATAATGTCAGTGTTTTATCTAAGCAAAGAATGTCAGAAATTACAGACCAAAAAGTGACCCAATATGAATATTCAGAAAACCTGATTCCCTCAGAATGTAAATTTGACCTTGTACTATGACGTCTGTGAAAATTATGTAGTGCAACTTGCCTGAACAGTGAAACGCTAAAGCATAGCATCTCCTTCTGCAGTTGAAAATACACACAAAAGAAAATATCTACTCTTAAATCAAACACACTGTAGGCATTTGCAGATGATGTCCAGATAGATTACTTCAGATGATTGGCAGACAGACAGAGTTTACAGTCAAATCTCTCAGAAACCAGCAATTTATTTTCAGTCCACAGACCTTCCAAACTACTCTTTGTGACTCAGATTGTCTGTACATTATTTTTTCAATACACTAGGGGCATCTGATAGTTCAGACTTACAAAGAAGAAATTGGCAATAATGATGCTCTTCAATAGCTCTTTTCAGAACTTCAAAACAATGACCTGTAATTGTAGATTTAAAAAGTATTGTCATGTCTTAGCAGAATAGCTTTTCTTCAAGTGGAATATGTGCAATAAAAGGCCCTTACATAATTGTCTATAGTAGTGGTGAAGGGGACAGAAGGAAGTGTGAGGACCTTCATGTAGGGCACACCAGAAATATTTTTAGATAAGGAAAGGAGGCAGATCTCTCTTCTTACTTTGAAAAGTAGCAAGAGCTGATGAAGTGCCACATGGAAAAGCTGCTCAACAGTCATTGTCTCCTCACAGAAGCATAGTCCTTGGAAAGCAGACATTCCACACCATCTCCTGTTTAGGCTGATGTTATAAAGACCTAATAACATCAGAAATATAACTAAGTGAAGAGCGGAAAGACCCACATTGACAGAATTTCTGCAGGAAATTACTTAATTTATGCCTATCAGGCTGTTAGTTAATTGACAATAACTGGTATTTTTGTTCCAGTAGTGAACAACACTGCAAATAATTTCTCAGTATATTGACTAATCAGTGAACAAGTAAATAGAGAGAGACTTCCCTTCATTGCAATGTAAATGGTCTTTCATTTGTTTGGATTAAGCTGTAGAGCTTAGATTCACAGAAGGACAAATGCACCTTGAAGCACAACAAGCTTGTCCATATGATACTGAACCCAAAATTTCATGCCATTCTTTCCTAGCTGAGGACTGATTAAACTGTCACCTTAAAGAGCCAGACCCTCTCCCCCAAAAACTCAGGCCAAAATTGCCCTTGTTCAGCTGCTTTCTATGAGGAGAGGAGAGGAGAGGAGAGGAGAGGNTTCTGGAAGGCTTCTGCTTGGTGAGGTGCTGGGTATGAACGTGGAGAAAGTGCTGCCTGTACTCTTGGGCTCACTGTACTCCTGGGCTGGGACCTGGAAAAGCTGTGGGAAGCAGCAGAGGAGAGGAGAGGAGAGGAGAGGAGAGGAGAGGAGAGAAATCATGGCCTTAGAGAATGCAGGTAGAGTGGATAATTTGGCAGAGTACAGAACTCTAAATTCTGAACTAGAATTGTCATCCACTTCCTAGGCAAGTGATGTAACCAAATGGTTCTCATAAGAATGGTGAGGATTAAACCTGTATATTTTAAAAGGAAAATCTTTTTTCATTTCTTTGAAGGAAATGAACGAAAGGACTAAGGATTAATTCAATTTATACTGCAGCTGTCATGAGATCTGATTCAGAGAAAAATACAAGCCTGAGTGTTTGGAAACAACAGCCCAGGAGAAGAAGCAGAAATTTTTTTTGCCAGCAATCTGCAGAAACTAGACCAGTGTTCAATGAAATCACTTCCTTATTTCCAGTCCAGCATCCACAAATTGGTTCCTGTACTTTTTTACAGCCAGGCACGAGCTGACTTCACTTATCCTGTGAACTTACCTCCCTTCAGCCTGAAAGCTGTGCAGATTTATCACCCTCAGTGATATTCTCACATTTAAACCCATCACAGAGGTCAATTAGCATAAGAGAGAGTGTTAATACAGCTTCCTCCTCATATCTATTTTGATCAGAGTACTGGCAAAGTCTGTCTCTGCTTGCAAGTAATCAAATAAACCCGGACCTTTGTTTTTACATGAAGCTACTCTACATGTTCTGATAGCCACATTAGAATCAGAGGTAAATAGAGAGCTGACAGCTAATAGTAAAACAGTGTAAAGAGTAGATGTAGGCAAATTTTGTTTTACAAATATTTGTAGTTAAAATTTTGTAAAGAAGGGTCAAATTCGGTTTAAAACTAAATGACAAAAAGTTTAATGGTGATCAAACTGAAATAATATTTATAAAGCTAAAATCCTTGTTTTGACAAGAAGATACCATTAACATATCTTAGGCATGTGGTATCCATTAAAATGTAGGAGCTTGTGTTACAGTTATATAAAAGTCATTTTCCAAAGCTGGAACCTCTGATACAGGCAAAGTTTGTATTTGCAACACATACATACTAACAGGCCAGAGGTGACAGATGCTTCTAATACATCAAGAAATGTCAGCAGAGATCCCAAAGGAACCATGAACAGCATTCTCCAGAGAATTATTTCACTCATTAATATGAGAAGAAATTAGGTCCTCCTTATTAATTCTCACCAGTTTCAAGAGAAACAGTTTTCTGCCTTCACTTTACATCCAAACATCTACTTAAGGTTTAAAGTTTATGAGCTTTTATCCTTCCAAAAGCAGATAAATTTAAAAAGAATCTCATTCCCTCAATGAAAAGTATATTTTCTGGTCAATAATTTTTTGAGTCTTCTGTTTGGTCCCAAGTTAATAATTTCTTTGAACTTATGTGATTGTAGTCTAAAAATTGTAACTGTAAAAATGCCATCTTGGTTACTCTGGCAATGTTAAAACTCCACCTGTGCTATTTTGCAGTGATTTACATTGTCATTAAAGACTACAAAGGTTGTGAAGAGCTGATGTAACTTTGAAAGGAAAAAAAGGGGGGAGGAGAGAAGTACTTAATTGAATACTAAAATTATCCTGAATACTGGAATTATCTTGATAAATGGGGGTATTGGTCTGAAATCAATAGAGAAAGAAAATTCAATAGAGACAAGTGCAGAGTACTATACTTGAGGCTTGTCTGCACAAACAGATTAGAACAGCAAACTAAAGCATGAATTTACAGTACACTTGCTGCTGCATACTTTTCATGCTGACACTTTGCTAAGCAGTAAGTATCGCTCTGTGATGTCTTCTACTTCACGTATTGCACAGAGCCAGCATTAGTGCAGACTACAAGTACCCACAGGGGAAGTTGGCATGGAGAAGCCTGTGTGCTGTAAATTTATACCTTATCTTACTGAAATTTGGCAGTTTAAACTCTCCCATAGGCAGAATAAAAATCAAATGCACAAATAGAATATGTGGAATTACAGGTTAGACAACATTACTGCACAAGCAAGTTGTAGTCAGCATAACCAGCATAGTCAATGATAAACCATGAAAAATAACTGTGATATCGGTATTACACAGAACACTGTTACTAGTACATAAGTACATAGAAAGAAACAGAAGAGAATTGTTCACATTCTGCTTTTCTCGCTGTTGGCCAGACATAAACCAGAATAGTCTGTTTTCTGTAGGGTTCCACACTCAAAAGTATAGGTAAGTGTTAGAGTAGTCAGAGGAATGCAGACAAACTTGCTATAAGAACCAAGACTGCTAAATGCAGAAAAACTATGGCTGATGGCTGAGTATGGTAACAGTATTCAAAGATGTAAAAGAATTCTGTAAGAGAACATCCTGATTGTTTTTTCCAGTCCAAGGAGTCTTGGAAGGAAATAATTTCTTCCTTTGCAATTGTGATATTCCATACCAACATTTTGGAAGTGTTGATGTATACCATCCTGAGGGGTACAAGAGAAGGGCGACAATGGAAACAAGGGGAAATGGGCTTATTACTTTCATTTCTAACATCAAGACATGCCAATTCTAGGAGTGAGTACAAGAACAGCAGTAAGAAAGTGAGAGACTTCAAGATTAGCTTCCTTTGAGGGAATTCAGGGCACAAGAACACATGGTTTGAGAACTACTGAGTTTGGGGACAAATTACCTTGAAAGACCAAGAAATCAAGCACATTGGAGGATCCTGAAAACAATTTGTAGACAAACATCTTTCCATGTGCTCTAAGCATTCTTGAACTTTTTTCAGGGCTCAGAATTAGAGAGGTTTGCAATTCCCTTTCATTTCTTTTTAAACCTATAACAGTTATGTTAAAATGTAGACCTTCTAGTAGCCTGTACTTGGCTGAAATATATTCTTTGCAATTAGCTACAGAGCAGCAACACCTATTGAGTGAAGCCTGACATCAAGTTACTGGGACTCTAATTTTATGTCTGATTATTTACAACCCATTTTTTGTTTTTTTCATCTAACTTATCTTCCTTGTCTTTGCTACACGTAAAAAGAAATTTTAATGTTATACTTTTCATTATTGAAAAAGAGAAATAAAGATTATAATTACAATTAAATGTAAATTATACTTATGTCTTCTTTTATTATTCATTATCTGTCATTCCATGTGTCTTCTAGTTATCCATATATAATTTTTATTACTGAATGTGTTCTATACTGAATTTAAAGCTTGCATGTTATAACAGGTTCAATCTATCTTATATTAGGACCCAGCTAACCTAAAAAATAAGTCTTCCAGTTGACTGCATTTCTCTTCCACAAAGACAGCAGATGGAAATTATTTTAAACTGAGAGACAAAAAATCAGTCTGATAGGGAAAGAGTGGAGTGTATATTTAAAATGTGCCAATTAGATAAACTAGAAGTTCTGGAAATTGTCAAATTCAAAAGGTCAAAGGGAAGATTACAGTTACAGAAAGTTAGTTGCCTTCTCCTGGCAACTAGCCATGAGATCATGTAAGTCATACAAGAGTAGCAAAAGGAAAGCAATATAAAGCCTTTTTAAAAATAATAATATCTGGGGAAGAATAGGACAAAGTGAGATAAATAGAATAAGCCTACAGACTGGCAATTAAAACTGTATATTAGCCTAGAAATATGCTACCTAGAAAGATACAAGAAATGGTGGGAAACTTTACAGAAATAGTGTGTATTTCCTAGCAATTTTGTGAAATTTTATTACTGATTTGTTCTACCACCAAGCTAATCACTTTGCCTTTAGTGATATTTAGATACAGGCAACAAATTTTTTACATTAGTTCCCAGCCCTATGAATAAAGTAACTACTTATTTTTTAATGGCATATTTAAATATTTACCTGAGGATTACTTACAAGTACCACTACTCTTTGTTACTTAGTATTTCTAAATGAGTTAATGCAATTGTCTCATTAGCTCAATTTTAGTAGAATATGTAATTCTATATTTCATCCTATGTGTAAACACATCAATGAGCACTACTCACATCTGATCTGAAGCAGACAAAAGGACTTCAAATCAAACACAGAGTAACAAAAAACACACCAAAATGAGAAGAAGGCAGACGAGAAATCAATTAGAAAAGAACAATAAAGTATTTCTTATCTATAACGCCACAGCAGTTAGCTAGAAGTCTAAATAACATGCTAATGAAGTTCACAGGCAATTCTTACACCCAAGAGGTTAGAAGTGTATTAAAAATGGCTCTAAAGAGGTAGACTTCCATAAAGTAGCAGTGAAGGAAAATGGCCATGAATACATCTGAAGACTGTTACTTCAAAACTCAAATGAGAAGGAACACTGGAAAGCAGTATAATTAAGGCTTGCCATTTCTATTAGAAGTAATAGTGGAGAGCTCATTAGCAGTAAATTTTTTGCAGTTTGAGACCTGAGAGACACCGTTGTAACTGTGAACATGGAGGAATTTCGATAGAGAAAGGTGATGAGACCCTTTATCATTGGAATTCCATCTAAAATATGACATTCATTTTGTACTCTTTAACTGTAATAGAGACTGAGGAAATGGAAGTTGTTCTGAAAAGACTGACACAGTTCTTTTGGAGTGGTTAATGAAAAGCAACTTTACAGGTAGTACTTGTGCAATAAGCAAAAGGAACTAAATTGGGCAAACTTGTGTGATTCCCATGAATAAATGAAAGGGATATTTTTACCTCAGTAGGAAAAAGAACCTTCTTTTGGGAGTGAAAATTCAGTAACATAGCATAGTCTCTAGGGTAAAAAGTAGAAATTTGTTAGACATATGTAGAAGAATAGTAGAAAAAGTTTTAGAAATAATCACTTATTGAAAAATTAGCAATTATTTACTAAAACACTTCTCACAGTTATAGCTGTGATTAAAGAAATCATAAGTTTCTGATATGCAGAGGAGATATTATAATTCCATAAGATGGGATGGGACCGAAAAATATTGGTGACATCTTGAGGAAAAACAATTCAAGTTTGTGAGTATTATTGCTTTTGTCTGAAAGGCTACAGCTAACTTGCTGAAGTTCATCAGCTAAAGGTTTTAGTAATTGTTCTCATGTCATGGAAGATTCATGTGGGAATTCATTTGATACACAATCTGTGTTGCTACTGTCTGTCCACCTTATTAACTGGACATGACCTATAGGTCATTAGCAAAGTAAAGACTAGAGCACTTAATGTCATAGGCCTAAATGTCAGTTTGTTTCATAGAGGTTGTGAGTAAACTCCACACTTGGAGTGTTAAAGTGAATGATGGCTAGATAAATGTATTTCTTATGCCTCTAGATTTGAACAAATGCAAACACAAAGCCAGAAAGAAACAAACACAACAAAATTAACGTACAGTGACCTCAAGATCACCACAGTACCTGCCTATTATTTCTGCTTTGTTCACTACCAGCAATCACGGTTCGAGATTCTACATGTAGCCAGTTGAAAGGATCCAGAGTGTATGCCACTGGAAGGAGTATGTTGCAATTGTAGAAACTTCCTTCCAAAAATTTCCATCTTTATTGACAAGACCTCCCCACTCTGTGACTAATCAAAATACTTTCACCCAGGAAATTAAAAATGCTTCAAAAATATGTCATAATAAACTTTAAAATTACAGCTATTGGATACTGGAAGAATTAATATGACTTTTTATTTACACTCCAAAAGTGACCTCATTTTTTCCTTAAGTTACCTGTTTCTAAGTAGGTTTTTTTCATCTCCTTGTAGACTTTCTGTGACCTAGATGAGGAACTGAAGATCATTTGTTATTTATGCCTCTGCCAATTCAGGTTTTACTTATACTCCACGATGAACAGAACTCTGAGGACACTGGGCTTTTCCCAGAAACCCAGTAGCCCTTTCATAAAATACTGATTTACTTTTTGAAATAGCTAATGTTCACATCTTCACTGATGTGGATGAACTGCTTCAACTTTATAAATTTTCTTTTGGTGCCTCTAATTTCCTGTTAACAAAAGGCAGAAGTTCATTTCACACACCACTAAAGCCTTCCCTCATAGCAATATCTCTACTTGATACATGACTGAGGTACACTTTGAACTAGTAATAAATCTCAAACATGCTCCATCTTATCAAATCCCTTTTTTGACAATGTAACTATAGCACTCTTAAAGTTCAAGTGAGTCATTGTCTTGCTCCTGATCTACATTCCTTTCTTGATCCCAAAGGCAAACTAAGATAAAGGATTTAAAATTATGTATACCATACACAGGACATAGTTCAAGCTCATAGTTCAAGCAGAGATTCACCAGCTGTGTCTTTCAAACAGAATTTTAAAATTGTATAAATATTTTCCAATGAGAAAATAAATTCCTGTACAAACCAAAGTAATCTGCTTGCTAGTCTGGGTACTTTAGCTAATTAGCATAGAATATAGGAAATAATGAAACAAATCACTTTTCGCTACAGCCTGCATCGACGCTTTTGGAGGGATCATGCTACAATATTACATCATATTGTCAGGTGTGTGCTACCCAAGGAAATGCAATATTCCTACAGTCTCACAATTTATTGTATCTTTACGAATGACAGTTTATTTTTAATGAGTGTTCCTCTCACAAACTGCAAAAAGTGTTAACTGTATCAATAGATATTGATTTTGTCAAATTTATAGAGAAAATTATTTAATTTGTCAATTTTACCATAATTTTAGTAAAATAATGCTCATTTTAAAGAAAAAATGAAAGAAAAGGAATTTTTTTTAATTATAAAATACTCTGTACTTCCACTGTCAAAATATTTTTGGAAATAGTATTCATATTCATAAATTAAAGTGGTAACAGTAACTAATCAGAAGGGCCAGGAGTGCTTGTATTTCATTGATGTATAAGATTTTTAAAAGGTTTTTTTTGAGAATATATTTTTGAGGTATATATTTTTTTTTAAATCATAAACAGTATGTTTCAAATTTATAAGTACATGGTTCACAAGAATTCTGCAGTACACTGTCTTGACACCAAAACCATTCCCAAATCCGTACTGTATACATTTCGGTATTATGCAGCTCCTAGCACAACAGAACCTTGCAGCCATTTGAGGTCTCTGGCAGTGCTAAGACATGCGGTTAAGTTCAAAGCACTAGAGAAAATCTTTTCTTCCACTACTAGATGCAGTCAGGTACAATTTTACTACCTCTGCCACAGAAGGGCGTCAAAGGACCCACAAGATATTAAGACTGAGGTTCACTGTCTTCTGGTGAAGAATAATTCTACAGGTCAGTTGCCTAAGCTTTAGGTTGGTTTTACTGTAAGAGTAGCAGATATTTTGTAATACATTTTCCTCCACAATTCTCTAGCACATAGTTTCTGGTATTCTAACAGAACTGCAAGTTACAACCTAGGATTCAGAACTTAAGAAGATGTCACGGTTTAACCATGGTAAAACTGCCCTCTGACCAATGAATTTAATATTACTTCAAATTCTAGGCTAAGGTACCAGAACAGTACAAGACTTCCATTCTGCTCTCCTATAAGTGCAGTCTGACTATTTCTAAGTTTATTGTAAATTACTACAGGAATTTGCAACAGTTTCTGACATCACTACATTTTAAGTAACGGGAAATTGAAAAACAATGTCTGTGTAAAGATGAATTTATTAGTTTGCTTACTATCAGTGTGAGGGGAAAAAGGGAGAAAGGGAGAAAACTTTACAAGTGATTTCATAAGGAGAGAAGATAGTATATTTTCTGCCCCATGCTGAAGTATTTTGATAAATAACAAGTGAAAGCCTTAGAGGTTTCCATCACTGTTTAGAACTTTGATCAGTGATTTTTGCAATTTTTTTTGCAAACCACCCCTTTCCTATATCTGGATTCCTTTTCTCAAAAGCAAAGGAATTGACACATAAATAATATCACTGATCCATGCAAGGCAATTTTAATATACTGTTACTTGCTCAAGTGCATGATCCATGTATTTTTCCACCAGAAATAACTGGTTCCATTAAAATATCTCTATTTTGATTTCTCTATGAAGTGAAAATAAGAGGCAAAGCATGATTTAAAAGTTAAAAAAAAAAAAGGTGAACTGAAACAGTCTCTTCACTTCTTAAAAATAAGTAACTTAATCTTCTTTAATCCTAAAAATATACCTTTAGCGATATACATCTTTATTACTTCTAGAATTAGTGAGTTATATTGTGGCAAGATTTGCCTGGCCTGGCACTCCATTAAGGCATTGTTCACGTGCAAGACCCAGATACCCATACATACATTGTTTAACTGAATTCACACATTCATGTTCATTAAATTCCTCTTCCAAATGACAAAAACCAAAAACATTCCTTAACAAAGTTAGCAAACACGGAACATTTCCCAAATAGATTGAATGAAATGCAATGAACTGGCATCTAAGTAATACATTATCTATTCTGATATTAGATCACAGTTTCACAACCCAATCACCAAAAGAACTCTTTCAAGTTCAAACTTAAGAATGCTTATGAAGAATAGCAAGTTCTTCAAACGTTTAAGACTAATTAATAATATGACTGACTGTGACAGAGGCAAAGTACCAACTACCACAATTAACAGAATTAAAACCATTGCATGATGAATAATTCCTTTTAGTATGGATGTTACCTGAAAGGTGGACAAATATTTATATATGAACAGAATGCATATATTTCATATAATTATGTGATGTTTTAAAAAATATAGAATATAATGAAAAATGTACCAGCAATAGTATTTCACATCCATTTTTCAGGAATATAAATGAGAACAAAAAGCATGTAATGCTGAATTGTAATACAGACTATTAAAATTGTTAATCATATTTAACACTGGAGTTCTACATACCATTAAATGGAAATTTATATTGAAATCAATAGCAAAACTCCCATTGATTTAACAGACCCAAGATTTAACTACTGGCAACAACACAAATTACTTTATGGTTTATATTCATAACAATTACTTTTCATAGAGCACAAGTGATAAACACTACCAGTTTAATCACAATCCCTGTCAAAGATAAAAAATCTTGTATCTCAGCATATTCATGAATGAGATCAGAATATGAACTGCACAGCTTGGAAAATTTCTTTCTCCAAACCTACACAGGGTTCAGGGTCACAAGTTTGTCTTGGGAAATGTCATACATAATGAAGAAATTCCCACAAGTATATCTATTCAAAGAAGCCAAAGCAATAATAATATGGAAGTCTCCTCTCCTACGTGTACATCAATGGGAAAACATTTACTTTCAATAATGTTATCCATTTGCTCTCTTCCATTCTCATTTAGGTTCTGCACATTTCAGCAACTGAAAGTTGTTTCAAACTTTTCACTTCTTGAAATATTAGTGGAGTGTTTATTGGGATTTTGCAGGAGCTGTTCATAATGCCATGAATAATTGGAAGCCGACCCATATCTGCATTCACAGCTTTGACCCAAGAGCACACAACCTGGGGCTGAGGGTGGAAGGGGGTAGAAAACATTGCCAGCATTGATAATTCTGAAATATATGATATGAAATACTGAGTTCTTCTTTGGGCAGCCTTCTTTTAGGCATGGACTTCTTATAGTTGCTGGTTTTCTGAATGGTGGGGTTAAAGTATGCTACTACACACAAAATATATATATATAAAAGCTATGAGCTTTTTGTTTATAGGAAGAAAATTCTCTTGTACCATAAAAAGGGATCTCTTCATTCCATAAAGAGAGAGATCAGTACCTCAGAGGAGGCTAGAATTAAGGCAAAGATAGGCCTTTTTACACAGAGAGTGGCTCTATGTTTTCCCACTTCTAAATTATAATGACTCATTTTAAACAAAGCCCTGCACCTGTAATTTATTATCTGAGTGGGGGCTTTCACTTAAGCTAGCAAGACCCTTCAGTAATAAGATCTTCTTGCTAAGAATAGGGCTCCAGAAATTTTTATACATTCAACATATATATGTATTTGCACACACTCACACACACGTACCTATACACGCACAAATATGCACACACACAAATTTATAAATAGATGTATATATATGTACATATGCAAAGAGACACTATTGAAAATCATATTAGATTTGGAGTGTTACCCGCTTGTCAGAACCATTTAAACTACTATCTACACAGTACATATTCAAAGTCAACTTTAAGATTTTTTTTATTTTTATGTACAGTTCATTTTTTTCCTCTGGAAATAAAATATCTAAATACAGACAGACTGTAATGTTGTATATGTATAGCTTTCAACAATACTTTAGCTGAATAAATGCTTTGTACATAGTTCTGTCTTTTAATGGAGTTTACAGCTACATTGATAAAATGGATTCCTCATTTCCTTGATTGTTTTTAACCAATAACAAGCAGAGAGACAATTACAAGTTAATATTAATAAGCAGCTCAAATAACACTGGTTAAATTATGTACAATACAAACCATTCATACAAATGAAGACTAGGATATTGAATTTGTTACAATATTTTGTAATAAAGATAAGACAGCCACTTATAACTTACATGTTCTCCACCAGGCATTTTCCTTCTTAGAGATCAGTTGCAGTTTTTAAGTAGTTTAGCTGGCCTAAACTCAAACAAATTTAAAGAATCAGAGCTTAAAGAGTCAGAGAAACATGAAACCAGAATGTCTGCTCACATGTAAATTCCAAATGTTTGCCCATCTTTACTAGAAACAGGCTCGCTCCATGGAAAAAGAGCCACCAACACCACCTCGAATGTGCCTACTGTATGCTGGGAAAAAATCATGATGCTTTGCTATGTTCATATAGTAGGAAATGCTGAACTCTAAAGACACTTTTTTTCCCATTTTAACAAGTATTCACTCCTACAGTATTATTTACCAGTACAGCTACTTCAAGCAGTAGAATGCATGAGTGGGGATTATTGATTGACATGTACTCAAAGGACTTTCAAGGAGATTTCCATAACAGTCTGTGTTAGAAACCTTGTACTGTCTAGTTAATCCATTCTGCTTGATGATAGGTTATGCTGAATCCTTAGATATCAGACAATGAAAGCTTTCTTAACAGGAATCTCAATAATGTGCGCTGAAAAGTGTGTGTGTGTCTGTGAATGTGTATGGTTTTATTTCAAATCCATAGTGATTTACACCTAGATTGATACATGGAGCTGACTGGGAAAAAATTACATTAGATTGTTTTCCACTAACATATTTGCAGCCATTTGACATCAGCAGCAGCAGGTAGACACATTCCAGGCAATAGATGTGGCCTTCCTCCTTGAGGTTACAGCCCTGTCATTCGACCTCTTTTATTCCCCAGGCTTCAGTCTCAGACACGAGTTGGTCCTCACCCTGAAGGGAAGTAGGGTGTGTCACTGTGGTAGTTGTAATCAGGACACACCTTCTGTACTAGTTTATAATCTGTACTATAAAAGGAAATGTAAATACAGATTACTTTAAAGGGCTTGGAGCAGAGCCATGACACATGGCTCTGGGTCTGCTCCTGATAACAGGTTTTTGAAGGGTCATAGTTGCAGAGTGTGTTCTTGGTAGCCTTGTCAACCTTTTCATACTCGATTCGACAGTTAAAGGACTTGGAATCTTTGGCATCAATCACTGTCTGTTGTGCCAAGTCAAATTCCACTATTTTTGTAGGGGGCACTAGGCTCACAGATACATTCCCTTGACCGGTGGAGTTATGCCTGAAGTAAACACTAAACGTCCCATTGCCATGGTCAACGATTTTTCCCGTTATTAATAGATTTAGCTTCACAGTCTTGATGTTGGAATGAAAATCTCCCCAGCCAAACATTTTCTTAAATTTCCCAGTCTTGACGATGGGCCGTCTCTTTGCTCTGGGCCGAGGCTCTTGCAGATCTGTGGAGTTCCTCAGCCAGTCCCAGAGATCTTGCTCAGAATAAGTTTCTGGAGCATCGTATCGCAGGTCCAAATCTGTATCATTTTCTTTTCCACGAAAAGTCTGTGACAGCAGTCGGCTGATGGACAAGTCTTTGCTACTTTCTGTCCATATGTGCTTTAATGTGGATTTGGAGCTTCCTGATTTTAGAAGTTCTGTTTTTCCTCCATTTGTTAAATTTGCACAGGTAACCTGAGAAAGAAGGGAAGAAGAAATAATATTGAGATATGTGGTACAAAACCCATCATTTCCACCTGAGACCAAACCAACCAGATTTCCAAATCACAGAAAAATTTTTTTTGAGAAATTAAATTGTATCTACTCATTAAACCAAATGAGAAATGTCTGCTTTCCTTCACATTCCAAGCAGTTATTACTTAATTATTGTCTGTCAGTTTTTTACACTGCCCTTCAGCTTTAATTCTAGACATTCACAATATTCTTCTGTTATGATGTCTGTAAGTGACGAGTGTGTAAAGAATTACTACAAAAACTGAGGTACACAGCCTGGTCATCCTTCAGACTGGCTGTATGTGGCACCTCAGAGTGAAATATATTTGCTTGAATGTTCACTCTGCAAAGTTGCTGTGTCTTCTGCCATCAGAGTCACATTAATTTATTTTTGCTGCCCCTGGAGTCCACTGCCAGGGGCATCCACTGATGGTGCCAGACTGACCATGCTTGGAGTCCATGTCATTATGAATCTAATAACAATAATACAATTTCCTTATTCCTTTTATGAGAACACATAGGTCTGTGTTCTTTACTGGACCTTCAGTTACAACTACAATACAAATAACAGAATAATGAAAATTGTAATGAGTTTTGTGTCAACAGCTGTACGTACTGTGTATTCCACCTCAATTAATGCAGGAGGAGTCACAGTCCCTTACAGACCAGCTACTGATCTGCCTTGTCTGTATCTAGTATGACAAGAATTTCCCCTTCCTCAATCCACTTCTTTTTTCACCATTTCCTCCCCAAATTAAATAGTGATCTGTGTAAAACAGAAAGCCTTTTGTGTATTTACAAATAAAATAGGGGCACAAATTTAAAAGCAGTAATAAAAACCCTACAAAATTACATTTTTAAAGAAGGCAAAATCTTGCACTAAATTCCTACAAAATCATATATTTCAGGCATAGTTTTTCACAAAATTTACTCTCAGAGCAATTTGTCTTATTTATATTTTTTCTCTTTGCTTTAATTGAGTGGAAAACAGAGAACAGATGCAGGCTCGCAGCTGTCTAACATGCAGTGCTGGCAGAGAGCTCTGACAGAGCGTAGCTGGGAGGGCTGGAATTGGTGTGGGCAGCGGGTGAATGGAAAGGGACTGACAACACGTGTAGCCCCATTCCCCCTAAAATTTGCACCACACACTGCTCCCTTTTTTAACATCTGCAATGCTCTGAAGAGGCCATCAAGTTTCTTATTTCCCTTTTCATAGCTATATATGAGATTCCAAATATGCCTGCTTTATTCCTCTGTGTTCTGGAACTGATTTACATGCTTCTAGCATACTTGCAGTTATATCTTTCTCTTGCTTAAAAATGAATTAAGTACATTCCATATCCAGGAAACCCATTGGAAACCAGATAGTATTTAAATCATGTCCCCTCCCTACTGGTACAACTGGAAGTATATGTCACGGAGGACATCTATCACAGCATGGCCTTTTCATTTCTTAACAATCATGAAATTGAAACACTTTCATTAACTTCAGTAGTTTTTCAAGGTCATTTGAAGGCACATAAAATCAGTCTAAATTGTCTTAATAGACCGATCAGATAGGAGATATGCCCCCAGTCTTTTACAGCAAACAAATAGGTAAATAAATCTGTCACATCCCACACTATACCTCCCCAGTCCATTTCATGTTGGTGGGCCAGCAAGGATAATAGGTAAAATATGGATTTGCTAGAGACAACTTCCCCCTCTTTTGAATGGACAGAAGGATTAAAACACAGACTAGTATTTTGATAGCCAGTTCATAACTGCATCTTAGCAATAACACAGTAGGCCAGGAGAGAAGCTGTAATAAAATTCACTGATGGTGCACTGGTTAATGAAGCAGCAATGAAGATGTCACAGGGAGAGAGAAAGAGACTCAGAATATATTTTTTTCTATGGCATATGGGGAAGGAGGGCAGAATAAGAAAAGAAATGTGGTTAAAAGGAAAAAATGTTCCTGTCTAGCATTAATCTGTCAACCTACAATGAATCTAAGCAGTTAGCTAGCAGAGCTAGTAAACCAGCAATCTGTAGGTAGGATATCGATTGTTTACCACTAATTTTCTTTGTTTACAGTTTGTTTTTCCTTTGTTTTCCTTTATTCATCCAATAATTTACGTTTCACAGGATTAGACTACAAGTTCCATGTAAGAGTATAAAACCCCTTAAAATATAAAAAAGTCTCTCTTTTTTTCAGACATATAAAACTGAAGACTCAGGAGAGGGAGGAGTTTTTTCTGAAATGATTGCTGACTGATCCAATTCATGTATTTTTTTGAAAGCCAGTGTATTTCAGGGAAATGGATGATTTAGACTTCATGCATCCTATACCACTTCATACCTGATCTAACATATATAATTGATTGTTACTGTCATCAATTTTGTAATATCTGAAAGACTTCTGGTCGTTCAGTTAGCCCTGAGACCTCTGTGATTTTCAGTGTGGGTGACTGGTTGCATTCATGAGTAAGGGTCTGAACCTGCCCTCCCTGGTCAAGAGTCTGTGTGAGCACTAAAAAAATAGCCCACAAGGGTTAATAAAAAATCCCTAGAATTCATTGTTCTTCACTAACATTTTCCACCAACTGCTTTTTCATATACTGTTAGTATACTATGTGCTATAGAAATTATCCTCAGAGACTCACACACCAAATAACACGAAGCATTGCTGTGTAATAGAATTTCTGTAAATGCAGCAGTTCTTTCACATGAGCTGATTCACAATTTTCTTCAATCTCTCTTCTTTCCAAACACAAGGCTGCAATAATATAGGAAAAGGCATGCAAATGCATGAGGTTGTACACTTAGTAGTGTGAAACTGAAACAGAAGCTTATTTTTCAGGCGCATGAAAAAGAGCCAAATTAAAGTGGATAATAAAACACTGAGCAGCCTAAATTCTAGGCTGGCTTTTTTGTCCTCTTCCCTGAAGATATCTCATATAATTCAGAAACTTGCATATTCTACCTTATCAATTAGTTCACTATAACCAGAGTTGTTTTCTTTTCCATAGTCAAGTGTCACTCCTAGATGAAACATTGAAAAGTCTGGCCCACTTTTAATGGCTCTGGCTAGAATAGAGTTCATTTTCCTAGCAGCTCATATGGTGCTGTGGTTTAGACTTTTGACCCCAACACTGGTAGCACACTAATGTTCTAGCTCTGGCTGAACAGTGTTTGCACAGCACCAAGGCCACATCTGTTTTTCTCTCGGTCCCTCAAGTAAATAGACTGGGGAGGTGCACAATGGGTTGGGAGTGGACATAACTGAGCAGAGAATCTGAATTAACTAGAGATATTCCATAATATGTAGCATCATGCTTAGCAATTAAAAGGAAACGTGGAGGTTTTAGAGGGGGTTGCCATCTTTAGTTCAGGAACTGGCTGGGCGTCACTCTACCCATGGGAGTTGGTTGTGAGTGTTGCCTTTGCATCATTTGTTCTGGTTTATTTTCTTCTTTTCTCTCTTTTAACATTTATCCTTCACTTATTAAACTTTCCTTTACCTTGAATCCCAAGTTTTCGTGCTTTTATTCTTTCATTCCTCTTCCCCATCCTATTAGGGAAATGGGGGAAGTAAAGAAAGAACTGTGAGGTTCTTAGCCGCTCACCAGTGTCAGCCCACAACATCACTGCAGTGCAATAAATCAAAGTTGCAAAAGGTCTGAGGAAGGGGATATCCTCCATGACTGCACAGCTAGAAGTGGTTCTGAATGATGATGATGGCAGAAAATGTCCATATATAAAAATAGCAAGGAGCAAAAGATTTAGAAATGCTTATCCAGTGCTACAAATGTCACTGGAAAAACACTCATTAAACATGGCAGACTGACATTTGGTTCTGGTCTTGTGCTTTTAATGGAAAGTACAGATTTCCATTACCTAGTAAAGTCTACTGATATTGAAATGGCACCAGGAGCTGACTTACTGGTAACTCTTTTCCAACAAATACTGACAAACTGTTATTGCATTTCTTTTGTTTCTTCTATGAAAAAGCAAAGACAATGGTTTCATTGGGCACAATATCCCAAAGCAGCCTTTAAAAAGACAAAGGAATTGATCTGAATTTTTTTTTAATCTATTAAACTAGAATACTCCATTCATTCCGTATCCTGAGTTTTGAGGGTGAAGAATTTTTTATAATGATGTTTAACTTCATTACACATATTTTAATGAATATATGTAGTTCTTTTAGGATATGGATGAATATATGTAATTCTTTCTAAAGGATAGGTAGTTTATTGTCTCAGAAATTTTGGAGTTCTCTTTCAAGACACTGATCCCCGAATGCTTTGCCATATCAAACCTGAACATTTGGAGCAGATAAAATGAAATTAAAAAGGAATATCAGGAAGCCATGAAGGCCTCAGGTGATGATTTAGGCCCTCTTCTCAGTGCAAAATCAACCATAGGTGTATTAAGACTGATCAATTTAAGATTTTAAAAAAACAGTAATTCAAAAGGTACAGAATGCATCTTGATTTCTCACTCTTTTCCTTTTATTCTAGCTCTATTACAGTTCATCACCTATAATTACAGTATTGGTTTAGAAATTATGCATTTATTCCTCTGTATGTATGACTACTTCAGAGCAAATGAAAATGCAAACAAACAATCTAATACTCAAGGTGGAAAATCACTCTCTTCAGGTAAATAACTAATCAAAACTAAGGTTGTTTTTGCTGGCATAGCCTTGTAAGAACTTGGCAGCACTGTGTTTGCAAATGCTCTGTATAAAATAATTCAGAATTTTATTTCCTTGGTAAAATATCTAGGATACATCATAGGTATGAGAGCATTGATGGACATTACAATAAACTGGACCATTATCAAGTGAGAATAGCACATAGAAAATTCTCACTGAATCCACTGTCCTAATATTAATCCTGCTTATCCAATGGGTGAAGGGAAAACTGGACCTAGTTCAGTTTTCTATTTAGACCAATTTTTCTTCCTATAGGTGTTTACACATTGTACAAATTTACCAGTGACATAGAAACATTTTATTCAGTGAATAATTTCCAGGCAAGTCAAAGTCAATGTTCTAGAGGAATTTGATGATAAACAAAGATACTGAGAATGCAAGTTAATGGAAATATGATTATAATGGGGATGAGTAAAACACACTGAAGGACTTGTGCCTGTTACAAACTGACACTTTGGAAAGGGAGGACAAACACAGAAAACCACATACACTGATATTTCACACAGAAACAGGCCTCTCTGGTTTTAACTTACAAGCCTATTTGCTGCATGACATGAAAAGAATAAGGATGTGTGTTGGTCATTCAAAATATGCAAACTCAGATGAGCCTGACAAACAGAACAGGAACTCCCAATCTACTGTGTCAAATGCGAATGCAAAAGTGGCTCTGGAGGATCAAACCAAAGACTCATTTAGAAAAATCATTGTCTCCAACAGCAACTATGCCTGGAGAAGAGCAAGAACATGGCAAGAATATTATAGACCCCTGATTTCTTCCCAGCTGTCAAATTCTAGTTTCCTCTGCTAGATATTATTCCTGTATGTTTTCTCTTTCAGTAAATCTAAACAGACTGATCTTCTGTGAATTTGTTCACTTTGACCCTTCATAAACTGCCACGGCTAGGTAGTGGGTTTAAAATGCTGCACAAAGCCCACCGTGTTGACTGGAACCAGCACCCTCCGGCGCTGCCCCCAGCTCCCGTTCGCAGGAGTACGGCGGCAGTAAGTGCAGGGCGCTGGAGCTGCGATCTCCCACCTCGTGGTGTAAGCACGACGAAGACAAAGAGATGGTACGGAGGGGCCTCTCCAGTACGGCAGACCAGGTTTATTGTGAACTCGCACAGGAGGAAAAAAGGTGCGCATCTGAACTTGCACAGCACTTTTAAAATCCAGGAAACAGAGGCAGAATGCTGACTCAAGGCAATCACTGAGAGGACGAGCGGGACATGGCTTGACTGACAAGTCGCCCGCCCAATGTGCCCGCTGTCTGCAGGTCCGTCACTCCGGGACCGGCTGGCCCCGGGTGTGCAGGGGAACAATCCTGGCCAGAGCCAAGGGACAGGCATTCCGGCTGTCCCCACCGAGGACAGCAATCTGGGCTGTGTTTCAGCAGGGCGTGCACACCCCAGATCCGGGGCTGCCCTGCAGGACCGTGCTGTCTCAGCGAACCGCAACAATAAACTTTTAACCTTCATAAGATACTTCAGCAATTAATTCCACAGCTCTATTTCCTCTTGCTCTTTGTTTTGAACCTGGTTCCTGACACTTTCTTTGGAAAACCCTTCAGATGGAAGGTTCTGTTTTTATCCAAATTTCCCATGCTCCTCCTTACTTGGCTGCTATGCTTTAAGTACAAATACCAGTGATGATTTCTAGCTAAATAAAGAAGCCTCCTTCTAGCCCACTAGTACATGCCTCAGCTCTATCCATTCACAATAGTAAACAAATATTGATCACTTCTCCAGCTCTCAGTAACAGCCTCGTAGGTCATGCAAATTATCCTCTTACATAAGCCATTCTATCCCTATACCTTTGAATTTCCTTTTTGTCTTTCTCTGAAGCCCCTGGGTTCCACTCCCTATGCTGTCTTTAAAATGAGGAGACCAGCCTTCCATTATTTATTCAGTCTTTTTTCTCTACTCATTCATAATATTTTATTTCGGTTTGGTCATTAATGAGCACTGAATTGATGTTTGCATGAAACTCTCTTAACACTAAAATTTCAATCCTAATTATATATAAAGCTGAGATTATATTTGGAATGTGTTTCATATTACACTTGCTACCACAGAATTTCATTCCTTAATTTACTGCCTATTTACTAATTCTGATAAGATCTTTCTGCAATCCTTTACCCTTAGTTCTTATCTTTTCTGCTTTCAAATATTTTTCATCAACAAACTTTCTCACTCGCCTTTCCCCAGCCATCTACAAATACATTGAACAGCAGAGATCCTTACACAGAGCCCTGCAGAATTTATATAGTGACTCCTTTCATTATTGACCACAGAAAAAGAGGCATGTGAAATTTTCAATAACATTTTCTAAAGTAATCACTTAGGATCATTCACTTATGCATAAAAAACAGTATTTTGTTGTCACACAGAAAACAGAGGGAACGTAATTTTTTTACTATCTTTAAGTTAAGGAATTGAACTTAACATACACTGTTACTGCAATTTTTGTATAGAGTATCCTTAGGATTCATAAAATGCATAATAATACTATTAACTGTGCTCAGCTCAGCTTTAAATTCTGTATTTTTCTTGTTTTAATCTGAACTATCATTCTTGTTTCAAATGGCCCTTGTTAAAACATAAACGTGGCTACCTGAGCTTTTTTCATCATTCTCACAACAGTAGCTATGCAAGACAAGAAGCTGATATAAATTCAACTGACAACAGCTGATATAAATTCAGTGAAATTTAACATCACTGAAATTAGAGTGCCTATATCAGTTGATATCTCTTTGAGATCTGACTAAGAATCAAAGACTAATTTAAAAAATTGTACCCACAGAAAGATGAGGGTACTAATAAAAGAGTAGCAACACTTCTTTGTTTAGAGACATTATAATTCTTAGCAGTTATTATCATAAAATACTAAGATATTGCAGTGGCTGTTCTGCAAAAGAAAAAAACTATCAAAATTACAATTTTACAGTGCTTTCTACACAGTGTAAGATGTCTGTAATAAATAAAGTAATCTGAAAACTAGCAAGTCTCAAATAATTTTCAGGAAATGCAAAGATGGTAAAGCACCTTAAGTGGTTGGTCCCAATAAAAATCCTTAAGAATTACTCTGTCAAATTTTCCTTTAGCCTTTCATTTCCTCTCCCTGCATTCTTGGACTGTGGGCTAAGCTGTGACACTGCCACAAGCCCTGTGAATGGTAACAAACTTATGAAAGAAAGTGGTGGCCTGACAGCTGTTAGGTCCTGAGTTACACCATATTTTTTGCCAGCCCAGCCCATGATTGCGGGTGGGATTCACTGATCTACTCACTCAGCTGGAATTCTGGTTTGAGGCCTGAACTATTCACCTAGTCCTATTCCATAATCATGAGAGAGAGAGAGAAACCGAATTAATTACCTCCTCTACCTCCATGAGTTATTGATGAACCTTCCAAATTGAATAAATGCTCTTCATGTAGATGCCCAGTGGTAAGCAAGAATAATCTGACCTATGGCATAGCTTGGCCTGAAGGCAATTCTATGAAGACAACCCAAAGGCTGTATGCTGGAAACAGAGCAATGAATGCTCTGTGTCAATACCTTCTGAAATTCTCTAGTCATGCTGAAGTGCACTGCTCCCTATACCTTTCTAAGCATCCTGAAGCTAATGAAGTGACGTGGTACTCACACAGCAAGGCGTGTACTCTAGGTAGTACTACTACTCCTTTTAGATATAGTAGATTCCCCATATGGAGCTTTCTTTTAAGAAACAGTGTAGCTTTGTATTGTTCTGTTATCTTTTGAGTTTGATCTAATCATATGAAAAATTTTCACAAATATTTAGAATCTGAAAAATTAGTCTTCTTGAGCCTATTTTGTTCACTAGTGACTAAAAGAACTGTTTAGTAAGCAGGTTTTTAGAAAGTATTTAGTCATCTGAGACATATAGGTACTTTAAATCAATCAGTATTAGATTGTAATTACAGAGACATTTCTTCTAATAGCAGTGCCCTAACTGACACTTTTCTCTTTCTCCTTTTTTCTCTGCTTCAGTCTGCCACTGCTGCCTCGTCCTCTGTGGTAGTCAGATATAGATAGATAGATAGATAGATAGATAGATAGATAGATAGATAGATAGATAGACAGACTTTATTATTTCATAAACTTTCAGAGTGGAAATCAGACTCAGAATTAAACATCCAGCCTCCTCTATCTGCCTGGAAAAGACTGGGACCTTTGAACCAGGAACCAAAATCACAGATCTACAACAGGAAGTAATTAAAAGCCAGCCCTACAAAATGTTCCACCCTCTTCTTGGAAAGCAGGGGTGAAGACAGGCACAGCTGTCACTGTTGGTTTTCAAAGAAGAAAGCCCACTGTTTTTTAGCCAAAAATGTAACTTTATGAGGAAAAAAAAGGGGCATTATTGCCATTGTCTATTTGTGAGCTTAAAAGCATTACCAAGTCAATCTAGTCCTGTACCATGTATTCAATAATGGTTTAAAGTTGATTTTATCAAGAAATGCAAAATCAAGGAAAGAATATACTATTCATACCAGAAAATCTTTTCCATTTTCAAGTTTTTGCAGGTCAAGGACTTCTTAAATTGTGTATGTGGCTATGAATTTATTCATTTTCAACAAATATCGCTTACAGAAACAAAACTTGTCTATTTCTCTATGAAACTTCCACTGTGAAACACCCTACCACCTCATCTCTACTTCAGACTCTCAGAACCTTCTCGTCCTGTTTGTTTTGAAGCAGTCGTCTGCCAGCTTCATCTGATGTTGCCCTGATTTTTGCAGTTCTGGATGTTATCATTCTTTGTAGCTAGTTTCTCACAGTTTTCTCTGTAAACATGGCCATGTTATTGTAACTGTATCTTATCATTCACATTCCTTTCTCATGGACACAGAACTTTGATGGACATTTCCTTTGACCATTGTAATTGAGAGAGGAAGAACTGATTTCCTCCAATGAATAGTGATTTCTAAATGGATATAAAAAATAAAGAAGGCAGGTCTTGCCCCCCTTCCCCCCTTCTCTCTGATCCTGGTAACAGGTGTCTCTGGCTCTTCCTTTTGTGTCGTTACTGCGACAATCTGATGCCACCTAAATTCTGGTCCAGCACACCACCAAAAAATCTATCAAGGAAACAGCATTTTTCCTGTGGGGTTCAGGCAGAAATTTGGTGCCTGGATGCTCAGGCCAGGTAAATCTGTAAAAGTCTATGGCTAACACTTGAGAAGCTTTGTAGTCGAAGCAAATAAGGTGTTGTCCAAGTTACAGGTACTTCCAGAACTAGGCAGCTCAGAAGGTGGTAGTCAAGGAAGAGTGTAAAACTGTAGTTTTGGAGTACATAGGAAACGCATTAACTTTTTCCAATCAATTTAAGGGCCACCACTAAAGTCAATTGTAAAAATTCTAGAAGAGCAGAAGACTGTAGATAGTGTGGTATTATATATCTTAATTTCATTTTCTTGCCCAGCTGAGGCAGAATGGAAGGTCTTTGTTTTGTAAAACGTCATTTCTCCTTCAACTTAGAAAAACTTTGTGCTATCACATACAAAAGTCTGTGAACTGAAGGACCAAATGAGTTACAATACTCTGTGAAAGTCATCACATTAGAATATTACAGCTTTCTGCTTTTTGCTTTAGAAGAACAGAAACTGAGCCCAAATATTTCTGATGGCAGAGATGCAAGTGAATATATAAAGATTTGGAAAAGGATTGAAATATAACTGTATAAAAAATCCTATTAACTCTTGCCCTAAGTTTTACATTTTTAGAAAGAATTTAAACTAAACTCTTGAAGCCTTCTGTCTATGTTGTCATTACAGATTTTTTACTTCAGTGGATTATGACTTTTGAAAATTCACCCCATCCCCGTTCAGCAGAGGATTAAACTACCACAGAAAAAATTAAAGTGGGTTAAAAATGTCTAACAGATTTTTAAGATCCCTGTATTATGCTGGTATCACAAAGTGCTGCTAACTTTCAAATGAAAGTCTAGCTAGGTAAATAAATTTTGACAAGGATCTATTGTTCTTCCACATTCCTATAAGCCTTATTTTATTAATATTAGCTTGCCATTTTCTGCATACATGTAGAAAGTAATATTAAATAAAATTACATTTTATATGAAAGGCCACAGAGCAACATTTTAATCAAAACTTGCACTATAGTTTGCTTTATGTATAACACATTGAAGAAAATATCCATTTTCATATGAGTAGCCATATCTTCTGAACAACGTGAAAAATACTATAACCTGATATATCCTGGTACTATAAAATGCACAAGGCCACTGTGCACTATTAACATACTCTTTAAAATGACTCATTTTCTACACAAAGTTTCCAGTCATCCACTGTCAATGCAAAAGTTTAATAAAATTAAATACACCCAAAGAGTTTGTTGCTCATGTGTCTGATACCATATTTTTTCCAAAGAAAAGCATTAGAATGTTGATTGAGCTGAGTCACTTTCCACATAGATATTCATGGGTGCATCCTAGAAATCTGAATTTGAGCATAGATGCCTTTTGAGGAGATTTAAGTCCCACTGATGTTAGCAGAGTGCACATTGCCACACAAAAGAATTTTATATCTATATGAGATGCTTGTGAAAAAAGGGGCTTCCACAAGTACATGAAATGCTATTGCAAAAATATAGCTTCCTTTCATTAGAATTGCCAGTTCTTCACTATGATTTATTCATTTATTGAAAACAGCTGAATACTTCAGGAAAGGCATTTTAAAACATAGAGAAAGCTGTTCTGATGTTCAATCAAAGTTTGGCATATCCCTGCTAACTTTTATGCCTTCATCTTCACTTTATGCCCTTGCCACATACACGTACTGATTTCTCAGAAGTCTTCTGTGATCTCAGAGAAGAAGGATTTCTTGTCTTTGAATTTTAACCAGATGCAGCAATATATTACCATTCTAACTGTGTTTGTTTAATAGGCATTGATCATTCATGCACTTGGTCAATGGATATCAACATCTATTAAAATCCATCTCTGAGGAAAGAGGTGTGTTTCTTTAAAGTTGGTCTGGTAAGGAAGGGAAGCATTAAGTAACTATTCTGTTGCAAGGGTACTCAATTTTTATTGAGATTTTCTTGATGGTTTTGTCAAGGTCTGCTAATTCTTACAAGGGTATGCTCAGCAGTAAGCAGCATGTGGGCACCAGCTCTGCTGGGCAAGCCAAGTGCTGCACATCGTTTTCCTGGCTATGACATACACAAACATGTTGCAATGTTCCTGAAGTGCAAAGATGTCAAAGAAATATGGATTGGTCTGTTGGAAACCAGGAGACACCACATGTTACATATCTACAAGATCCAGGCAAAATTTAGTTTTAATCCAAATCTGATACAGGACGCTATCATCAGCCTCCATTTGATCAGTCAGAATGCAGGGAAACCATGTAGCCTCAGTAAAAGTCCTAGCAACACTTGCTTACAGAGCTGGTCTTTATGTGACTCTGGACACAGTTATTACAAGAGACCTATTATACCATTAAGAGGAATAGAGCTGCAGAGTACTGGAAGGAGATACCATAAACCAATTTCTCTACATCCTATAAATCAGTAATATTCAATCAATTTTGTGCTTCTTTGTACTGACTATCACTGTGGGGTGACAGTCAGCAATGGAAGAGATGGGGCAGATTGCTTGGATGCAATAAGACAATTTTATTGATATAGAGCTCAGTATTTATACCTTTTCAGCAGTAACTATAAATAGATTCTTATATAAGCAGTAATTGCTATAACAACCTTATCTATGTTTCTTAATTATATTGCAAAAGTAAAAGCTAGCACTAACCAGCACAGATACATACCAAACATACCTTTCCCTACGATGGGGTAGGCCATATTGCCTGCCATGGTTTGTGGCCTAGGAATGTTACCGCGTCCACTTCTGGAATGAGTTCATAAGCAGCACTCTCATTTCTGCTTTCTAGCTGTACCTCCACATATCAATGTTTTAAGGTCTATGGTACCTTTCTGAGTTGATCCAAACAGACATTTTGAGGGAATTTACCACTGCCAAACAAAACAGAATAGAATACTCAATAGAAAATGAACATTGTCTGTGCCTGATAGTAGTCTTGTATTTTCTCCTGCAATAGTATCACACCTAATTAAAAGTGAAAATTAATAGCCAGCAGGATTAATCAAATTCCATATGCAAATAGCTGGCTCATGAGAGCCATGGTCCAATTGCTAACACTATCACTAAGGTCATTAATTTAAATTGAGATGAGTTAAGAGTCCTTTGGGCATTGACACATAAGTTGAAGGAGGTTATTCATTGCTAAGTTTTTCACCCTGTGACAAAAAACTTAGAAAGAGAATACATGAATATTGCTCCAGCATGCCATCTTCTAGGATGAACAGTGCTGTGAACTTGTCTGTAGAGGATCATGAGTCTTCTCCTGTAACGTACAGTCGTTCTGATACACCATTTTAAATTCTTAAGATGTACTGAAGCAAGTTAAATACAAGACAGTTCAAGATCTAATAAACTGACATATTTGGGATTATTTTATGCCTGCTGACTTTTGCTGAGCACCTTCAAATTACAGAAAGGCTTCTATTTTTTAAGCAAGACTTGAGTACCAGTTTCATAAAGTCTTCAGAGAGTTCAGCCTTCTTAAAAGGTCCAGACATTTCCAATTAGCAATAAATATAAACTCAGTTTATGAAGAGAAATACTGGAGCTCTAGAGCACTGTTTATACTAGTGCAAATACAGTGCATTCTCAGCTTACCAGCTCACCTCAGAACGAGTCCCAGTGTCTTGATCTATCACTGCGTTTCTAGACAGGGCAACTAGCAGAAATGTAATCTTACAGGCAGATTACAGTATAGTGCTACACACCTATGAGTATTCTCCACATGCTGAGGGCTAAAATATTTCAAGTTGCATAGTAACAGAACAACTGAAATGTAATAAAGTAGTGATGACATTATATTTATATAACTTTTCCTATACAAAGAATAAAAACATAAAATTTATTATTCTGACCTTGTATCCCAAGTATTTCTCAGGTAAGTAAAAAAAAAATTCAACTAGTCTATCAAAAATTCAACTGGTCTATCTTCATTGCCAGATTTTTTAAATTTATGAGAACACTGGAGTCTGGAAAATTAAGCTGAAATCCTCACAAGTTTGGGTTTCATTACTTACTCAAGAGCATGTTTTCATATTATGAAAGTATAAAAAATTCAGAGTCGGGGAGAATCAGGCATTATTTGTCCATAATCTGCTCAAGTTAGGAAGTGAGGTGGAACAAAAGAATGGATAGAAGAACCAAAAGTTTTCACACCATGTTCCAGAAAGCCTTCATCTTTTTTGACTGGTACATGGAGTCCACTCTACTTTGACCTCAGACAGTTCTGAGCATCACCACCTTGACTTCACTGAAATATTTGAGCCAATTCTATCTGCAGTTCCATTCATGCAACCTCCTGGATTTCAGTGATTCAGACAGGAATTAAGTGCTTTACCTTTCATAGAATAAACATTTCTTCAAATACAGGTCAAGATCGCTGTTATATTCATGCATCTGCCCAAAAAAACAAATAACTTTTTTCCATTGTCTCATGTTCTATCTTTGGGGCTGAGCAGCAGCACAAAACAATTTAGCATTAGCAAGCAAATTTCATTTGTTACCTGCCAAATGCTTATACAAAAGATAACTATGAAAAAGCAATAATATCCTCATTCTAAGGCAGAAGGTAACATGCCTTTGCTATAATATACTTCCTAAATAACATTCAATGAACTCATAAAAGCATTTAATTTAAATATAAATGCCTAGCAGTTTCATTTTTCAGGGAGTAAATGACACTCCTGCTTGTGTATCTCTTAAATGTATTTTCAGAATAGACATCCTTTCATAACCTATAGGTAGTGTTATATATCATTACTATTACTGTAATGCTCAAAAACCTCCCTGTTGTCAGGATTAAGGTGTACTAGAAGCTAAACATATATAGTCACTGACCTAGAAAACTTTCTCACTGAAACAGATTTGGCAAAGGCAAAGCTAAAAGAAGAAATATTGGTGATGTCCTAAATCAATTGCAGAGCTAAGAGTTAATACTAATATCTGGGCTTTTCTTTCCCATGTCATATCCAGGAGGTACCAATAAAAAGGCCAATTCCAATAACTGGCTATACTTAATGCCATTAGCTGTTTTGAAAAGCTCCAGGAAACAAAGTCAAGTCAGAAGTGAGTTGTGTCAAGAGGAAGCCTGAAACCCATTTGTAGACCATTAAGTGGTTCCAGATTTCTACAGGAGCAGGGACAACTGTCCTCGGTAATGAGAAATGTTTGATTTGTTCCTCTGATAAAAACTGACAGTGAAAATAATCACACTAATACCTATTATTCTGTTGCAATGTTATTGTAAAACAATTTTAAAAAATAAATAAAATTGTATTCACAGTTTGGAAGACATTACAAATATCTTTCAAAATGTTAATCCCTCTGGTACCCCTTTATCTTTCAGGTGTCAGCCAACACCAGCTCTGGATAGTCCATAAGCTACCCAATGAATTACAAGAATATTTTCCATTGTTCTAAATTTACTTTGTGAAAATTTAATTATATATTTTTTATAAAATTACTGGAAACCAGCAAAATCTGACTTTATTCAAATGGTTAGCTTTTTAGAGTGTTTTCTTTCTTAGTTTGCTGTATAGGTAAGTAAAAGAAGGGATCGTAGAGCAGCAAGAAAAGTCCAGCTGGCACTTGTTACAAGATCATTTAAGCATTTTATCCAGCCATGGAAATTTTTTTGTCCTTTCATTTTATGGGTTATGTTGCTAAAATATGGAAGACTTTTCATCTAGTGGAATCCAGTATTATTCCTAGATTAATTAATAGAATAAATTTCCTCTTAATTTCAGAACACCTTTTCTATGGAGAACAGCATGGACACAGATTTGGTCTAAAACATATGTTTACAAGAAAGACATTCTATCACTCACCAGTTGCAGGATATGAGAATACAAAGCTTTGGAATTTAAAGTTCTGCTATATCATGGTAGTAACCCTAAGCAAATGCCTGAAGCCTAAGGCCCAGCCCCAAACCCTTACACAATCTAAGCCCCTAACCTCTCACCTAACCCTAAGATGACTGATAGCAAGAAAAAGAAGGGCAGGCCTTGAATGAATAATACACATAATTTTGCTATGGTATACTTTCTCTAAAACTACTTGCACACTTTAAGTATGATTGTGTACTTTGAGTAATGCACAATCAGGTCTTTTGCCAGCTTCACTGACTACCACTTAACTAAATTTTCAGCAGATCCATGTCAGATTAATCCAGCTAAGGATCAACCACATATATTTAAAATTATCAAATAAAACCTGTCAGAGTTAAATTTCTTGAATTCAGAGCCCTTCAAATAATTTTCAGCTTTATTGTTGGTCCAAAATGTGATTTTATATTATTCAGGGTGAAAAATTTCCAAACAGAATACAAAAATCTCAGAGAGGCTGCCTTTTTTCAGGTTGTCCTTCACAGAGAAAATGGCAGTAATTTTGGTTATGGGGAATAGCAGTGGAGGCTTCATGGCAGTTCTCTGTGCCTGTTCAATTACTGTCCATTCTAATCAGATTGCTAACAAGGGATCGTTAGGAGTTTGGTGTTTATGATGTAAAATATCTACTAGGAATTGGATTTTGATCATCACTTCATTTTACATCTGTTTCCCACTAACCAATGGTACAAAGATTGTTAATCACTCTTGACCTTTCCTGGACTTAAACTAGTAATTTAATTGCTAATCCCTACTGAGGGACTCTGAAGTACACTATAGAGCCCCCAAGGCATCCAGCTTGACCCTCTGTTCAACAGTGGTTTTAACCAACCTCATCAAGAATACACTCAGATTTGACAATGTTAATTGCAGCTTTGACCATAGTATCCAGATGAAGTAGAAGAAACTGTCTAACTAGAAAGATTAAAAATATCTGCTGAGCTCTAGGTGATTCTACATGAATCAAAAAAAAATCTCTCCAGCCAAGAATATCTGGCAGCCAATGCAATCTTGCAGACTCACACTCCTGCACTGACAATTTTCTCCTAAGAAATGCCCAACTCCTGGCAATTAGAATTCTTAAGGGGCTGGTGAAAATCTGTTAGTTTTGGCTTGTTTCAAAATCTTCCCCCAGATGGTAATATAATTCCAAACCAGCTGAGATTCACTTTGTGTTGAATTTCATTCTAAAAAAGGATCATACAGCAAAAAGAGGAACAAAAGGTTTTCCCCTCCTCAAATTTTAAGTTACAGCATGGAGAACATTTTCTTTGAATCATTCTTCTGAGTACAATTAGGTTATTCTAAGTTCTGTGTCTCCAAATCTAATCTTTTTCCTTTATTATTTTCAAATTTACATTCAATTATATTTCAGACTAACATTTGCTAACTGAGAGAGAAGAAACATAGAGGCAGTATGATCTACCATGCACTCAGGTCTTATTGCAAAGCTTAAAACTGGGAGAACACGAGCTTCTACCTGCACATTTTCTGCCAGATTAAAATCACATTAAAGTGCTAATAATTTGCCTGTAAATGCCAGTGCCTAGTAATAGTTTGTCGCACTGTTTCATGCTTCTTATATGTGTTTGTCAGTATATATTGGTTTTTTACAGGATTTAAGATTTTATTTGTAACTAAGCTTAGAACCACATTTATGTTTTAAACCTGCATGTTGTAGATTTCTGTACTGCATTAGTCTTACTTTTCTGTAATACTTAGAGCACATTGTCATTGAAAACTGGAATGCAGTGGCTCTTGCCCTGAGACTGTACTGATTAATATCGCAGACAGAAATACTAGCAAGTTCCCTCAAAGCGGACAAACTGTGAGGATGTGAAGTTGCAAAGGAGGTAATTAAATCCACCTTTTAGTAGAGCTTATTAACTTGGGCACTGAGGTGATGTGCTGAGCTGATGCAGCTCTGTGTTACTGGTTCAGGAAATGGCTTGCACAGTTCTACCTTAGAGGTCTGCACTGAATTTGTTGTAATGTCAGGGCCCTAATTTCTTCATTTTTATCCATTAAAAAATGTATATCTTCCAAAGTAAATACAAATCACAGTAGCTGTTCACTGGAGGGAGTAATTTCCCATGTAAACTGAGTTCAGCCTTCACAGTGGGACATGTTAAAGGTACCTCAGTTTGACGGGCTACCAGCCACTCAGCTTGCACCTCAAGGGACAAAAGAGAACACTGGTTTTCTAGTGTACAAATAGAATCATTGACTCCACTTTGCTGGAGTTACTCCAGAACTACACTGTCATAAACAGCAGTTCTAGTCTGCTCCACACTGTTACTGAATAGCCTAATCAATAGCAGCTTCTTGAAATGAATAATAAATATTTGTCAAGCCTGAGAACACTTTCCATTTCCTGCTGCCTTGGTCATACTAAGACAGCCTACACAGGTAAAAAAAATATTTTTAAATAAATATTTTGGGCAGTTCAAGCCAAAAATTAAAATACTCTCTCTGCCCTTAGATCTTGGCAAGACACACATGCAAGTACCCACAGAAAGCTGACTGAGAAAGTATGTTGTGGTGGAAATATTTCATTGACTAAGAATTTTCAAACTTTCATCCAACAAATCACACACCAATTTTCTTAAGCACTTCAAAGAACCAGCAAAACACAGCAAGAGCCATGAAAAGACTCAGGACTTTTGAACCATTCCCAGCCCTCTTTCTGTTACTGCAGCTCCTCCAGGAAGGCAGCTTGCCAGCTTTCACAAACAAATCCCCAGGACAAGGGGACTGAGGTATTGGATGGGCTCAGTCAACAGGAACTCGTGGCCAGTGTGCCAGGCCACCTGTTCTAGGGGGGATCAAGCCATGGAGAAGGGTTGAATTCAATTTCCGTAGCAATTCTCTTTACACAGCTTCCCAGCATTTATCAAATCTCTGCCACCTGGAGAAACTCTCTTTATGTCTGGCAGAGAGGGAACAATGAAACAGAATGCATTTGCCCATCCCCATACCAGATTGACATTGGAACCCTCTAAGTAAGTGCTATAAATATTACAATGTAAATACACATTTTTCCTCTAAAGAATGAAGAATTTCTGGCAAAGACAAAAAATAAGAAAAAAATTACTATCTGTGAAAAATTAATTAAAACTTCAGGGGACTGAATTAGTGAATCAGACACAGTCCAGAGGGAAGTTTCTATCAATTTTTTCCCATGTTATTTACCACACTAAAGCTTAAAAGTTTGCAGGAACTGAAAACCATACATTGCAAACCCTCTACTTCTTAGTTACTATTACAGGCCAAAGACAATGATCTCAGCAACTAATCAACAGCAAATTATAACTTAGACAAGTACATGTGAAAACCACTTTTTTCCTTTACTTTGCAATATAGAGAACAATAAATACTTTTTCCATACTAGAGAAAAATACTTAAATTATTCAATGCTAAGATTGACCATTTATAAAATGTAACTAAAATTAATTATGTCAATCTTATTATACTGTGGGAATGCAATATAAAAATAATATTCTTTTCAAAAGGTGTCTAAGAACTTTACAATAGAACCAAGACTGTCTACTACCTCAGAATTATCAAAGTACGAAAAGTTACACATTTTTCTCACAGCAACCCAAAATTTTTGTGAATGTTGTTTTGACTGCAAAGTTGTACAAACTCCAAAATCAATCCAAGAAGAATGAAGGACAGTTACATTGCATTTTCAGTGAGAGTAGTAATTCAAATGTGGTTCTGGCAGAAAAGAACAGGCAATACAATTTGTTTAAGTAGAATCAATTTGAAGCTAATAAGAACCTGCTTCGATTAGAAATTCAGGAAATAATTGCAAGATTAAAAATAGCAAGTACATATAACTTATAGCACATTTTGAAAGGAAATGTGTACGTTTAAATTCAAATTATTTTTTTCCCCACTAAAGTACTGAATTTGACATAATGAAAAATGAGACAAGACAGACAAGAATACAAAGCTTCCCAGTGCTGGTCCATCACTAGCAAAGTCGCAGAGAGGAATGAAGGTTTATAGTTGGTGTGGACCCGTGTGACACTTTCTGGAGAAGCAAGCTTTTATTCAGAAAAGGAACAGATGTTTTGGCAGATAGCATAGAAAGAATCCTGTCAGAGACTATAAACTAGGCTTGAAGGGGAAAAAAGGAGTCTGGAAAAAATGTGGAGTATAAAACAAAAGAACCAAAATGACATGGATAAAATAGAAATGCAGAAAAAAAGACAAGGGCTTTGTTAAAATTGAAAAGAGAAAGTAAATGCACTCAACTCTTTGTAACTTTGGAAGAAGTTTTAAGGCAAAAAAAATGAAACTTATCTCTCTTCCACTGACACAGCTCATTGCAGCATGAGACTGGGAGATTAATTTTATAGCTGCAGACAGAAATCAAATAAAAGGAAGAGTCACTGCCCTTTTTAAGCATCAGTAGAGAAAGATCACAAGTACACAGCCAATATTGAAATGCAGCCAAGGTTTATGGGCAACATTTAAGCAGATTTGTACTGGAAGAACAAAAAATAACCAACTGTGTAAATGGAGATGGGCATTCTACCACCTCACCTGCCCTGCACTCAGAAGTTTTCCTCTTTCATTTCTTGGCAATAAAGAAGCTCCTTCTGAACCAAACAAATGTGTTTAGGAAATCTTGAAACTCAAATTCACCAAGCCAATTCCTGTCAAGACCTTCAGTCTTCATAAAGAAGAAAAGAAGAGCTTTGTCAAGAAATTCTCAGCCTACTCCATTCTGAAATCTGCAACTGCTGGACAACACTTTAAAAAATCCTCTTTAACCTCTAAGAATAGCCTTTTCTGAAAAGACATGCCCTGTTATCAAGCAAGCAAAGCAGTTATGCAGGGCTCAGTCCTGCCATCTTCTAAGAATGAAGTACCAGCTGAAGATACTATAGTACATCTTGGTACAAATATCTAAGTTGCAAAAAAAAAGTGGCCGTACGTGAGTTGCACTCCCAGCTGTGTGTCTACTCAGATGACACTGATACCTAAACAGGTAATCACAAAGGATTCAGATACTGTATGTCAGCTGCTCCACAGTTTGAGCCCACACACTTATCCTTACCACGCAGTAAATTAAAGGCAGTTCAAGACCACTTGTGCGTAACCAACAACAAAAAGTTATCACAGGGAAAAAGCAAGAGCATAGATTTTTTTATTACAGAATACTCAAGTTCACAGTTTAAATTCCACTGCAATAAGCTTCCTACATCTGAAAATGACACTATCTGGCCTCCAGGGGTGCAGCTTAAGGTGCAGTTCCTGAAAATATCTTAAAGACTAAATTTAGTGTTTAAATGTTGTCCTGAATCACTGTTTCTATGAGGAAAGACCCATACATTAACACTGACTGGAGTAAGAATTAGAAGTGTAGTATCACAGTGAAAGTGTTACATATTTTTGTCTTTTGGATTGTAACTCCTATATTAAGTCATTAAAGAGGTGCCACTTCTTGCACAGCAAGACATAGAATATGTCTGTAAAAACAAGAAACCATGAAAAAAATCACAGTCAGAAAAATGTACAAGGAAGAACTGAAAGGAAATTAATACAAAGTCCCAGTAAAACTGACAGGAAGAAATAAGAAGGTTCATCTGGATAGAAAATTGACCATATAAACACTTCTTTGCATTCCATATATATTTCCATCAGAGACTTCCATTTAAAGTGTTCTCAGTCTGCAGTCAAAACCAGATTTTCCTGTCTGATGGACATGAAAGCTCAAATTCACCTCTTCAAATTAACTATGTTCTTTCCGCTTCATACATCAACTATTATGTGCAACATTATTCCTGGAATTGTATCTTAGCTTAAAATTTGATGATTATGGTACATCAGGGAGAAGAGAATGCACCTTGCTCTGCCACAGCTACATTTTTATTGACTCCACAGTACTGAATTGGGAAATTTCTTTTTGTCAGCAAACTAAGCAGGTCTGACTTGGAAGATTTAAAGGATGCAGATCTGGCATCAGTGATCAGTTGATGCTTGTAATGACAATGGGATGGAAAAAAGAATCTGCTTAGTCTAGGAAGCTACTGCAACTATTTATGACAGAAACACTAAGAGATAACACTGTCCCAAAGTTTTGCCATCTTTTTCTCAGGGAAGAGTGTGTTTCTTCATGAAATGGAAGACTTTCTGCTCTCTCACCTCCAACCCACCTCAGCATTTGCAGCCTGTTATTCATCACTAACAACCAATATAAAGTAATCTCCCCAGCAGTTCCCATTGAGTCCATAGATTTCAGTTTTTGGGCTATATGATCTGCCCTCCCTGGTGAAGTCTATAGCCACCCAGTTTAGTCCTTCAGACTCAAATTCTCTGAGGCCTCCAGCAAGATCTTTCCTCATCCTCCCCTACACTTCTCAAAATCTTCTTTGACTCTGAAAACTGGGTTTCTGTCTCACAAGAAACAAATTCTTTACTGGTGAAGTCTGATTAAAAGTAAATCTCCCTTGTTCTGTAAAGAGGAAACAACAGAAATCATTTCTTGCTAAAGGCAAAGCCACAAGTCCAAAATGCCAGAGGACAGAGAGATTGATCAAAAGGACAATGAAGTCTTTCCATTAACTTTGATAGACTTTGGTCTTAGGTCATCAATCAGCAGTGTTAAGAACTGTGGATCTTGTAAAGAGGTTTTGTACTGCAAAAACAGAGAGAAAAACTACAATCTTGACATTTCTACCAGACAACAAAAACTTAGGGGATGTGCTCACAGCCATACCACCGTTGCTAGACTGTAATAGCCAGCTTTATATTTAAACAGAGAGGGTCAATGACAAATTAAGTATGGAACTAATGGCATCTTCATCAGTAAGTTTTATGACTGATTGTTTTCATGACTGGTGGCAAATACATTTTTATTTTCATTTTAGAAATAAGTGCTTTGGCTACCATAAACACAGATCTATGCTTTCCTTTCTAGAATTATTAGTTTACATACTTTTATATGAAAATTCTCTGTATATCAAGATATTACTAGAAGATTTAAAATTACATAGACAATAGAAATCTTTGCATCACAGATTTTGTGTTTTTTTATAGCAGGCTAAAATAATTTATATTCAATAGCTGTATTTATTGAACCTTGATGTTGCTTGGGTTTTTTGCTGCTATTACATATGTAATTATGTAACAAAAAAATTATATGCATGCAATTCTTTCATCTAGATCATCATCCTGATTAATATTGATTTGCATGTGACTATGGGGTATTTTCTTTTTCTTGCTCCTCCTACAATTCTCTTACATTTTTTTACCCAATAGGTACAAACTGAACTCTCTTCCCAAGCTATTCCATTAAGTGTGAATTACTTTGCTTACTTGTATTAAAATGCCAGATTCTACACAGCTGCAAATCATTACTTCTCACTGTTTTACTCACCTGTGCTCCTTGTTTGTGTCGCTCTAGTCAGTGAAAATTAGCATTATGCTGATTTTCACAAAATGGCTGAATTAATTTGCTTTCGTTTGTGTTTGCTGTTACCTGATAACTCCAGAACTCTTTCATCTCCTGAAGATAATCACATTCCCTTATCCAAATAAGAAAAATGTTTCAGTGGTTGCTACAGCTGCCACTGACCAATATTTAACCCAAACTGGCACAAGTTCTACTATGAATCTGATGGGTGCAGAGCCTTCTTGGTAGCACTTGAATCCACAGATTCTCTCCCTAGTTATCTTTTAATGTAATTGAGACCACTACTTAAAACAATTAAATGTCCTTGCTTCCTGAGTTCTGCCCGTAACCAAATAATACCTTTCTGAAAATTAATGTTTAGCTGTCACTGTCCTGAAGTGCAGAAGTTATCCCTAAATATCATTACTTTCTTGTGTCTCATTTCTACTTACTACTTTTAAGTCTACCAGTATTTGCTATTGTAATATGATTTTGCCTACTCACAAAGGTTCTTGAGTTTCTCATCTCTGGGACAGACTCCATCTGCCCCTGGAGTTTTGTTAATCTTTAGACATTCTAATATCTTGATCATCTGTTCAAGTATGATCTTGATTTCCCTCAGTATTTCTTCTTTCTCTCATAGGAAATTTACATCCATTTCCAGCATCTGTCACCCACTCTCTTGTGAATGTTAAGGCAAATCACTAATTTAATGTTTAGAAGTTCTGTCCATTAATTATGCTAGCTTCTTACTCCAGCTACTTTTATGGACTTCCCATGCAAAGTACTTTAAAATTATTTCACAAAACAGCTCAGCATGTCTTTTCTCATGTTGACTTTTCTATAGGATTAGGCTTCCCCACAAAGTATACGTATTTGCCTTCCTCTTCTATAAAAGCTAAAATAGGAATCTATTGTGTGCACAAGTTTTTTCAAATCTCACATCAACTACCTGGTCTCAACTGTGGCAGGTACTAGTTGCTTTGATCATCTGTATAAAACCTCTGATTTTCAGGGAACCTAGCCCTTTTTCTGCAAGAATTTTAATATAACTGCTCTTGAAACTGGACTTTTAATTGTAAGGATTATTTTAAAATTCAAATTAACCAGAGATTAAGTTTTTGAAAAAAGGTAAGGGGATGGCATATGTCCAACAAAACTAAACAGAAGTAAGTTTCTTTAGCTATGACTGCTCATGCTGTATTTTTTATTTAATTTTTAACTTTCTTTATTGCACTCATTCAGATGAAAGGTTTTTACCTTTCCATATTAGAAAAGAGGAACAAACTGCACACTAACACAACTTGCTCTCAACACCAGTGCTTCCCTTTTACATATGAGACTTGTCACATGTTCCTCTAGAAATTTAGATCACATCGTCTCCTTTGTAAATGAGTCAGTGTCCAATGCAATACAATTCCGCATTAATTTTTTAGTTATTTCTGCATAGCATCTGTAAAGAATGTCCATTGATATTGACCCGCAAAGCCAAAGGTCTTGTCCATACTGTCATAATCCACTTCAAATCTCTACCGTCATAACATCTGTTCCTCTGGTTAACTCTGATCCCCTCACACAGAATCTGATGGAATAAAAGTGCCAGCCTTTTTGACCAACACCTGTTTATGATTTTCTAAATAATCAGATATAAGCTATTTGCCTTCATCTTCAAATTCTTCCTCATTTTTATCCTATCATCTCCAGTGAGCTCTGTCTCCAGTTAGACCATAATGTTGGCTTCCATTACCCATTTGTCAGATATTTTTAAACAAGCTTCTCTGTGATTTTTTTCCAAGCATCTGCCACACAACCTCATTATCTTCCTTCAAATCCCTCATTAAAACTCTCTTGCTGTGATGCCTAGAAAAAAACATGAGAAAATGTTTAAACTAATAATGCACTGAGACGCTTTCTCTCATACTGACCAACATTGCCTCATTGTTTCCTTGTGCTCCTTTAGCTGCCTGGTTCCATGTGTTGTCTCTTACATTTGAATCACAACCTCCCCATGTGGTCCTGGTTTACGACTTCTAGTTCTTTGGTGTTGATAATATAAATAAGAATCAGAAGAAAAGGCTTTTCCCCTCATTATACTTTGCTAGCTCCTGCAAACATGTTCACACTTCTCTTTTGTGTTAGTTTCTAGCAAGTAATTATAAAAAAATACTGTAATATCATTTCAAAGTCCTCTCTCCCTTTTCAGAGGGGAACACCCAAGCGAAGGACTTATTTGTTCTCTATTCAGAAAAAAAAATATTTGAAAAGGAGAACTGTGGGTAAGAGGGATAAACTAGTGTTTCAGCACACTTTTTTCCATACAGGACAGAGAAGTTCAACCCCTTCTTCTCTCCACACTGTTCCTTCCCCTTAGAACAGTACAAATAGGATTCACTTCAAAGAAAGGATGAGGTCTTTCCTGATTAGCAATTTCCTTTCTTCCTTCTCTGTCTGCCATTGTTTGCTGGGTATAGCCCAAGTCCTGCTGCTTTTGAAGGCACACTCCTGCTTTTGCACTTTCCATAGAAGGGGAAATGCTTTCCTTCACGATGGGAAATAATTATTTTGGAAAAAAAGAATGAAAAGTCAATGTTTTTCTCATCGCATATTTCACAATCTCTCAGCTCAGCATTATTTCCATTCCCAGCTTTTAAAGTTATTTGTAATCTTCCCTGATACACACACTCGAAGCAGCTCTGCACCTGCACTAAAAGGAGCCCTTCCTAAGAACTGAACTTCCACTGTGTGGATCTCAGAGTTACAATGAGGGTTGATGCCTCCAGTTTGGCTTTTAAGTCCTCTATGTATATAGTATGTCCTTGACACTGAATTTTTTCATTTTTCACCTTGTTTGTTCTTATCCTTTTTACCAAATTAATAGAACACTCATACATTGCTAAAGGAATGACCCCTGGTCACAAGGAGTATAGTTATTTCCCTATCTGACACATTATTATTGCAGATACTACACAGAGCTGTAGAAATTAGTTTAGACAGAAGTACAGTCCATTAACATGCAATTCATTAACATGCTCAGCAGATATCTGTCTATGACCTGGAAAACTTTAGCTCTTTCTTACAAGAGATATACATGCAAGAAAAATATATAAATTTATGCATCTACCAAATTACCCACAAACATCAGAAAATCATAAAGCAGTAGATCCTTTTGACATGTAAGCAGTCATTTTTGACATCTGTGTGTTCTATACAGACAAAAACACACAAAGTCATCAGGTTTGTGTAGCTCAAATGAGATAGGACTTTGGGAAAGCTTGATACTAGATTTTTCCTCTGTTTTCATTTTCTTAACAAAGAACACACATAATGCAAGCTACCAAATTATAGCAGTTATGTTCATGAATGACTAGACTCTGCTTCATATCCTTTTAATCAATATGAGTTATGGGAAAATTATTTAATTATGAGAATTTAAACAGTCTTAGAGTTCCTTAATCCCATAGCACATCCTCAGGAGGTAAGCATGGAACTGCAGCGCAAGCACTGGGCAGAGCCAGAGGCTGTTCTAGCGCAGAAATAGTCTGGAGACAATGTGGAGCAGGTGTAATCTTCACCTCTTCAGGAAGCATTTCAGAACTGCAGCTGTGGAACTTCTTTGTGCTCATAGGGGAGTGAGGTAGCTACATGCTGTTAGCATAATCTCACTCTACAAAGACAGCAAATGCAAATGTGCTGTCCCCACTTTGATTTCATGTTGACAGCATTGTGTCATGGCTGATAAACCAGTTTCCACTTAATTGTAATTTCTTACCTCAAGAGAAATTCAACTCTTTACAACTTTCACATCAGAAACCTTTTGGAAAAATAATAATAAAAAATGCAGCTGAACAGGAAGTTCTGTTTCCTAGCGTTAGCACCTGTTAGTGCCTTACTAGCAGCTATGCAACTCTGATGTACACATTATAAGATAATGGACTTTCTCTCCAAGCAACAAATACAAAAAGGTTTGCATATAAAGACAGCAGAAGTTCAGCTTTGAGAACTCACAGTGGAAGGACTTGTTTTTTTCCACACGAACATGGCTAGCAAACTTCTTGTCTTAGTCCTTGAGAAAGCTATCCAGAGCAAACAGTTTCATCTTAAAATGCTGATCCAGCTTAAGAAGAAACTCAAGTATTCTTAGGGAAAATAAATTTTTAAAATAATAAAAATAATATTTAAAAAAATAAAATAAAATAAAAACCAACACCAAAACCAGCAACCATAGTACATAATCTTCCAGAATTTCTCTAACTTTTTCTGGTTTTCTTCAGTGGGTTTTGATCACTTTCCTAATATCACTTTTAACATATCTCATACCAATATCTATTTCAATCTCTCTCCAAATCCAAGCAGATATCTTCATCTGAAATTGTGCTCTGATTTAGCAAGAAATGACCTTGCAAGACAGCATGACAAACAATTTAGGTGAGCTGAGGAAATGTAAATTAACAACAGATTAAAATATTAGACCTTGTTTTAGATTATTTGTGTAATACTATGGATCAAAAAAACCTCATCAAAAAAGGAAAAGCAATCATGTGATCATGTAACAAATGAAATTAAGGAGGAGAATCAATTACCTGATCTACAGTCTATGGACCCAATTTGAAGTTATGCACCATTTACAAAGATCTTTTGAATAATTCACCCAGGGGAAAAAGTTCAAAAAGTGCTGTCCAATAAAGCACAGAGCTTTACAGTTCATTTAAGCTATGTTTCTTTATGCACAAGTACCCATATCTCCATTATGCATCCAAGGGTGCACAATCACAAAACAAGGTGGACTGTGACAGAAAGGGACATGACCTGTTCCAGCACACAAGATATATGCATTACCAGTGCTCATTTAGTTGAGGAGAAGTAAAATAGGTATAAAATGTCAAACTGCCTGATGTACCCTAACTTAAAATAAATGCTCATTACCTTTGAGGGTTTTATTCCGAGTTTTGCTGCAATAGAAATAAAGGATGAAGAGGAAAAGAAAAAATGTAATCACTTAGAGAAATTCCCCAAGAAAATATATTTATGCTAAGCCTGAGACAGGAAAATTTAAGGTTTTTTGGCCCCACATAATTTACCAACATCTTTTGCTGATCTGAAACATAACATAAACGATCACCATAAACGATCAAGGTTTTTGATTACTCAGATTCAGAAGGCAGTAATACATAGCAAATCTATACATAACTAGACAATACAAATCCCATGGGACAGTTCAGTAAGCTGAGCAAAAGTAAGGGAATTTTTTTTAAATCCTCAGAAGGGATTTTTTTAAAGCTGAATAAAACATATAAATCTTATGAACAAGGAATTGTCAGAATCTTACATCACACCATGATCTACAGTACCTGAAACTACTGGATAGAGAGGAAACTGGGTCAGCTGAAAGTTCCCATGACCTTGGTATCATTAGGAATTTTCAATAAAAAGAAAATTTCAAGGAAAAATGTAGTAATGTTATTTTGTATATTTGTCAATGGCCTAACCACTGTGAGAAGATACTGTCCCAAACTGCTGTCTACATTTCAAGAGAAATGTTGATAAACGGTACTCAGTTCACAGAAGAACCTTGAGCATGCTTAGCAGATGAGAAGGTCTGTTCATAGCTGAGTACTCCAACAGCTCAACACTTTTACAGAAGATTAGAAATTATTTCATCTACAGCTTAAAATAATGTATACAGGAAACATAAATTTAATAATGGCTTCTCTGATCTACAGTAAAGCACAATTTTAAGGAGTCATCCCCAAAAACTTCACAAAAAACATGGATAACAATATGTATAAAAGCCATCAGCTTCGGAAAAAGCTAGGAATTAGAAATGTGGAACATCTGATCTCACATAGGCCAAAAGTTCCCCAAACTGTTATAGCACAACCAGAATTGTGTGGAATTGTGCACATATCACAGACTTCTTAGAGATAAGATACATAGAAATACAGAAGGATCTACATTCACAACGAAAGAAAGACTACAGAACATAAAATGGGAACAGTTAAAATACATCACCAACAGAAATACTTTTGAAGCCATTAGTGGACAAACATTCAACTAAGATTAAAAGGAGATAGTTCAGTATTGACTTCACCAGTATATTTACTTTCACTGAAGAAAAGTAAAGATTAGATGATGAATGCCCGGCATATCTTCAATAGTTGTAGGATGGCTTACAGTTTCTAGTACAGAAAATGAAGAAGTTAATTAATGAATTAAATAAATGAAGAAGCTAATTAATTAATTAATCCATTAATTAAATTAAAATAATACAAGTGTTTCATGATCTTGAAACTAGATTACTTTGAACATATTTTATAAAGTGCCCTTACAGAGTACTGCATTTTCTACTAGAACTACTCACAAATGGTGAAGAGCACAAATAGGGTTACTATTACGTAGACTGTTCATGCGCTTACTAGGTCAAGACAGAAATCTTTCTCTATTGGCATCAAAAACTTAGAGGGAGGTAACTAACTCATATGACTGTCTTGTAAGAGAGACATAACAAGAAAAATGTACATAGTAGAGAAAACACAAAATATATGAGCACATGTAGAAGACACTGTCTTTAGATAATTCAAATTATACACACAAATATGAAGTATTGATTCAGAAAAAAATCTGGAGTCTGCTGTATTAAATTGCAGATATGTTGATAGCAAAAAGAAAGACATTATGAAAACAAAGGACAGTACAAAAGCAGAGCTCCCAGAAATACATCCACATGTAAATGAGCAACTTTTAACTAAGATTCAACATGGCCAATGCAATCAAAATAATCAACTACTGCAGAATATGAAGAGGCTGAAGAAGAAACTGCAAGTCTACAAAGACTATACAAAACTTCAAGGACAGAACGAAACAGAATTCATTTACTATAAACATGAGTATCCTTCATAACTTCAGGACATATTTAATTGCTCAAAGAATACTGTGTTCACTCTTGGAGCCCTTGGTACAGAGGCCAACCAACTGGGGGCAATCCACTGGAGTGCCATGAAGATGTCTAAGTTGTAAAAGCATATGACATATGAGGCTAAAGAAACTGGGTTCAGTCTAAAGAAAAGTGTAAGGAAGGACCTATAGTCAGATTTCTACTACCTAAAAGGGAGCTATAGAGAAGATGGAGACAGGCTTTCCTAGGAAATTTTGTATAAAAACAAGAAGTAATGAGAAATTCATGTTGAACATGGTGAGAACCAGGAGTGTGGTCAAACATGGTAATAGTTACTTGAGAGACTGTAACACATTTATTTACAACATTGTGCTAAACACAGCCCTGATCAATACGATTACCTTTAACTTAGCTCTGCTATGAGGAAAACATGAAGGTAAATTACCCCCAGAAGGCAAAAACAAAAGACAAAACTGTGGTTATGCAAGTCCTTCTTCAGACCATAAACAGAAATAACAAAATGCAAAGTTAAAAACAGACTGAAAACTACTAGCTATATTTAAAATAAAACAAAAAAACTGTTACAAAATCTGAGAAAGAAGATTTAATTGATACTGAGAAGTGGGAGAATTTTAATAAGATTTTAGGTGAAAAGTTGAGAGGCAGATCTAATTACTAGCTGATTATTGGCAAAGAAATACAAGTAAGCTGGTATAAAAGAGTGAGCATTACTGTTCCATGAAATCTGTAGCTATAAGGCCTTTTTAGTATCCAATGACACAAGAAATTTTGCTTTCCAAACTTTTACTTTGAAGCTATTTCACACCTTGCTTTCATCAGGCCAGAGAGGTCAGAGAGGGAAGGAATATTTTGTGAGAAGCATTCCCTCATTGGAAAATGGATTTTTATAGCCATTTTTATTTTTCTGTAGGATGTCGTTCAAGTGTAAATTTGTTGTTCAATTATACCAGTTGCTCTCCCCAGTTTCCCTAAGGGCTTTTGGTGTGTTAGGTGAACTACATTATATTCTGGGAAATTCAAATACAAGATTCAGGGTTTTCAGACGTTCCTTTGGAGGAGATACATACTCTGGCGTGATGGTAAGTACTGGCAAACTGTATGTTTTTTTCCTCAGGCAAGAATGGACCTTTTCAGAGGATTATAGTTGGTAGGGAATTTGCTTCTGATGACTGAGTGTAAGGAGCCTGAGTCTGTTCAAAAATTTTACAGGGGTATCAAAGCATGAAGAAAGGAACATCAGTAATAAGAAAGCCTGATAAAATATATAAATTAAAATAATCTTATTACAAGGAATGGAAGTAGAGAAATATGATAGGAGTGCTTAGACAAACTCAATAAAGAAAATGAAAAGGCTAACAAAAAATGGCCACTTTCCAGGCAGCTGAGCCAAATTTTAAAGAGATTCAAGAGGCGATCAGAACTCTTAGGAATAACAAACACCAGGTGTCAACACTGTTACTGCTAAAATATTAAAAACAAGAAGTTGTAATCTTAGAGACTTTATCAAATTTTTTTTTCTAAGGAGGTCTGTGAAAATGCTAAGGGAAATAAAGAAAGCAGGCATATTTCTAATTTCAAAAAGGAAGACAAAATATAAAGAGACAGTCTGCTTTCTCTACTTATGATTCATAGAATCCTAGCTTTAACACTTTTATATAGATTTTGCCCTTAGAGGCAACAAACAATAGGAGAATGCAAGTGTTCCCAGGCATATATAACATTTCATAAATCTCATCTCTATGTATCAGGAATTTTCAATGCTTCAGTGACAAAGAAAAATTGTAATATGATCAACATACATATTTAAATAGATTTTAAGAACTGTGTGATAGCATTTTCCAACATGGTCTTTTTACTGCAGTGAAAGAGATGCCTAATAAAATTATTAGGGTGGCCCAGTAGTCTTTACATGATTGAAATTTAGAGTCTGGCAGAGGAAATTCCTATGGAATTTGCCAACAATATAGGATCATGAAAGGCAAAACTATGTGTGGAAAATATCTGCCATGAACTTGTACGAAGATTATTATATAGGGTAGAAAAAAAGTTAGATCTCAAGAAAATTCGGTAGCAGATCATACATTCAGAATTCTGGAAAAATATTCCAGTTGCAAATTCTTTGAAAATTATTCTTATACTGCTACTCAATAACCACATAAAATGCTGATTGAGGAGGAGGCAGAAAAATATGGCAAGCATTACTAAGAATCTGTAATGTCAAAGTGATGGAAAAGAAGAAATGAGAGTCTGAACTTAATTTATCAAAGCAATATTCTGGTTTTATAACAGGTGACTTTCACTGAAATTGATAGTTTCATGAATATAATTTCAATAGACATGCAGGATGAGGATAAACTCAGTAAGGAGTTGTGTTTATTCATTGAGCAAGAGCTTCCTTTGTTATAGTGGGTATTTATGGCCTGTCCTGGGCCATACCTTGCTGAAGATATGTTTCTGAATTATTGTTAGACTTGATACTGTACTTCATTGAATTAAAATTTTGCTGATGACTGATTTTAATATTCAAATGCAAGGTGCAACTGTATTTTGTCTCTACTTTGTTTTAATTTAATAAAAGTTACCTACGTCAATAATTTCTGCTTTCCCTTTTGCTTTCAATGACCATTTCATGCCCTTCTTCCTTATCTAGTAATTATCGCTCTAGGCAGTTGCTAGATCCAGTTACATTGAGTTCATTACTAGTTTTGATTTGAAGATTCACATTGTTATTTCAAAACCATCAGCAGAAGAAACACCTTATATTTTATTGGAGATTAACATATCTTGCTACAGAATATATCTTACTCTTGTTCCTTTTTAATATACAATTTCTAATAGGAAGAAAGCTGCAAATTGGCATCTCTGAGCCAAAAGAAGAGTAAATAGGTCACTGACCTTAGAAAAGAATCACATGCAAAATTCAGGGCTATCATGTAGCATTTCATCATTATGAGATTTTCTTCAAAAGGCAAAGTTTGCCCTTGATCTCCTTTCATGGATCATTAATAGCTTTTTAATCAAGAAAAATTAGCTGAATATCATGTCATTTGTCTAGAGCTATATAATGATCTTTACAGATGTCTCCTGAATACAATGTCAGAACTGAAAGATCTCTACAACAGTTCTTTTATTTATTTGCTATTTCTGGCTACTTTAATGTCTGGCTCCTTCTTCTAGTTCATTTTTAAAACAAATATTAAATGCATAGATCAACTTATAGAATGCCATAAAGTTCAACAAATTTTTGTCTTTGTTGGTCCAAAATGAATAAAATCACAATCCAATTGTGTTGCCAATAAGATTTTTCTAATCCTTTAGCATTCAAATCAGAAATTATTCAATTAAATCTCTGCCTTTAAAATTATATACTTTTAGAAATTTCATTTTAAATTCACTGCTAAAAACATGAGTTGTATTATACAGGCAAAAATCAACTGTACCTACAAATGAACAGTGCCATGTATGTAGAAAAACTAAATGTATTTCTTGCGAGAATCAACCCAGTGTCAACAGGATATTCTATTTAAATGAGTTATTCCTGAATAAAAGTGTGATTTACAGGGTATTTATTCAAACAAACAGAACATAGTGATTTTGCTAAGATAGAAGGACTTCAATGCTTTAAACAAAATTCCTATGTTAATCCAAACATTTGGGTTTGGTTTTGTTTTGTTTAGTTTTGTTTTGATTTGATTTGATTTGATTTGATTTAGAGAGTAAAAATTTCCCTCCCCCAAATCTTAGAAATTCAAAGGTGTGATCCAAGATCATACACAAACACAATATAAAATATGCAGATATACTGTTAGATCACCTAAATAAATAACACCATCACTGCACTATTAGTCTAATCTGAATTTTAAAAAAGACTACCTAGTTTTCACAGCATCTGGCAACATTGACTACTTGAGCTTAAAAAAGAACAACACACTAATACTGTAATACATGTAGAATTTTTACATGTATCTTTATGACAGCGCCTTCTTTTGCTTTGATGATGTAACTTTTTAATTTCACTGTACTGTCAAAGACTTGTACTTTAGTAGTACCTCTACTTTTGCCTAGGGACAATTCCAGTTGAATTGTGAAGAGTAACCACTTCTCTGTCACAGTTTGATTTTTGAGATCCTCCTATATGTTTTCACAGGGAGATTCTCACTGCCTCTTAGTTGTCTTCTGTATCCTTTATACCCACTTTTTACTCATATCTCCACAACATCAGATCAGATCACCTGAAGCTATGACTTCCCCAGAGAGGGAGAAGGAGAAGATATTAATATACTTGCATAACAGCATACACATACCTTTGCATATGCAAACCAAATGTAATAAATACAATGAACAAACAGTATAATCTGGGAAGCAATACTGCACCTGATGTCAAACAAATACACCCAAGAAGAAATAATACCATTGGTTTGGTATCTACATGTAACAGGCTCTGCATTTTAGGGAGACTGAGAAATGGAAAAGGCTCACCTGCTTTGGAAAGGCTCCAAAGACACTCTACTATGCAGTAGTGTATCAGAGCACATCTCTTTTCTGCTTCTAAATCTGATATAGAGGTTAAATTTGTTGCATGTTACATATGTGTGATGAAGCTATACAGAGAATTATCTAGTACTGATTGCAACTAAACTTTACTGTTCTAATGTGGATGTCCCTGCTGCATGTTCTAAAGAACCCAGAACCTTTTGTGCATTTATAGCTGGGAGTGAAGGGACAAGTTTGTGAAGCTATTGAGACATCTAAAGAAGTAGATTCTAACTCCCAAGAATTTTTCAAAAATATCTGTGCATTAAGATATGACAAAGACACTTATTCACAAAGAAAAAAATAGGTGCCTACACATCTAATAATTCCACCGTATTTAACCGTATCCCTAAGCACAGAAAAGGCTATGTGCTTTTAGTTCTAAGTCATTTGTTCAAGACTTCATGGAAGAAAATGATCACTAAGCAAAATATACACTATGGGATATCTTGTAAGTCTGGTTGTTTTGGTTTTTTTTCTGAGATACCTTCCTTTCAGAGTCTGGAAATGCACAATTTGCTATACAAAGGCATGTTCACTCAGAAACTGTGTAACCAGGAATACAGAGCTTACTGAAGGTTGTCAAATATATCTGAAACACTGCAAAAGCACCAAATGTACATTATGTGTTTAAACATAGCCATCTAGTGCAATTTTAGATACACTAAGTCATCCAAGACATCAGATAACCTAAGGCAATAAAAATGACTGTATAAAACCAAATTTTAGAAACGGAAATCTATCTCAGGGTGACTACCTATACAACAAGCTCCATTTATCCCACAGGATCCTGTTGATACACCTCATCTAACTAAAGCTACCTAGACTGTGATTTTCACCTGAAACACAGACATTTTGAAAATCATCACAAATAACTGTGAGCTTGTAAGTCTTGCCTTCATGCTTCCTGTGATTCTGGTCTATTCATCCTAATTTGGGTCTTGTTCTTACAATTAATTATGACAGACTGTTTCCATTCCTGTAGAGATTCACAGTAGCTCTGCACTGCTCTAGGGATTCAGTCACAGACCTAGTCCTTCCAAGATTGTTACAAGTTATTTTGGGTCAGGAACAGATGACACTTAAGGGTCTTCAGACTTAATAAATTATAAATCAACAGTTTAAAGTTGATGCTTTTTTTTTCCCCTAAAGAGAAACTATGATTCTAATTGAGAATTTGATCTCTCTAAAGGGGAAATTTATCTTTGAAATCCATTCAGTGCCAGTTTATGTTATTTTATATTCTCCTGGATTCTGCCTCAACTGTAAATCAATTGTAAATAGATTTCTATCAGTTTGTGGCACCAGACAGCAGCATACATTTCAAGTTCCAGCTTCTACTGTTTACCCAGTAGAAACCCCTTAATGTAAAAAAAAAAAAAAAAAAAAACCAAACAAAAACCAAAAAAAATTAAAAAAAAAAAAAAAAAAAATTAAAAAAAAAAAACAACAAAAAAAAAAAAAAAAAAAAAAAAAAAAAAAACAAAAAATAAAAAAAAAAAAAAAAAAAAAAAAAAAAAAAAAAAAACACACAAAGAGTACACTGGCCTGTTAGCAAAGATCTTAATATATATCTGCTAATGATGTATCTATGTTATAAAATCACAAAAGCTTTTCTGTATATGATATCAAGACCAAAGTCCAGTGTGGAACATATTACAGCTAAAGGTAAACCACAGTGGTGTGTTGAAACTCAAGTAAACCCTAGAAATTTGTGCTAGCCAGACTCCCCAAGAGGCCAGCGGTAGGGCTTCATCACATCTTCTTGGAATATTTGGGTTTGCACACAGACAGTGCACCACTGTAACAAAAACAAAAGACTCTAACCTTGGGGTTAATGCTGTCATCACAGCTTTTTAAATCACCCTTAAGAAGCAGTACAGAAAAGAATAACTTCAAGGTATCTGCTGCATAACTCAACTGATGCATTATTTTAAGTAAGTAACCCCCATAGACCTATTATTAAAAATAAGATGAAAGGAAAGAATGTTCTTTTCTGAAACAAGGCAACTGGGTTTTTGAACTGCTATCTAGATTAGAGAAGATCTTGGTCAATGGCAGCTCCCAGAAAGAATTCCCCACTAGCACAGCCTACCTTGGGTCTCAGAAGACCTTTGCTAAACAAAGGTGGTACTTGGTCTGAAAGTCTCCGAATTTAAAACTGCAGTCTGTGTGGAAGGCAAGGCCTATTGTCATAGCAATAACTGATGTAAAGATAGACTGAAATTCCACATTGGTGTATAAACAAGAGGAAGTGCAGAAGATTCATGTTATGTCAGAGCCACTCTCCCCAGAATTCTTCTCCCCTCAGCGTATTTTACTGCTAAGTGACACTGGCTCAAGAAGAAGGGACTCCAGGCAGAGCACTGCTCTCACCTGGGTAGAGTCACTTGAGTTACCCGTGCAGGCTTTCTGCACCCAGCTGCTTTTGTGCCAAACCACTTCAATTGTTCAGATGCCTGTATAACGCTGGCTCTGGGGGCCTGCTCGAGGCCACTCAGCTTTATTCTGGGAGTGACCCTGGTTTCCTGGGGGCTGCAGCTTGCAGTTTCCCCAAACACAGGGTGTCCTCCGGCAGCTCTTCTAGTGCTGGCTCCTCTGGGTGAGAGAAAGCCCTGGGCTGATGTCATGGGCGCAGGCAAGAATAAAGGCCAAAGAGAAGGACCCTGGTGTGATTTCCAGCTCTTTTATTTCCCGGGGAGAGGCAGCAGGGAAGGCAGAAGAGGGTCCGGGGTCCAGGAGAGGTGGCACGGGGATCCGGGAGAGCTGAAGGCTTCAGAAACCAGGAGCAGGGACTGAGGGACAGCAGGGGATTTATAGGGATACAAGAAGGGGAAAGTAACCAATTGGGATACAAGGATTTGCATGAACCAATAGAGAACTGAACAGCAACAAAGTTTCTTGAACATAACCTTATACAGAACATGAAGTAATAGGGTAACTAACCAATGAACTGAAACATGTAAACAACGTTGCAAGGGATGCTGGGGGTGAGCCAGAATGCTCACCCTGACAAAGAGCGTGGCTCAGACAGTGGCAACCTCGGGCTGAGCCCAGCAGTCTTGAGCCTGTGGGGCTGTGGCTTTTGCCACATACACTGCCACACCTGTAAGCAGTAATTTGTAAAATTTCTTTTAAGTTTGGAACATACATAACAAATAGACTGCTGATTGCATTATCAAATACATGGGTGTCCACATGGATTTGTCTTCTTCTTAGGTTATTAACTTGCTGGCTATTCCATGTCCTCTTCTGATCAGAAACTAAAGAAGAACAGCAATAATAACAACAACAAAAACCAACAAACCAACAAAAACCACACAGACAATATAGTTTATTCTTCTAACAGAAGATCTACAGTGTATCTTCTACACCAAACTTACCTGACTCACAATTCCCCACACACTTATACAGGATCAAGAACAACTGGGCAGATGGGCAAAGATAACAGTCTGCAGAAAAACGGGGTGCCAGCAAGATACGATGGCAAATTCAGTGAAGATGGAAGATATAAAAAGTGATCAAAGTGAAAAATATCAAGAAATCTGGAGCATATTGACTGTCCAATATAACAGGTGAGCTGTGAGTGTGGATAGAAGAACCATCTCAAAGGAAATGAAGATTGCCATCACATCGTAGTCAGAGGTGATGTGTAAGGCCTTAGTGGTGGGTGTCAAAGGTTGGTTGTTGCACTGAGAGGTGGGTTGGAAGTCAAAAGGGACACGATAAAAAGGAAGGTACTTGCTCCAGGTAAAGCTCCAGGGTGGCTTTGAAGAAACCTACCTGATCACAGACGTAACTCTCCTGCTAACTTTGTGCCCTCAGGCAATTAAGTTTGTTTCTTTACGACTCTGTTTCCCTTCCTGTCTTCCCTGCCATCTATTTTGAACTGTTTATGTTGTTTAGGATAGCAGCTGTTCTTATACAGTTCCTTGAACAATGGGAGTCTGATCTCACAGGAGTCTTTTAAATGCTCCTAGAATACTAATAATAAATAGTCTTAATTTCGCAAATATTTATTGAGTTCTCTCAGGTATTATAACTAATTACTGCTACTTTCCCTTAAAGAAATAATCCATCACTCTGCTGATGATAAAAGAGCTTTCTGAACAATGGATTTTAAATCTATCTATTCAGATAAATAATTTGTTCTTGTTTCTTTCCTATCAGTTTATGCAAATTGTTTCCTTCCTTGTGGGACAACTCTAAACTCTCTAAATAGTGGGAACTAAACCAGTATTGAGCGGGTTCAGATTCTGGACCATATAAAGGTGCAAAGAGATACTTTCTATTTCTAAAGACATTGTCTACATACAAAATTTACCTTCCACTCATAAATAATTAATAGAAGAGCTGAACTATGTGGCATATGACTGTATAACCATCTAATTTGATAATTTTTTATTAACAGTAGCATTTTTCAATTTATTAGATTTGTGATTGCACTCTAATAATATTATTCTATTTAATCCATTTCTACTCAAACTATCTTATCACAGTACACTGTGCAACAACTACACCTGTGGTAGACACATTTTCAGGAGTAGGCATTTCTTTCAAACGGATCAGTTTAAGAGCCTAAATTCAAGTATTCAAAGAATTCTTTGCATAATTAAATGAGACCTCACAGTCCGCTTTCAAGAAAGAGACAGAAATGTCAAAAGTTTGGCATCCTGCATGGCAGGTTTGCCTACCTAGAGACTGTTTACTTCATCTATTTAGGAAGGGCTTGGCCTAGTTATTACTGGAAATATTCCCCTGAATTTCAGCAGTACTCAACACAGGGAGATAGCTAAAAAGTAGAAATTCTCCTTTCTAGTAGAAGGAGGAAAAATTTTTATATTTTGTCTACATATGTCAAATACAGAATGCATCAATATAAAAACACAGAAACCAATCTTAAATTTCAGCTACACAAATGTAATGTCATGTGATGTGACCAGAAAGAAAGTGCTGTAAATAAATTTTTGCATTATTAATTAATTTTGTGGAGATTTGAAATCCCATTCTATCTATATGCAACAATATGAACTAGATATTATTCTGACAATAAGCTTCTGGTCTACCTGCTGTAACTGGAATGAAAATTTATTCAGAGTAGGGGTTTAAGGGAAAAAGCTTAATCTAACAAAAGCTAATGGTATTCCTAGTTGGAATTTTAGAATTTTATCTACCTTTAAAAGACAACTCTATGACCATCCCAGATGGTAAACCAGATCAATCTACAGAGAATGCTAAAAAGAGAAAAATAATTGATAAGATAATGGAAGTAGTTCTTCATTTACCCTATTCCATAGGTATCATTAGTCTCAGGGAGCAAAAGTGGATATTAATCTAATGACAGAGGACTAAAAAACCCACATTACTTGAGATATACTGTGGTGACCGTGAGTCACGGGCAATAACCACAGGTCAGGTGATAAGATATGTGGTTTCACTGATTGTTTCAATCCCTAGACTATGGACTATCAAGCAACTGATGGTCCCTAAAGCTGTATCCATTCATCCCATATAAGAGTATTTCTGGTGTGCAAGGCACTGTCTAGCAGTGGACTGAATTTCAAGGATTAGGAAGCTTATTCAAATTTGGCTACTCTGAGGTGTATAACCTTCATAATTTCATTGTGTGACTTTTCCCTTCTGGGCCTATGCTGTTTAAGCTTCAAGCTTTGTGTAGCAGGTACTGTCTCTTCCTATTTATGTACACAGCTCCTAGTAGGTGGCCTCAACCTCAGTCAAAATTCCTGTGTACTTCTAAAACTAAAAACAGAATCAGTAGCTCCATCGAGCAACTCACAGTATCTCCAGAGGGAGGTTACATACACACAGATCTGGAGAACTCATTCCCTTCCCAAGTTCATATGGAGATGAAATACCATAAATGTGCTTAAACCTCTTCCAACCACTAGAAGAATCTGGTTCAGTCACAACTTTTTCTCACCACTGCTACAAACATGAATATTAAAGGAAGAAGAAAGGAAATGGAAAAAGAAACACAATGGACATGGAGACTGGAGAGACAAGGTGGTGGAGGTCTTTCACTGTCCAGAACTATGGGCACTGGAGGGATGGTACAGGATTTTTCTTGATAAACAGGTTCAAGCAACACCACCACAAAATATCAGGGCCACAGTACCACTCATGCAAGATTTTCTTTGGCTTCAAAAGATATCTGACAGCCCAGACTTTTGCACTTTAATCTTGCCTTAGGGATATGATGTTCTTATGCACTGCCTCAGTATTCGTTTGCTTTCAGCTGATAAGTTTTTGAAATAGGGTCAGAATCAAATTGCATCAAATTAACCAGTTCCACAACAGTGCTCCAATCTCCTGAACTCCTGTTGATTATGGTGAGCTTGCAAGCACCAAACCAGTACCCAGACCTTTTAATCACCTCTGAGAATCTAAGCTGATTCCTCTGGATAGATTTAGCACAGTTCCCACACTCTCCTTCTGAAAATAAATCCCTATTTTTTCCTATTCAAAAATACAAATTAAAAGGACAGAGACAGATTTTTGCTTTCAGCCATTGGCTTCCAGTATCAGGATGACAAATACTTGTGTTTTTAATTTTGTGCCTGCTATTACAGTTAGTCAATCTGCAATCATGTCAATCTATTAAAATCTAGAACCAAAGGTCAGCAAGTTTTCCATAACAATAGCAATATTAAAGTTTGTACAGATTCAGAATTCTTACAGATCTTTCCAAATAGCATGAAAACATTCCGTTTAACAATGACAGTAACTGATAGCAGTAAGTAGCTTCTTAGTGACCTAGTGACAATTTTTAGTTTATTTTGGACTGGTACAATATAAAACTGTGCTTATAAAGTGATGCAAGACTAGCAGAGTATGAAACAAACAAACAAATAAACAAACAAACAAACCCCACAAAAATAATCCCTACAATTTGAGCAAGAAGTTTGCTTAAAATGTCCTTTTGTCTCGTTTGTAAAAAGGCTGTCACCAGATGGAATGTTTTCTTGACTGCAATGCTCAGAGGTACTCATTAAGTCCAGGAAAAAAAAACATTTCATATGAAATTTGTACATAACCTTTGCCCACAACACTTTTGAGGTTCAGACCTATTCCAATAAGCTGGAAGTAGTGCTCGTTTGAATGGTTGGCTGGTGTTCTTGTGATTGTACTGTGTCAGGTTTGTTGGCAGGCTGGTTCTTTGTTTAACACAGACCACAGTGCCTTAGTAGTCATGCAGTTTGCAATCATTTGTGTGTCTTCAGAATATTTTAAAATTATGGGAGTGTTATTTATCCTATTGCACAGCTGGAGGACAGCGGCAGACATGACTCAACTCTAACTTATTTTCAGTACAGACTGACAATTTTTTATTGTCACTGAGTGCAGGATCACAGCATCATTATTTGGACCATCCAGGTTGAGTAAAGGTGGCAGAATCTCATCCAGATTTATTAAGGTTGAAACTTGGAATGTAGACTTCCACAGTATTTTAAGGGAAGAAAGAACCTTCCTCATAGTCTTGAGTGAACTGCTTCAAGTAAGTAGATAAAGGCCACTCACTAGTACCCCTTCAGACCTGGGCAATGGGGTCTTTGTACCTCTGTTCCACAACAGGTATACAAATTTCTCATCAGCAAAATATTTCTCTCTCCATCCCTGAAGCAAACAGGGTGTTGGGCAGGGACTGTGAGAAGCCAGTGTGTGCTTCCAATTGCAGCATCTCATCCTGGATTGATGAAGGTACTTAAAATTATAATCTAGATCAAAATTAATTTTCTCAGTATGCAAGGGACATCACAGAAACAAAACCTAGACTCCTGAGTCCTGACCCTATATCTTTGGCTGTGATACCATCTTTTCTGATTGGCTGTAAATCAGTTTGAAAGGCTGGTCTCAGATGATGTCCAGCTTAGTTCTGCAGGCAGCTTAAAATTAAAGGAAACTGGTTGAAGATGCACTGAAAATACTGGGAGTGATTTCCTAAAAATATAACTGTCCTTGATATTGCAGATCAAGTATGCATGCACAGCCTGCTTGCAAAAATAAGGAAATGCTTTCCAGATCCATGTGCTTCATATGCCTTTCAAGGATGCAGTTAAAAAAAAAAAAAACACAGGAAAAAAAAGCCAAAACACCAACCTCTCTCATTTTATTAGGACATTTGTAAAAGTCTTGTTATAATTTCAATTTCCCAGTCAGGTTGATTTATGGATTTTCCCCCTTGTTTATGGCTTTTTCAATGCTCCATTTTATAGAAGCCATGAATACATCAGGATTTGCACCAAGGACCTCAAATAAGTAGCTCAACATCAGCTGACAAAGCAGCAGACTGATTTAATAAGATTTTTTTGCTCCAGGTTCTCTCAATCTGCTTTGCACCAATTACAGAAGGTAGGGTCAGAAAGAAGGCTTAACCTAGAATTTTTTTTCAGAGATTTTAGCACTGCCATGTTCAGAACTGTTTTCCTGATCCCTATTATGTTGTTAGCCCAACAGAGGGAAGAAACAATTTAAAACATGTCACAGTAGGAGCTGTCTTAATATTAAATGTTAGATCACTGATGGTAGGTGTGAAATATTCTGGTTTTGTTGTAGTGTTTGAAGGCTTGTACAGAATTGCTAAATAAAGAAACATGATTTTACTTTCTTTTTCTTCTTTTAGAAAAATGAAATAAACATGAAGGAATCACTGCATGCTCCTGTTAATATAAACTGAGTCAAAGCCTATGAATGCATCATGATTATAGATGCTGTATAAATAGCTCAGATGAAGACCTGCTTTGTTGGACTTTTTATAAATTGGGTCAGAGTAGGTCCCTCCTAAATCTCCAGGCAACCAGAAAGAACCATTTTTTTTCACAAATGCAAAGTATTTATATGAATATTCAAAAATGATCTAATTAATTTTCTAAAAGCGAATGTCTTTTTCTGCCAGAATACAGATTATCATAATTTTATCCTTCAAATTTGAGAAAGAAAAACTATAAAATTCTAAATAATTTTGAAAACCTTCAAATTATTAAATGGAAGTCTCCTATGCACAGAATAATAACAAACAGTTCACAGGCTTCTTAAGCTGGAGGAAGAAAAATACTTTAACCTTGTAAAGCTTTGAAGTATAATCATCTGATGCTTTTATTCACATAAACTGGTATGATTTTTGTCAGGACCAATCAGACAAGTTTGTGATTTATATTTTAATTCTTTAGGCTTCCACAACAAGCCTTTCCTGGTTTTTCATGCTTTGATCTTCATGTTGAAAATTTTGAAAAATAATACATCATTGTACATGTGATAACAGTATACAGACATATCAGCAATATAGAATAAATTCCCTTCATACAACAGATGCCAATTTTTATATTTTGTTCCTGGTTACTACAGAAGGGAAAACACTAGCTTTCTGTATGACACCAAACAATGTGGCTTCCAGTCTTCAGCAGTAAATATACCTGAAATATGAACAGCAGTGGCACTCAGCCTGAACATCCGTCACCATTTTAAGAGTTTGAAGTGCATCTGGTCCTTTGGAGTATATTTCCTGTGATTACCCAGTTCAAGTCTTTCCCCACTATTGTATGTGTCATCAAATGACGGTAATGAAAATAACTGTAGCCATTATTATAGGGTTTAGGACTTTGACATCTGTTGAGTACTAGCCTCTGTCTTCCCACAACTGGCACGCTGCTGTGCCAAAATCGACACATCAGCAGCATCACCATACTACGCTTGTATACATTTGTGTAGCTCTTTTGTTTACACATATCCCACAGAATTCAGAACAGTGTTAGCAGAGCCAGTAATCACCAATAAAAGAGGTCAGATAGAACAAACATCGTCCAAGCACTGACACCCAAACTTGGTGTAGAGAGGCAGGGACTACGGTTGAGATTCCCCATTGCAAGATATGCTTGCTTAAAAAGCTAATACAAGTGTGTTAAGCATATGTTAAGATCTGGTAGTGTCATACCTTGATCCCAACATATACTTTGTTTTGCAATCAGCATCTGTAAAGAGTCTTAGCTGCAAGGTAATGTGAGGTACGAACATAATACCCTGGAGAACAATTAATGTATTCATAGAGCTATCCTTATAAAATATCACAGTCTGTTCTCATATACACCAAAGCATTGGAAGTGTCCAGCAGCTGAATGTCAGAAATGACTGACCAGGCTTTAGACCATAAAACTTTCTCGTTTTCTGAAGACTCAAGTCCCTTTGAAGATAAAAGGGGATAAAAACATTCTGATATCAGAAATTCCTTGAATTTAGAGAGTTCATCAGTCACAAGACTGCATCATTATTAGCAATATGTACATTCCTACTGAACCTGCTGTGCAAGAGATAATTCTAAGCAAAATCCTCACTGTTACATTCTCACTCACTACATCACAGATGACTAAGATGATTTGTAAAATTCACATGGTACTTGTTGGAAAATGCTAGATTTTAATTGTGACTACTTCAAAGACAGTATGTAACCATTAGTTGGGAAAAAAAGGTCAAGAAAAAGCAATGCACTGAATAATTTCAACAGGAAATCCAGTCAGCAGAAAAGAACTATAGTAGATATAGCAAAATAACACCAAAAACCCTGTGACAATTCATTGTCTGTCTTGTATTGATGAGAAAGGTAAATTAAGAATCAAAGATTGTTGTATAAGGATGGAATGTTAGGGAACATTCATACTAATCATACCCTTCATTTTTTTTTATGCCTGGAATGTACCATCTCCATTACATTTTTGTTCAGAGGTTATTATTTTGCAAAAATAGTGACACTATGGTTTATTCTCCAACCCTCTATTGAGATGCAAGCTGAATAGAGGATAATATTGCATTCTGTTGTCTTCCGCCTAGGAATACAAGGAAGTAAGGGTGTCACAATAGTGAATTTGACTGAAGAATGAACACAATCAAGTGTGAAAGAAGCTCTCACAAATTTTTTAATAGCCAAAGCTATTCTCACTTCTGAAAAGTAATGTGAGCCATGTACATCTATAGCAAAAAAAGTACCACCTACAACAACAAAAAATACTAAGAAAAACAGACAATTCCACAACCTCAAGACAGACTGCAGGACATAAAATGCAGCTGATATTTCCTTACTGATATTTCCAGTTCCATACTCAAGTAATCAGAATTACTGATGTTAAAACAGAACTGTAGTAGCTTAGAATTCATAGCTTTATCAAGAACCTACTAGCATGGTACTTTGGCAACCAGTCTGACCATTAGACATTTCGTATTGCTCTTTTAGACACAAACCAAAGCTTGCTATTAGTACTACAATGAACGGTAACTGTTGTCCCTATTTTCAGAGATTGCTGATTTAGCAGCATAGAGCAAAGAGATTTAGAGCAACAAAAATCAGCTTCAATAAATCTAATTAAGTTCACTTAATTCAAGACTCTAGATGACTCTCATGTCATCTTTATAACCTTAAGTTCTTAAATTATATAAACTGAGTGGCAAAGATGCATAAAACGTGTGGAACCATGGTCAGGATTTTCTTTTGATTTTTCTCCCAGCTCCTCCTCAGCTTGCCAACAAGTCTGCACATTTCACTGGTAGTTTTCCTATTATCATTATCTAAGTTTTTAATTTTTAAAATAGATTAAAAGTGTAGAAGATAAGAGAGAGTAAATTGCTTATTTCAGCCCCACCATTTTTGGAAAACATGATTTTCCAAATTATGGGAGGTGATTCCTCTGTTGGAGAGGTTATAAAAGAAAATTAGTGACCACAGAACATCCAGAAACATTGATATCGTGAGGACTAAAGTGATCAGCCACCAGTATGGTGAAGACTCGTTTTCAGTTCCTTTTCATACTTTCTCCACATTAATGCACTATGAGATAGCAGCTCTCTTGGGTTTCAGCTGTCCCTTTGCCTATCTCACTGTTTTTAATCAGAAGTTCCATCCTTAGAGGATAAAAATCTTTTCAATTAGGCTTACTGAAATGCTTACATTACTGTGAAAAAAAATTAGCTTCAGTAAATTGGTATGTTTTTAAGACATACCATTTCATCAAAATATGCCTGAGCAGTGTAAGACTTCAGAATCAGCTGGATCTGAAAAAAATGCAAGATAAACTCAGACCCTGTAACAGAAGCAGAGCTACATGCAAGTCACATTTCACCATAGCTCTGTGGGAACTGTAATCAGGCTAAGTGCTGTAAAATGTAGCTGCAATTATTTGCAGATTAAAAATTCCAGCCACAGTTACTTCTTGTTCAAATTTGAGGATGAAGAATTAGAGGTGACTCTGTTAAAATAAGAACATTTTAGTGTAATGTTTGTCAAGGTTGTCTTGTTTAGGTTTTTGTAGTTGCTTTTGTATCATAGCATAAAAAAAATTCTATAAATCTGCACACAAATTCTAAATATTCAAATGCAAAACCATGGGCTATTCAAAATGCTGCCAAGAAAAATAATGCTACAGGCCATCTTCACTGATAGAAGCACAGCTGTATTGAGAACCTTCACTGAGATCTCCACTAGAGCATGGGAGTACAAAGATTGGAGAAATGGCCCTGTAAATGTGCAATGGGCAATCTGCTGTGATTTTAAGGTCACTAAATTGGACCAAATTAGAGAAAATTATAAATCCAGACTATTTAGCCATCTCTGGAGTCAAAATGCAAAGTACTGGAGTAGACAAAAAGTCTAATAGTTTCATTAGACTACGAAGCTGATTTATGGTTCACTATTTCCCCCAACCATGTGGGAATAACCTGGAGACAAAAGCCTCTATCTCATGTGGAAGGACGTTAAACTATATCATCCACAGTCCTAAGTACAGAGAGCATGTTAGGTGAAGGGGAAATGTGATAGAAGCTACAAAGGAGATAACAGAAGCCAACTAGAGGGAAGTCTGTCTGGGGAATACATGAGGAAAAAAAAAGGCTATTTATACTGCTCTGCTGAAAAGACACGTACTTCACGGTTTCAGGAGTACTACATAAATATATATACAAAATTCAGCTTAGTGTTAGTTTCAACTCTCTGCTGGCTACTAGCCATAAGACTAATCCTTCTTAAAAATACAGACTGAAGACCACAAATAGCTTGTGTTAACTGAGCCTGATTGACGTCCAGCCCCTCATTCTGATGTGATACTGAAATATAAGTTTTTTTATTTCATACCAAAACCAGTTTTGAAAACAGAAAAAATATTAAATACTGACTCCACTATTACTACTTGAAACTGAAACTAAGCTTCTATCAAAAAGTATTACTCTGATCCCCATGTGTTAAATGTTAGGCAAAAGCCTGTAAAAGAAGTTGCATCCAATTAACATGCCATACAGCAGGACGATGTGAAACATAAAATCTGAAAAGTATATTAGCACAAATCCAGTGAAATTCATTAAATCAGACATGTCTGCAGCAACAGTCACAAAAATTATCCTGAATTCATTAGTAAATACTAAAAGATATTATAAATATTTTTAAAAAGAGAAATTTGTTACTTTCTTAACTCTGTGAAAGATCCAGAGGCCCTAATAGACAGGGATTCAGTCAATACAACTGTATAGTCAGGAGGTATGGTAGTTATTACTCATTCATTATGTAGCATTCTCTAAAGCCAAATTAAAAGGAGTGAGATATTAGGAAAAGGCTGGCTAGTGGATTGACACATACCATTGTGCTATATTAGATCAATTAAACCATCCAGATAGTCCTTTGAGGATAAATGGGTAGATGCTCAAAGAACAGATCTGTGCAATCTGATGAAGACATTGAAACAGCAATTCATCATTTCTTCAATATGAATGGTAATAAAGACTAACCAAATGACAGATGTTCTATACAAAGTCAGACATTGAGGAGGAATGCAAGAGATAAAACACTTTACCTCTTTCCAGTAATGACTGAAAAAAAATCAAGACAAAATTCCAAAATATTCCACTAGAAAAAATTTCCTGCTGTCAGAATAGCCCGTTTTGCTCTGCCAAACTGCTGTGAGCATGCAGTCTTGACATAAATAGACTAAAAATAAAGTTACTTTGCACCAGCAACAAATCCTGCAGTAATTACTGACTCCAAGTCACTATTTGGTTAAAGATGAATGTATTCAACCACAACAGTGGAAAGTGACTGGCAAGAGTGAGGAACACATATAGCTGATCCACCAGCTTAATTTAAAAGATTTCTGGGAGTTGGTTTGCAGAAGTGAAAGTAGTCTCAGGTTCACACTATTTCTACAGGTGATTCTCAAAGAGATATTAAACCACCCATTCCTCCTGAACAACTCTTGCAATGTTTGTTTTCATCATATCACATTTGTCCCTTTACTTCCCCAACTGTGCTCTAAAACTGTGGGTCCTGTGTCCCTTGAAAGCTTAAAAATTATTTGGAGGGGATCTAGAAGTCTGAAGGGCTCATTTCATGATGGTTTAAGCCAATCCAAGATTTTCCTGCTGTCAAAAAGAAGGATCCTCTTCCCCATGGCCTCAGATTGACATTTCCTACTTTTTGTCAGCTCTAACACTAAATGGAGCCATGGAATGAGTCCCATCAGTTTACTGATATTTGATTTTTTGAGGGTTAGTTTCAGTGTAAGCCATCACACAATCACTGGCTCACCAGTGCCAGCACAACAAGCAGGCAAGGCTGGGGGCAAGGGAAGGACCACCCTTCTCTTCATGCTGGCCTGGCTAGCATAATCTGACCGTAGCACAGGAGGAGCCTGTGACCATAGCCTTAGGAGGAACGATATTTAGCAGCACTTCCGTTCTCCACAGAGCAGGGAAGTGAAAAGCTACTGCTAATTAGTAGCTGCAAGTGTCTGCACTAGCCAGGGGACTAAGAAACACTTGTAAGTTCTGGCATAAGCTCAGATCCTCCAGGACCAAGTGCATATTTACAGCATCAGCCAATAATTAGAATTGATTGCCATTCCCCAACCTCCAGGAACTGAGCTCCTGCCAAATGCCCAGATCACACAGGTGCCGGGGAGCCCAAAAGGGTCTCACAGCTTCAGAAAGAGGTTCAAATAAGGGTTTTTCCATCAGAAGAACAGCTCTTCTTCCCAGAAAGATGCAGAAGTTGAGTTTTCCTGCATGCTCTGGAATACTAGCAATTTTCCAACACTGAATGGTTCTGGCAAAAGATGCTGATGGATTGCATGTAAAGGTTTGATGCTGTTTCAGCAGTCAGTGCTACCTCAGAGAAAAACTTAGCCTGCAGTAACAACACTCAGAGCAAACAAAAGCATTCTGTAACATAGAGAATATTGCTCTTACTGGCAGGGGAAAATGTATCAGCTCTGAATGGGAGGATATATACCTTGGCTCACCATAAGCTTTTCAACTTCTTTACACAGCTACAGACTCTGATTTTCCACATAACATGGCAGGGCTTCAAGCAAAATGAGTATCACAGATGTGGTAAGCAATAGGAACTTTGCATGTCTCATTGAAGATGGCAAATTCCCAAGTCTTGACTGTGGAGACATTTGCTGATACTAAGTCAGGGAAGAAATTAAGCACAGTGTATATAAAATCAGTGAATGTCTGCACACCCTCACTTGAACACCACCAAGCCAGTGTTGAGAAACCTTTCAGTGCATCAGTTTGGGGATTTTCTCATTTATGCAATAAATTAGCATCTTCCAAACCAAACTTGCCTTCTCTTTGCAAAAGAACATGAAAATGTTTCTCTTCCTTTAATTATCCTAGTAATTAAAAGGTAGAATAATGAAATAAACTAGAGAACATTTTGTGTTTTCTCTATTTCCAAGTATTTACTTGCTTCTCACTTGTTCAGTTCTTTTTTCATGGACATGTAGGCTAATTCTTCAAAGGTACTCATCAGCAAAGACTCTTTTAAGTGCCAAGGTTTTAGAAATCTTATTTCCCAGAAACTCTATAGATATGCATTATAACACTTTCCAATATCAGCTCAGATGAGAATTTGTACAAGGATGGACCTCGATATTTAAATGGAGTATTACACAGTGGAGGTGTTTATTTTAGTCTGCAATGTTTTCTGCAACAGTTGGGACTTACCAGAGAGTAGTTATTTTTAAGAGTCAAGCCAGCAGCTGACATTTCCATGTTCCAGATTTCTCCTAACTGTGTGCTGTGTTGGCAGGAGGGCTACTTAACTGTAGTACTATCACCAACATAGAATACAAAAGGAGAGTCAGCTTGATATGCTACAAGGATGGCCGATGAAAAGTATAAGCAATTAATTTTGGAGTATTTTGTTGGTTAAATCTAGAATTATTGTGGGGTTTTTTTCTTTTCAAAAACTTATTGCTTTATTTTTTTAATTATGTTTAAGGAAGGTCTCTGTAACTGTTGTTAGTCTATTTCTCTTTATCATTATAAAAGCAGTGGCAGTGTGAATTTCAGAATTTTCATTATATTAAATCTCATTTAATAGGAAATTAATAGCTTTGAAGTCATGTTTTTGTTCAATTGGTCATCATTTCCACAATCCATCAGGAAAATTCAGCCACCTGGCTTGTCCATGTATCCTAGCAGTGTCATTCTGCATCCTTAGCCACAGGCAGTCCTTGAGCTCTAAATTGCTGGAGAGTGAAGATGCATGGTGGAGCCCTGCTTTCCTGGACATGGCTGAAAATCTGCCTGTCCAGAAAGTGGTGAAGTGGTGAATTGTTGCCCATTTTTCACTGTAAAATAGCTAGTTTTCTCTGTTAGACAGTCTCAAGGACGATTTCTGTAAACATAGCTATGTTATTGTAAAAATTATCTTTTACATTCCTTTCCCATGGACACAGATCCCTTTGACAGACACTTCTTGTAACCAATATAGTTAGAGACGGAAGTGTTAACTTTCTCCAATGATCTGTGATTTCTAAAAGTGTATATAAGAATTAAACGAAAGGGGTTTCCCCCCCTTTTCCGCCCTTGCTCTGAACACAGCCCGAACTCCGGCTCTCATTATTTCTGCGTCTCAACTGATTACCGGGATAAGCCGTAATAACAGGCATCGCGGTAATAGTGAATTAGTTCCTTGTTTTGCTTTCCTTGTGTGTGCACTTTTGCTTTACCTATTAAACCATCTTTATCTCAACCCATGAGTTTTCTCACTTAACCATTACGATTCTCTCCCCATCCCACTGGGGGAAGGGGAGTAAGCAAGTGGTTGTGTGGGGTTAGGTTAAACCACCACAAAGAGGAAAGCTGTCTGGTGTCCCCAGTCTGAAGTGCTACAGAGAATTTCTCCATAAAGCTTGTTTTCATATGCTTTACATTTGGATAACTGACGTTTATTTTTATTTCTGTTCACCATTAGTTGACTTCAAAGGTATTTTCTAAATGAGAAGATTCTGACAGTAAAAACCTCTATTCCATTTATGGTCTGTTTTTATTTGCTGAAAGATTTTCTTATGAAAACTCTATTTCAAGATTTTCTTACATTCCTAATTTTGTAAATGTGAAAAGAAAAGCATACAGAGAATATTAATCAAGCCCTAATTCTGTCTTTAAGGTCAAACAGAATTTTTGAAGTTGATATATCTGACAAAGGATTATGACTACAAGAGTCATATCTGCATCTTAAAAGCAGATTTGAGACATGCCAGATGATTCCAATTCTATCTGGAAAGCCAAGGAAAAACATTTCAGCTGTCTTCACTAATTTACTAGTATTAATTTCCCAGGGCAGATAGTGAGCATACAATGGGTATAACAGTTTTGACATTGTCACAAGTGTTGTGTTACCATAAATTAGGTCACCTACTAGTCAGCAACATCTGAGACAGTAGAGAAGATTATCAGCAAAGACTAACAAAGACGATTTTCTATCCTCCCTCAATACATCAAAACAACAACCTGTCTCAACTGCTTGCGACATTCAACAGTTTTAGTAGAGTTATATCACAGTGCATTAGTATTTCACCCTGTATTTGGTTTCATACAGGGGCATGGGGTTGGGGAAGGAGGGTAGAGGGACAGAAACAAGCATGGGTTTGCCCTGTATTTTATTGCTACAGGTGTTCTTTGTGTGATTGCATAGGATCATGTTGTCCTCCTTGAGGGAAGGAGAGCCAGCTCATTAAAGCAGAGTATCACTGAATGGCCTATTCATCTTGCACCGCTGAAGTCCCCTCAAAGACAAGAGTGTCCAACAACAATTGATACTTGAAACTAAGTGCAAAGAACATTATTTCTTCTCTATTGATCCCTAGAAAAACAGTTCACAAAAATGTGGTGGCCAACCCTCACTTGAGAAATTAGACAATTGTGCCTTGCAGTGTATTGGTGTAGGCTCTGTAGTAAACTTTTAACTTTTCTGGTTTTCATGAAGACTATTGTCCTGGAGAGCAAAGAATAGACTTGCTTTTCTCTGAGTCCAGGTAATGGTATGGTACTATACTGATTAGTGAAGAAAGAAATCATGTTTGGTCCTGCTGTTGGCTTCTTTTACGGAGAGGATGCATTAGTATTAATGCGCTAATCTCCTCTGGAAAGGAAACTTGAGATAAGAGCCTCCTCCCAAGGAGAAAATACTGAAAAGGTCATATTTTTATAACAAACTGAAGAGCAAATGCAAGCATAGAGGCAATATTGTGCCAAATCCTATTTTGAGAGTCTCTTTTTTGTTTTTCTGAAGCAAGAATATCGCCTGAACTGATTTTTTCATTTTTATGCTCAGTCTGCAGTTTACCACCTTTCATGATGAATAAAGTAAAATGTAGCTATTTTTCATTAAAAACTGCCTTTTGTACTTTAAAGAAAATGTCCTTGTCATTTTTTGCATACTGCTTAGCCCAAGAAAGAGTTATTTTGCAAGTTTCAAATGCTGTACGTATATAGTCAAAGGGGAAGATTTCATACTTGACTGAGTTTGGAAGTAGTGGATAAGAAACAAATGCATTAACACACAGAAAATTACATATTCTAGAACATCTATTGGCCTATGTAGAACAGGATATTTATAACAATCCTGACTTAATGCTCCAATGCAAATGGATTATAAGTATGCTTAAGGTACTATAAAGTCAAGGCTTCGAGTACTGATCCAGTTCTGTAAAGTCAGCAAGGAGTCTCTGTGTATTGCGTTAGATATTAAACACATAGAAAATGCATCCTGTCACCCTGGGAAGTGTTGACATACATATAACATAATCAAAAGAATTTCCTTGTCTTATCAGCACTTCTGATCAAATGTTACCATTATGCAAATGCAGATATTGTTAAGCTGCTGATTACATGGTCAACTTCATGCCATTTTCTTTAAAATACTACACATCAAAATTTACTGGTTTTGCTTTTTACATGTTTACAATTTAACAGAAGATAAGCGTTACCTCTTAAAGAAAAAAAAATCCTTTAAAATATTATTTTTTGACATTAGGTTAAGAAATTCACACTCAACAAAATGTCAAACAATTCAAAGTTATGATTCCCATGACAAACAGAACATCCACACTGCACGCAGACCTAGAAATAGCTGCCAAAGAAAGTGTTAGAAAATTCTCTGCAAGGTAGACGAGGACTAAGTTAAAATTCCTGTGAGAATCATTGCTTTGAATTTCTTGACTCCTCTGTGCATGTACGTTCTTATCATGACATTGCACAGACATACTTTTTTGCATTTCGTACTACACTTCCACTACATTTGTCCAGAATAGTTCACTGTGAATGTTAAGCACTGGGATTCTAATACCTTGTTCTTATGGAAAAGGCTTACCAGAGCAGAAGCTGAGCTGTATTAATTTATTGTCATGATGAAAGGGATAGTGAGAATCAGAACTGACACTAACTCTTTCTATTTTCTCTGCTACTTTTTGATTGCAATCATTGTGGTCTCCACGGATGTCATATCCATAACAGGCACACCAGCATTTGAAGCAGTTTACTGAGGCTGGAAAACAATTCTGATAAAAATGTGCTGCTGCCAGAACTTGGCACATTAGAGTGTCTGAAAAGATTGCCAAGGTTGGCATTTTGCCTCTGTTGCCCACGGCCATAGAAGATTGACACAAACTAAAAATAGTTGAAAAGATCAAATGTGTGTGTTTTTATGAGGTGCTTTCTTTTCTTTTAAAACACAACTTGCCTGCCAGACCACAAGCACCTAATACAACAAGGTGATGATGGTTTCAGGAATACTGCTGGGGATCATACAGCTTTTGTATGGTTTGAGAGCATTCTACAGAACTAGATCTACAGTACATGTTAATGTGTGAAATATAATGTAGATGGCAGAATTTTTAAAAAGCCAAAGGACTCAGAAAAGCAAATGTCAGTAAAAATCTTGCAAATCATGTAGAAGTTGATGGACAAAGCTAAAAACAGATAGGGGATTAGTATTTGATCAAGTTTTTGATCAAGCACTAAGTTCTGTGACCTTTCTATGCCCACAGAAAATTCAAAACTCAAGACACACACAATCTGAGTAATAGTACATGATACACAATTCTCCCTGGTTTTGCAAGACCCTTTTTGGATTTTTGAAAACTTGAAATTGGTTTTGCCACATGTCTCACAGAACCATTTGGATGGATGCAGACAGACGTACAAAATATTATTTATTTCCTTTCGATTTTTTACATAATTTTGTTTCTATTTTTTGTGTTTTTCTTCTGTAAGTCATCATGAAGAGAAGTTGTACAGGCAAAAATGTATGCAGAATGCCAATTTCCAAATCAATTATAATTGACTAATAGGTCAGATGTAACAGTCTCACAGCCAAACTCCTACAGAGGATTTTCAAGAATGTAAAGATTACATTTTAATTGATTATTCTAGGATATGAAAGAAAGATAAGCTTGGGACAGCATTTTATTGAGAATTGTAAATAGAAAAATATATTCACTAAGTTTAAGTTATTACTAATTGTGAACTATTTACAAACTTTAGAACTTCATGCAGTCTTGGAGAAGAAACAGCGTAAGACCAGACTGGATATGGCTCTAAGAAACATTCTAGTAGGTGGTATCCCAGCCCGTGGCAATGTGGCTGTAACTAGATGATCTTTAAAGTTCCTTCCAAATCAAACCATCCCATGATCCTATGCTTCTATCGTAGATTGTACACAGATTGTACACAGATTATGCAGTAGGCTGGACAATTTTCCAACACTTACCGCCTCTACTTAACCAGACCTTTGCCTGAATTCCCTTGAAATACACAAATTTGTATTGCATAACTGCAAAAATTCAGGATAATTTTAGGTTTCTCATACTGGATTTTCGTAAAGCTGCCAGAAACTCCTTTCAGATTTACAAACGGTGTAATTGAGTCACACTAAAATCTGAAAACCTCTGGCACCTGAAGTAACTAAAAGGATAACAAACCTTTCTATGGTTTCAGCGAACTAGAACCAAGACCAGATTTCCAATCAATTCAACTAAATTTTACATTAATACAAAATGAGGTCTGTGTACTTCACAATCTGTCTCTGTGGAATGATGCTGTGTGTTTGAGAAGCAAGAGAAATACTCTCACTAGAAAGCTGTTTCTAGCAACTAGTTATGACAGGAGCAGTACTGTATCTGAGAAACATTATGATTTTCAAAGCCACTGTCATTCAGTTATGGAAGATTGTGCGTTCAATTTCTTCTTGGATCTTATACATAGTACTGAGTTTCTCAAGAAAAGTAAATAGGGAAAGTATTGTGGTACGATGAATTTCTCTGAAGAGCTAATAAAACTTTATTTCACAAACTTCTCTCAAATGCTGATCCACACATTTCTTGTTGTTGGGTGGCTGCCGAGTCATCAGAGTGACTGACATACTTTTGACTTTAAAAAATGCTTATTTGGTGCATCAGTAGCAGTTTTCAATACACTGGTTGCTGTGCCCTGCAGACCTCTGAGTGGAATTAGACTGTCCTGGCCCATAGAGGCAGATGCTCCAGTTATAATTCTGCAATACCATCTCTCCCTGCCACTTTAAGAACAACAATGGTGGTGGATGTTACAAAGCACAGACTCCATTGAACTTTCTCACTTACAGCTCTATTCCATGCTACTTACAGGTATTGTGGCATAGATTAATACTAAATATTGCCTCTTAATGCTGTAGTACAAATACTTAACCAAAACTCATCATTCATTTAGCCTTCTTTCTTTTTCCTTTTCTCATAGGAAGGAATATATGTTTTTCTAAGGAACACATTTGATATGTTCATCAAGTTTGCTTCTATTATGCTGGTAGTGGTGGACCTTGACTCTGTTGGTGGCTACAATTGCATCTGCATGTTGTTGGCCTATTACCTATAGAGACTGGGGGCATGTATGGATGACTTTTACTACTAGAAGTGTCATACTGGAAGTTGGCCATACAGGAAATATCTCCATGATTACTGGGAAAGAGGTTAAAAGTATCAGCGCAATTTTGTTGTCTCCACATTCAGGGATTCATGGATTGTAAATGTCCTCTTTTGTGTCTCAGTATCTATAAAGCTAGAAATATAGGTTAACAGAGCTGCTGTCGCCAGTCTCAAGCATTCAGAGACATCCTGATCCAATTAGATTGTCACTGATGAATGCATATTTGTAATACATTTTGGTCCTCAATTTGTACTCTGGGCAAAAAAATAATTCCTACTTTCACTAGGCCTGCTCCTAATTTCACCAAATCTTCATAAATAAAAGCATAAAAACACAATAAATGAATGCTATTAGTGAAACAAAGGATATTATAGTACTTTTAACTTCTTCCAAATTATTGCAGAGATGCCACTAAAACAAGAGGCTATTTTATATTTCAAGGGACATTTTCATTTTTCCTCTGTTAAAGAGGAAACTTATTAAATAAAATGTTCTCTGCCATGAAAATTTTTAGTATATATGATTTTAGGCCATCTCTTAAAAGTATTGAAGAGTTTTCCTACTAAACCAGGTGTTTTGATTACAAGGTAACTTGAAAAAAAATTTCATGTCATGTCATGTTCATGCCATGTCATGTTCATGAACAGCACATAACACAAAGGCAGGGAGGCCCTGCAATGAGACCTCGACAAATTAGAGGGCTGAGCAATCACCAACCATATGAAGTGCAGCAATGTAAAGGGCCGGATTCTGCACCTGGAATGGGGCAATCCTGGATATATGGACAGACTGGGAATGAGAGGCTGGAAAGCAGAACCATGGAAAGGGACCTGAAACTCCTGGTCAATGACAAGTTGAACATGAGTCAGAAGTGCCCTGGCAGCCAGGAGGGCCACCTGTGTCCTGGGGTGCATCAAGCACAGCATCGCCAGCCAGGCAAAGTGTCGCCTTAGGTTTTAACCCTTATATTTTTCGAATTCTGTATTGCCTGGTGTGTAACTCTGAGATGCTTTGTGGCCTGTTGGCTGCTGTTCTCTATAGACATAACAGTGCCTCTCTGGGCTTGCTCTTCAAGGACACTTAGAGTGCCCAGGTCCAAGCTTCTAAAAGGGGGAGGGGGAGTGAGCTAAGGGAGCTGGGGGAAATCGCAAAGTTTTAATTGGTGAATTTATGTTGATATGCAAATGGACCAAACCTATAAAGGTGTGGAGAACTTGTGACTCATCGTCCATTTTGGGTGCTGTCCCAAGGGGGCTTTGTCTGCCCTAAACATACCTTTGAAGGCCTTTTGAACAAATACCCACCTTTTCTTCCCTTACTCCTGACTAGTCTCAGTTTTTGGGCTAGCCTTTTCAGGCAACAAAGGGAGGGGATTGTCCTGCTCTGCTCTGCACTGGGGCAGCCTCACCTCGAGTCTTGGGGGCAGTTTTGGGTGCCACAATATAAACTATTAAAAAGCATCCAAAAGAGGGCAACAAAGATGGTGAAGGGCCTTGAGGGAAAGCCATATGGGGAATAGCTGAGGTCAGTTGGTCTGTTCAGCCTGGAGAAGAGGAGACTGAGGGGAGACCTCATTGCAGTTACAACTTCCTTGTGAGGGGAAGAGAAGGGGCAGGCACTGATCTCTTCTCTGTGGTGACCACTGGCAGGACCCAAGGGAATGGCCTGAAGTTGTGCCAGGAGAGGTTTAGGTTGGATATTACAAAAAGTTTCTTCACCCAGAGGCTGGTTGGGCACTGGAACTGGCTCCCGAGGAAAGTGGTCACAGCACCAAGCCTGAGAGAGTTCAAAAAATGTTTGGACAATGCTCTCAGGTACATGGTGTTCCTCCTGGGAATGGGGCTGTGCAGGGCCAGGAGACGGACTCAATAATTCTTGTGGGTCCCTTCCAACTCAACATATTCTGTCATTGTGTCATTCTGTTTCCAGGGCTGAGATCTCTGCTTTCAGCGAAAATGCAAATAATAATGCACAGATCTTTTTAGCAGTAACTAATTTTCACAAGTAGTAGACTTATCTACCTACATTTACGTGGGACTCCAGACAAGCATGGCATCTACCTTTGAGTCAATTACAAAAACTTCCTGAAGCAGAGGGCTCAGGCATAAAAGCTACAAAACCTTTATAAAGTTAAAAACTATCATCTGAATCATCGTAACACTCAATGTGCACACCCTATGACTTCCTCTAATCCAATATAATGACACTTACCTTAGACTTTTCATTGAGTTTTAATGCAAATCCCATTATCTTGCAACTGGCGTATACACTGGCTGTGCCTGTTGATCAGATGACTTTTAAGACTTTTGATCAGTAAAGCACATAGGATCAGGACCATGTCCCCAGGACTCAATACAGAGACTGAATATAACTCTTGAAGCTTTACTAACGAAACCAACTGAAGTTAGTTCAGTTCAGTTTACTGAATAAGAATAATTAAGCTCAAAATTAAGATTACATCGTTTCTTAAATGAATTTTTTTTCTGTTTTGTTTTTTTGTTATATTGAAAGCAACACCAGCTGAATTTATTTACAAAAACAGAATGGTTATTATCTTTGAACCTGTCAGCCCCTCAAATTCAGCCCAAGACCTAAAAGATTCATAGTGTGCATATAACTCACAAATTACAACAGAATCGGATCTTACATGCTGAGATTCCTGCTTCCTCTTGCATTAACAGTCTGTCTTTATCACTCACACTGCATAGGGCTGGGTACTCCTTCTTCTCCATTATACCATGTCTTCAAGTATATTCTTTGAGCTATCACACTCACCCACTGGAAAAAGGAATTTTCAAAGGTTTTTCAGAAGGTTTGAGACCTTCATAGAAAAGTTTTCTGGTGTTGTTGGAAAACCTAATATGTTCTCCTGTAGCTGCAGGCACTGAAGGTGAAACTTGGTCTAACCAGTAAAGCAATCAGGTATGTCTATTAAGATACATTTTTTGCTGAACTCAGCATGAATAAAGTAGCTATTGATCTCCAGAGAGCAATAGTTTGGTCTCTTGAGAAAGGATCAGTTTATAGAGATACTTGCAATGCAACTGTTCTCCCTATAACTTGTTATTCCTGTTGCAGGAAGTTCTTGGCTCTTTGCTCTTTGCTTGTGTAAACAGTTAATACAGTCATTCACTAGTGCTCTGCTTAACTGGGTTCTTTGCAAATCTCTATTTTCTAATAGAAAAAGAAGAAAATAAGAGACAATTTTGTCATGGTTTAAGAAATTGTAGTTACATTGTTTGCTGTAGGATGGATTAATCAAAAAAAGAAAATTTCTTTAAAGACATTAACCTTTGCTAAAATTTGCAGATGGCTGTAATGACAATTTTTATGCCTTAGATATTATATGATGTACAAAGTACCTTATCCAGCAAAAATATCCATATCCTTATGGACCGTGCAACCACTGGATGCTAGTTCCACAGCAGGTGAGTTGACATATTCAGATGAAAGGTCAAACTGCAACAGAAAGCAAATACCTCAAGTGCAGGTAGTGAATGGACTCCCCATGTCCATCTGTCACCACTCCTGGCCTCTAGACAGTCTCCCCACTGAGAGCCATGTGAATTACAAGACTGCAATTTCCCTGCTCCCCTCCTTTTCTCTCTCATTCCTTCTGTTCCTCAGCACTGTGAACAACACACTGCTCTGTCACTACTTATCTGCATAAGTATTTTCTGCTTCCTTGCTCCTTAAATGTGCATAGCCAATTATTAACAAATCCATTGGAACAGTAATGACATAGGTTTCAAAGCCAGATCACCAACTCAGGATAATTATTGCCAATTCCTGTTTGTCCCAGCTGACAATAACTAGCTATTTCTCCACACCAAGTAAGTTTTAAATGTCTGGATTTTTTGTTATAATTATCCAGGTAATCAGAAGAGATCAGTTTTGCTGCTCATTCTCATCCACTGAAACTAACTACTTTGTGGGACAACTGGCAAAACCTTTATCCTCGTAGCACATTTCCTGTACCTATACCAGCAGGTTTTTCTTATTTATGAGTAAAGAGCAGGAAAACTTTGAAAAGGTTTGAGTGTAGTTCATATTGGCTTAGAAAAGTGCCCATTATACCCATGCTCAGCTCGTGTGTGAATGAATGGTCCAAACCTACTGTTACCTACAATAATGGACTGAACAATAATGTTCAGGGAACATCATCTTTTAGATGGATTAGAACTATTCTAAAAATTGTTCGTTTCTAGTGATATTCCTTCTCTACCCTGGATGAAGAAAAAAAAATAAGGAAAAGAGAAGACAATAAAAAGTTAAGAAATACAAAGCACAACTCATTAGAAGTATTACATATTTGCACTAGAGTCAATTGCAGTTTTTGGTGGAGGTTGGTTCATATGTAGCTCTGTTTGTCAAAGCTTGATTCTTACAGGAATGATCTCTAAAAATAGATGAAAGTATTTACTGCTTTTCCTTTCTCTAAATGCCCACAAACATTTAAGTTATGTATTCTAACTAGATGCTGTTCATGTACCTGCCTCATTATTGCAACCTACTGTATCTGTACAGGTACCATTAAAAATCTGGTCATGTACACGGGCTGCTTTAAATCAAACAATTAATTACTTTTAGAAGTGGGGTTCTTTTTCAAAGATGAAGGAAAATATTTTAGTTAGTCAAGATATCTTATTACTTCTCCATAATATACAGAGCTTTAGGGAAAGATTAGGTTTATTAAGTCAGATTCACAATGCAGGCTTTCAACACTGCCATTTCCAATAAGTACACATTTGTTTAATATTAAAGTTCCCTTTCAAAACAAAGTAGTTAAGCCTACCCTCACATTTATACATCTGCAGTTTGTTTGATAACTTACAACATAATTACAGGCTGTCCTCCCACTAAATGCTGTATTCAGACTTATGAAACAAGGTGGTAAAATATGCACTGGAGTCTGAGTACTAAGCCCATAATTTACCACAAGCACTGGGAAGAAAAGAAACAGAGGGGAACCCTGCTATTTAAACTGCTCAGTTATCACGTTTTCCTCCCCCACACATACAGTAGCATATAACCCATTCATATTTCAATTTTACATTTTCCAAACTGTCATCTTGTGTTTCAAGTTCATTTGAAATCCAATCTGCTTATCAGAGCAGCAGTGAATGCTTTTGCAGATCAAGACAGAGCTGTCGCTCCCCACTAACAAATAGATCTGTGGTACATGGGTTGGTGAAATAAAGCAGGCATTGTGGGATTAAGAAAAGTGCCCAGAGGGTTATGGCGGGGAGAGGTGTCCAGCCCCTTTCTTACCTCCCATGTCCAAGCAATGAGAGAGTATCCTCCCTCCCTGTTGGAGTTGCAGCTAAAATAACTATGTAAATTAACAGGTAGAACTAAAGAATGTGGAAAAATGAGAGACTGACCTCATTTTAGCCATTTCAGCCAAGTTCCTCACAGAGCGTGGCCCAACCCATGGGAGGCACTGAAGAGGCCAGCTTCCCATTATCCTGCAGTGCTCACTGCAGGATACCTCATCACCCCTATCCTCTTTCCAGAGCTGCTTGCTCACATAGAAAGCAAGGCTCACATGGTACCTGGGTTCTGTCCAGCCTTTCCTTCCAGCCTGGTTTCCCTTGGAGTAGGAAGCTCCTGTGCTCCCCTTTCCTCAGAGATTGCAAGCCATTAGCTAGGAACCATGCTTTCAGGTAATCACATTCACTTTTTTTTAATTCTTTTTTTGTTGTTGTTCAATTTACTATCCCAGTAAATCACAGGTTCTGAATTGTGATTTTCTGTGATATGTGTATGTAAAGCTCATCTTGCAGCAGTGTTCTCAGAACAACTCTATTCTGTAAATATGCCAGTTCACTTGGTGCTGTTCCAGACAGCATTTGTCTCAGACACTACCTACAACTGTAGCAAGCTGCCCAAGTTTTAGATTTTAAAAAATGAAAGCTACATCATCACATATACTATTTGCTAAACACATCCTGTACTATAAAAAGTACTGACTCTTAAAGGCATACTTATTTTCCACTACGTTTTTTCTACCTTTTTGCTGCCTCTCCAACCTGCACAGGAAATACCAATGAAAACACAGTCACTATTAATTCCATTTTAAAATCTCTAGGCTACATTTGGCATATTGCAAGATGAAAGAAGAGTTGTGAGAAAACAAGTAATACTGGAATAATATCTTAAATGTAGGTATGTGACTTTCATAAGAGTGGCAGATTTATTAGGGAAGAGAAGGAGATTATATACTCAAAGCTGAGTGTTTTAGAGTCCTTTGTTTGCTAAAGCATCTCCATAATGTGATCCTGAGAGACCTAGGTCCATCCCCACTCATTCTGAAGTATGGTGAAATGCCAAGAAAATTAGAAAAGCATATTGTATCCTATTTGTTCACTAATCTTCCTCTTAGTTCTCATACTGTTTATTCAAGGACACTCATCTCAAATTTTGTCTGGGCTTTCAAAATACTAAAGGATGCTTTCCTCATGCCAAAATCCATATTGCTTTTGTCAGCATGCTCAACAAGCAGATAAAACTAGTAAGACACAAATTACCAAGAAGCTATTGAAATCTGTTGAAATTTTGTCTCCTCCAATTACATCCAAAGTTGTGATGTTACTGAGAGTCTACCTTCTGTGTGAGTTAAACCAAAGTGGTATCTGACAATGTCTGAAGGAGTACAGGAATCTTTAAAGTGCAATTTGAAAAGGTAACTGCTTTTCTGACCTGCATGGATGCAACATGTAAAACATGACTAGGACATGAGGCTTCCAATAGGTGTCCCTATTTCCCTACAGTCCTTTAATTGAGCCAGGGTGGGTTAGAACATTCAAGTCCCATCACCTCCTCCAGAAAAAAAAACATTAAAAGGTGATAATGGAAGAGGCAGGCAGATAAAGGGGAAAACCACAGCAGTCTCTTTCAGTATTTTTGCAACCTCTTTTTCAAACTGTGTTGAAAAGCTAAGAAATTCAGTGCAACTGTGGCAATATCAGCAGAAAAAATATGGCAGTACTGTAAAAGAAAGGATGTGAGGCAGCCTGTCAAGGTGCTTGATTCTTAAATAATAAATCAGACTTATTTTTGAAATAAAATTCCTATATAAAATATATTACAATTTCCATTCTTATCTGCCAAAGCTGGCTACTTGTTTGTCTGAGTGTCTGTATAATCTGAATCATAGTAGGCATCATTTATGCTTCTTTCCCTAACCTTTCTCCAGAAAAACATTTCATTGACATATTTTCCAAAACTTCAGTTTGTCATTCTGTTTTTTCCCCATCTATCAGTTAACCAGAAAGTATTATTCAATATGGTGGTGAAACATAAGCACGCTATGTTAAGTCCATCTAGAAGAGATACATCATCTATGACATAGGTTGGTATGTGGGCACATAATTCCTTTAGGTTTTGTATCATTGCCTAATTAACATCCATCTACAGTCCAAATAGCATCAATTAAAGCATTAATGTGATGATGCCCAGAAAAAGAAAGGAAAAAGATTAAAAGTGACTTCTGAAAAGACATTTCACATCTGTGAGCTGACCCACCTGGCATGAAAACAAGAACAGGAAAACACACAAAAGATTTTATTTATGTCTGCCTCATCATCCAACTGTACCTTTTGTCCTTTTTAATTAAGTCTGCTGTGAGGGAGTGAGTGGTACTTATGGCTGGATTCACAAAAAGGTCTGCTGAACAGTGTATTTTGATGATGAGCAGTGTTTTTATTTTTACTTGATTCCTGCCAGTTATAGAAATCAGCTGCTGACAGATGTACTATGATTCAGAGTTAAATTGCTAGGTCACTGGACACTGTATTGCCTGTTGCTTCTTTAAAGTTCAACTGAAATGACCTTTGTCAGGAAAGCCCTCGTTTCCACAGCTAATACACTGATTTGGGGTTTACTCACACTATGCTGTTTCATAACAGCATCTTAAGTGCTCCATCATGGTGAGCTCCATGAAAAATTGTGATATGACAACAAAAGTGCAGCTAAATTCCCTTTGCAGTTCTTCGATCTGGAAGCCTGAAGTGATAGGTCTGCTCTTGCTCTAACACTCCTGACCACGCCCAGACTAAAGCACTGGTTGTAGCATTCATCTGATACCTGGGCTAGAGTTACCTCCCTTCTCTTTGCCAGTTAGCACTCTGCACTCTCGGTCCACCTCTTGAGCCAGAATAGGTTGGGAAGCCAAGGTTCAATGTGGTCTCTGACGTAAGGAAAGGTTGCTGCAGTGCTGGGGAGAGGAAGGGATTGAAACCTTGACACAGTCAAGTAGTAAGTTGCTAACACTTCGGCAAACCTGATTCAAGGTTGGGGAAACCCCAGTGCCAGAGAAATACATATTACTTGTCCTATTTCAAGCTCTGTCTTTGGCCTTTAGGAAAGATCTCCTCCTTTTAATGTCATTATTATAAATAGCTCTATAGCTCCTGCAGAGTGGGAACAAGTTTATAAAAGAAGTATTTTTGCATTGTCGTTTATCAGGACAAAACTGCACTAGGCTAGAGACCCTATGGTTACATATTCACACTAATAAAAAGCAAAATTTTCTATGCCACCTACTGACTTGCCTGCTCCTGGAGTGCAGCTCATAAAGAGTTGACCTGGGTTAAGAAACATAAAATACAAGAGTGAGTTTTCTATAATTTCAGGCTCTATCAGTTCCAGTAGAAGTCCAAACATGCTGTTAGACCTGCAAAAATACATTCACAGGCTACATCCAGTACTACTGATGTTTTCCATTCATCATTGTATAAGTTATGCATGAGGACAAAGTATGCTGAAGAGCTCTCGAGGAAGGTGACACTACCACAAAGAATTCATATTCAAAGCAGACTTTAAAATGGATTTCAACAAGTATAAGAAATAGTAGTACACAGCAGTCAACAAGCCAAAGATAAAGACAGTAATCTACACCCCAAATGGTCCTTCAAAACAAGGCTAATCATTGCCAATACTTAACAACTATTTCAGACAGCATCAGCTTCCCAGACAGTCACTAATACTGACTGACATACAAAGTGATTGTGGAAATATCAAACAATAGTCCAGTTCCTGAGGTTCTTACTCATACATTTAACTCAGTTATGACCAGGGCAAATTTTTTTTATTGAAGTCAATCCTTTCTGACACCCTGCTCTGAACGCTTGTTCTACTTGGCAATAATAATTCCTTCTGCTTCTTTTCATGTGTTATCCCTTCAGCCTTGATCCTTTCATCTGTGTCCCCTGTAGGAATGATGTGCAATCCCTACTCTCTTTCCAATTATTGAGACATCTGGAGATGGTAGTGAGGAGGTATGACAACCAAAATACCACAAAAGACCCTAAATTTAAAAAGTAAATTGACCTAATAGTTGCAGAGAGAAAAGATTGTTATTATTATAAATATATCATCTCATAATCTGCTTACTATCTGAAGTATGTTTAACTCAACTGAATGCAATATCTTTTCTCTTGCAGACATTTTGGATTTCATTAGTAAGAATTAAATAATGATGGAAACTCAGGACTTTTTTTGTTGAAAACAACCCTATCAGTTGAGAACCAAGTAAATAAAATGCCAGTTCTCTACCAAACTGCTTCTGCATAAATTTGATATCAACTTGAAATTTGAGCCAAGTAAAGATGGGGTACAAAATTACAGACTGTAGAATTCTTTTATTTTCTGCAAAGAAAGACTATCTGATTATTTTAAATCTCTTGTATAAGCAGTCCATGCCACATAATTGACAGAAACAAAGCAGGGAGATGTTAGATGATGTTTAAATTCAGAATGGCAATGAAATACTGACAACAAACATTTTGATACCTTTCATCACAGGTCGTGGTGAAAACATGTTCAGCAACTCAACGGAACATCAATGTTATGTCTGCCAAATGGGAGGATCGAGAACATTTTGTCATGCCTCCAAGGCAAACTCTCTCTAAATTAGTCTACAAGCCAAATCGACCTCCACCAGCAGAATAGGATATCCTCAGTGCTTATGGGTTTTAGGCATCTCCCTGTAACCTCCAGCCCACCAGATCTCACTCTACCACATGTGCTGTAACATCCTTGCTCTGTTTTGCCACTTGTCAGTCGCAAGCTCAAAGGCATGCCAGGCACCCTGCCTAAATTCTCAGCAATCATCTCCTTTCAGGGTGAGTGATTTGAAGGTTGCTGGATGGAGGGAGGAAAGCCTGCTTTACAAGCCTGTATTATGCTGTGAGACCAGCTCCCAGCTTTGTGTCACACAAACCTTAATCTCTTCACAACTGTCTAGTTTCATTTTAGTCTGGTCTGAATATCGTTTCTCTGCTGAGGAATCTGGATTGCTCATGATCTAATCATATCTCCTGTCATCTCAATACAGGTTATTTCTCCTACATGTTTATCATAGATGCATACTTCCAAATGTCAGCTAAAAACAATGTGACAATATCAGCAAAAGCTTTTGTTTTACCAAGTGCAAACCAGCCTGTTGGGTATTTGAGAAAAATGGCACCATCTTCTTTTCTAATTGTTCATCCTAATGTTTGCCTTTTCAATGTGACTAGTTGCTTCCTCCTTGCTTATCCTCGGAATCAGACAGCAACAGTATATTTTCACATTGCACTGCATTTTCACTACCCATGTAACCTGAAAAGTAATTTCTGTGTCAATTATTTTCTGTCATAACACACTTTAAATGTAAGGATTCATCCACTGATATTCACAAAGCATTTCTGTGAATATCCTTGAATATGTACTCAAAAGCATCATTCCCTCTTGCACAGAAATGTAAGGGCCTTTTAAGTATGTAACAACCAAAAGAGTGCATCTGTTTGGGCTCTATGTGTGGGTCCTTCTTTCCTTTTAGTGAGTTTATTTCAATGTTTTATTGATTTTTTACCCTCAGATCCAAACCTGTAAAAACAGAAATAAAAACATCCTCTTGCAAGTGACAGTAAAAGAAAAGGCCAGCAAAAGCCCATGCAAAAATCTGAAAGTTGAAGGAAGGATCTCAATGAGATGGTATAGCTCTGTGTATGCAGGGCAATAAAGAGGAGAGTGAGCCTTCCTTGTATTTAATCCTACTTGTAGGGGAAAGAGAAAGTGCAGCAAACTCTGCTCTTCCCAGTAATAAAAGAGCCAGAGGGAAGGAGGATCAGACAAAAGCAGGCACATCACTGGGACCAAACTGTCCCCTGAGAAACAAAAAAAAAAACTTAATTATCCTTTCCCCAAAATGGGAGGAAAGCAGGTAAGATACTGCCCTAAGGTCTGTTTGAGGAGGGGTGCAGCCATACAATATTTACCCAGACCTATCAAAGTATGTAGTGTTGCCTTCAGTAAGACACTACTGTTAACACATTCTAGCACAGCTATCAACCTAACACAATCATTCACATCCAAGTAGGTTGAGCACTTCATACATCACTCTATCTAGGGCTTTGCCTTTAAATCCTCTTATTTCACTACCTCAAAGGCACCTCAGTGTGTCCTAGTCAAAGTGGCTGCACAATTTATCAATAACAGCAGCAGCTGCTGACACATCTTGCAGTTACTTGGAACTGTAGCAATCCACCTGTAAGGAAACAGTGAAAAAAATCAGTGTCTCAGATGTGCACAGCTAACAAAGGCAGGGCAGTGGTTTCATGAGGCCTATAGCAGGCTCCAGTATGGCAAATTAAATGAATGTGACATTGATTTCTCCTGTAGCTCAATTCAGTAATTAAAGCTATAACCAAAGTATCTTTTCATTTTTTATTCAGGCAAATTCTCACTGCAGTCAAAATAATCTATCCAATGAAAGACCAGGGAAACCTCAGTAGCAGTCCAAAGATTTAACACTACTTGGTTTATTTCTAATCACTCTCTTTTAGAAGGGTAATTAAAGCCACTTGACATGTGAGATGCTGTATACCTGCTCTGACCTTGTATGAGAAAGTAACAAGATAGCCTTTGTTAGAAAATAAAAACCATGAACCAGAAGCCCATAATCTCCTTTGGGTTTTCTGCAGCATGCCTTGACTAAAAAGGAAATCTTTTTCCTGTCTACAAATCAAGACAAATGAAGTCTCCAATGCAGCATTCAGACTCCAAAAGTTAGAGGGGTGCAGTGTGAGGTAGCTGAAAGCAGCCCCTGTGCCCAGACTTTCCCATCCTCTTCCTTTGTAACCCATCCTCACCCTTTTTTACTCATCCTCCCCACTCATATGCCCTCAGTGCCCATCAGTGCTCCCTCACCTGCCCTCACCATCCCCTCCCTTGCCTACCTACACACAGGCAGACGTTTTCTCCACTGCTGAGACTGGATTGTTGCCCTTATTTATTTGGTTCCCTTTTTTCTAATTACTGGAGATGACTGCATGGGGTTGTCTTTGACACATCATTACTGCTGCCTTTTATAAGTACAAGACACTGGCTTTCCTGTGTATTTTCAAATGCAGTGTAAGGATTAATGCTATTACATATCCTTTTCTTCTGACAAAGTTAGACTGTTTTCTCCATACTACTACACATTTTCATTAATCTCTGAAATTTCATCTGCAGAAGGTACAGCACCAGAAGTGCTGATGATCAGAAGTGATCACCAGTCAGCAGTGTTAATATATTGTAATATTAAAGTGTCTTCTAAATAATCCTAATGTTTAATTTTTAGTGGTTTTTTAATGTTCAGAGGTTACTAAACAAAGTTTAAAAATAATGGAATAGGTCACTTAGAGGCAACACAGTTTGAGGAGCTATCCGCCTATACAGCAAAATTATAATGCCCTTTGAAATACAAAGGCAAGGAAGCTGTTCTGTTTATTGTCTTGTGTTTTGTACATTTACAGACCCAGGTCCAGAAACATTTATCTTTCACCTCAAAATCTGATCGCTGTTCTAATGCCATTTAAAACTAAATGGAAGAAAATTATAAGCTCCACAAGAATTCAATTGTTTCCTTTCTTTGGACAGAAAAAGAAATAATGGTAATTTTTATTCACACAAAGTCCTGTATAGAAACCTCTGTGTATAAATCACATTGGGCTTCTATAATTTGTTATTAGCTGTTGGTTATAGCTGGGGTAAATGCATGGGAACACTATTTATGTAATTGTAAGCAATGTCACATTTGGATTTGGGTCTCAGACCTCCTGTAGCTTTCTACAAATCTTTCTCTAGTTTTCTCTTTCTCCTGCAAATCTTTAAGCCAAAGAGGAGTACTATTCCCAGTCAAAGGAAGAGTCAAATTCATTCTCAGACTGAGCAAAAAATTCAAGGGAACTCAGTATGCAATTGTAAAAACCATGTATACAATGTTTAAAGTGCCATTTGATGAATTAAATGAGCTGAAATATTCAATAATTATTCAGATTTTCAGTGACCCATGTGATGCCTAGGCCAACATCTTTACAGACTCTTTACAAAGAGGTCCAGGGTGTTTTCCTGACTTCTGATATGATGCAGTCCAAAGGAAATGGTTTAATGCCACATACCACACTAATATTCCATATTTTTTCCTGTCATATTTTGTCTTGTGACCTTCCCTATCATACTGGTAGTATGCACAATATAACACAGGACAATAGAATTATTATTACAAATTACTGATTCACAAGTGCAGAAGACTTCAATTGAAAATGCTAATAGTTGTGTGGGATGCTTGGATATGACCTTCCCAGATGAGGAAGGAAAGCAGTTGAGCATAAAGATCTCACCGTATTGTGCCCTTTCAATGATTATCATTAGTGCCACTAGAAATCCACAAAGTAATTTCCAATGTATCTTTACAGAATACTGTTCAAATAAATCGTTTAAGAATATTTTAAGTTTTAACATTTTACAGAAATCCAAAGCCATACTTGTTTTACATGAAATAGAGGTCTAGAACAATAAGTTTTATATGCATATGCAGGTACTACAAGTATATGTTCAGAGATCTTATATGTAGACAGCAAACTGAACACCCACTTATGAGTTAAGTTTACATGCCCCAGTTACAGACATTCTGCTTTTAAATTAGGTACTTAACAGAATACTGAAAGCTTTGATTTCTGTTTGTAAACCTGATCTTTATTGGATTTTCCCTCGATAAAAGATTCCCAAAGCACCTCTGCCACCTTATTGCAAGTATTTTCTTCCCCTTCCCAACCTTTATATTTTATACAGCTTCCTTGGGGCAAATACATTGTTTACTATCTCAAAGCATGTTGCAGCTCACCTGATCTTTCTGTTTGCAAAAGCACAAGAATAATTCTCTAGTTCTCCCAGCTGTCGGTGCAAGGAACAGTCCCTTCACGTGGAAGAAGTTAGAGCCTGTACTCATGCCCACAGTCTGTAAAGCAGGTCATGTATTTGGAAAAAGGTTCCTTTCTCCCTCACCTCCTGGATATATGTGCAAACATCAGGCTTAATGCAAGCTGCAGCAAGTTTCTTCCAAAGGTACATTAAGTCACTGTCTGAATCTGGACCACAACACAGAGTTACCATTTTCCTCACACAAAAGACAACAATGCCTCTCTGGACTCATTACTTTACATACACATTCAGATTTGGGCCTCCAGAACCAGGAACACCAAACTGTCTTACATATTTTTCCAGTTTACGATGTATGCTACAGTCCACTAGGAACAGATCTGAAATGATTATATTTCGTTTCATTTCACGTCAGACAACAAATTAGCTTAGCACATTTTAATGGAGTGGTGCACAGTGTCTCTTTCACTTAATGAGACCACATTTTGATGAGAGACTCTAGTGGGTTAAGGAATCATAACCATAATGAAATACAAGGTTTGGGGTTTTGGTTCATTAGGCAACAAGGAGCGCTCTTCAGAATACTTGCTTCCAAAAAGAAGTACTGAAGCCAAGATGTTATATCCCTCTGGAGAGTTTTTCTGTGAACTGTCATTACTGAACAAACATACTTGAAGGGAGAGGAATGGAAAGAGGGATTAAAGAATTCAGCTGTGCCACAACACATTTATCCATCAAAAGAGGATAAAAAGTCACGAAAATGACTTGATGTCTCAGTCATGAAAAGAAAATAAAATAAAAGAAAGAAATAAAAGAAAATAAAATAGTTCATTAATCTGGTTTGATAATCAATTTTACACCGGAAAAAGAGCCACTTATGTTTCCAGAATACCAGTTAACTTGCATACATTCAGGGTATGCATGAAAATTGGCAGTTACATGCATCTCTTTCCACCATGTATACAAAAAAAATACAAGCAGAAGATACAGGCAACATACATGTCTCCAATCTCTAGCAGGTATTTTCCTAGAAGAAATTAGTACTGTGACTTCACTAGGAGCAGAGAGCAAGGAAAGGGGGACAAATGAGCAATTTTGCCCTATTTAAACCTGCTGAAACTGCATTTCCACTCCACAATGAAAATATGATCAAGGAAAAGTTAAAGGTTACTTTTGGGATATGTGATGTGTTTTCATACCAATCCTCCTTATTACTATATTTTCCATAAACTAGCAAGCATACTGGTAATAGAGGAGGTGGGAAAAGTTATGGATTAGCCTGCCCAGAGGTAGTCCCTCTGGAAAGGTAAGCCTAAAAGTCATATAATTTTGAGGAAGGTTGGAGGAAACCAGAAAAAAGAGGCAGGAGTTTATCGTTTGGTGCACTTCTATCCATCCTTCTCCCAGAAGCTAAGCCATACACCTGTAGCACCAAGTAATTTGTCCATTTTAAAATCTGAACAGGAGAAGATAAAAGAGGTTTTTTAAGTACTGCAAAATAATCAGTATGACTTTCATTAGTAGTAAAGGAACACTCTGAAATCAGAATGGAGAGCTGGAAACCCTGAACATTTCTTTGCTATAACAAAACGTTAAAAGTCTGAACATGGAGTCTGGAACAGGATTTCTGGGAGCTCTGTTCCTCTTTACATGTGCATATTCCTCTTTACATGTGCATACCATGGACCACACAAAATCTCACAGAAAAACATATGATAATGCCTTCAGTCTCTGAACTACTGAAAATAAAGTAGAGTGGATTTTTCTCAAAGCATTCTTTTCAAAGGTTAACATGCAGACTGTACTAGTCATCCCAGGCATAATCATCCAACAAAAATTATAATTAAAACCATAATAAATACTTTTTTTTCCAAATCCACTTGACTTTGACCATAATATCAGATTACAAGGCACACATAATCAACAATATTGTTATTAAATTGTGTCAAAGATTGCTGACCTTTTGGTGCAATCTTTTGGGTAAAATTCACAGTACACAAACATGTTTTAATCTATGTGAAACATTTAACGTGCATAAAGAAAGGTAACTTTTGACATCAACATAATTAACTCTGGCATATTGACTCTACATGTCAGCCCTTGGCTGTGAGCTAACTTGTGTGAGATCTTGACATAATCATGTTAAGTGCTGCCAGTTTGCATAGCTGCCATAGATGAAACAAGAAAAATGGTATCAACAACGTAGGCGTATGTTCTCTGCCGCATGCTAATGAAGCCATTTGCACTAAAGTTGTTGATATTTAGAATTTCCTTTGTTTTAATTATGAAAAAAAATCAATAATATAGAATCTTAGTACTTTTTGAAATAGGCTATTAATTAAACTATTGATTATTTTGGAGAATGAGATAAATAATCTTCCTGAAAATATATTCCTTTTTTTCAAGGTCTTCTCTGTGCCTTCTAGGATGCTGAGATCTACTGACAGAATAATGTTGCCTTTTTACCATATGAATAAATAGCCATAATAGCTACAGCATAATTTAGAGATTATTTTAGTTCTCCTTGAACCAAGGTCTGAAAGCTGCTAAAGCCACTCAATAAGGGAAACTTGCCATCAGATGAAATTTGGATTTATATCCACAGAAAGCACTGGATTTAATTTCTCTCAACTTTATCTGGAAGTTGCATACTGAGAGCAGGGACCTCTGATGACTTTTCAACTTGGCCTATCTTTGCATACTTGATATCCTGCAATCACCTTCTGAGATCGTAGAGCAGTGTCATTTCTCCTAGCAATGAGAGATAAGAGGATGTACTTTGCACATTCCTTAATCTTGATAACATTAAAATACTGTATCTTAGTATCAGTAGGAACTTCATTGCAAATTTAACACTGTGAGTTTTAATACATGCAAGGTTAAAACTAGACAATTTTGATTTTTTTTATTATTTTTAGATTACACGATATTAATCCTTATTTCAGCATATGTCTTGGTACTTTGATGATCTGAGGCAAGGTAGCAAATTTTACCACATGTACAAAATAATCATGAGACCCCCATTAAACTACTCTGTTTATATCACACACAAAGCAACGTTCAGCTTTTGAATATAATGATGTCATAATCACAGGCTACAACCTCAGTATCAGCAACATCCATTAGAAAACTTCAGCACTATCTTTTATTGTTAAAAGTACACTTAATTAGTATTGTTTATAAAATTATTTTAGGAGTTGACCAGCTCCAGAATTTAAATATTTCCACATCCCGGTGCATTGCAGGGTAATAAGTTTTGAATATCTAAATCTGAACCCAGTCTGGGGTCCTAAAGCAGTCCTTCTGTTTAGGAGCTCGTTGAAGTAAAATGCTTTTGCCATTATTTAAGCACAGAAGAATAGAAAATCCCATAAAAACTACTCCTTTCTGGGTGATTCTATAATTTTAAAAACTGATTCTGAATCCCTTGCAGTGGGTGGGTGCTGCTGATCCAAATACAGCTATAACCCCAATACCAACTGAAACTGTGCTGTTCTGGTTACAGACCTCACCTGGAGCTAAATCCTGTTATGGTGATTGTCTTCAGAGTCCTTTTTTGTATGAACTTAAAAACTGCATCCTTATAAAGTAGTCTTATTAGTATACTAATTTTCTTCCTTTAAAAATAGATCTGGAAGTCAGTTATATCTTTCAAGAAAATGAATTCTTTTTAAAAGCAGAACTGGAGCACCCTAATAACCTGGCTCTGTTCTGGAACAGATGAAAGAGCGGGGAATGTTATAGCTTCCCAGCTCAGAACATTTTTAAGGTACTAGCTAACCTTTCATTTTGTTCTTCACAGATAAAAGAGTATTTATCTGCCTAGAAGAAAGTGTTTACTGCCATTAAGACAGCGTAGGATTGCCTGCCTTGCATCCAGCTACAACTCCAGAAGGGCATGGGTACACTGTAGGTCCTGTGCCATCTCTGCCAAAGCCACATTGCTGTCACAGATGCCGACAGTGTCTTCAGTGGCAGTGGCCATCTTGGTATGGGCGACTGAACTGAGTCCCTAAGCACTGCTCCAGCCACATAGGGTAGAATTCAGCACGGAATTAAAAGGCATGGTTTTAGGTGTCTACATACAAACTAGGTGTCCAAACTCTTACTGTAGCAAATGGAGTGCTAGTAAAAATAATTGACGGAAACCAGGCATCTCCTTACAGATCTGCTCAACACAGGGTCCAGTAACTGCACTTACTGCAGACTCAACTCAGTTGCCTTAAATTGGTGCTTTTCCCTATTAAGATGCACAAATGTTGTAAATGCGACACAAGACATGGGAAATCCAAGCCTTTCTGGACCAACAGCTTGCAGCAGGAAAGTCTGAGTTTCAAATGGCACTAGATAACTATGTTTAAGCAACTGAATCAAGCCCTGCTGTTACACTGTGAATTTAGAGTTCCAGATGACATGCAGACACTTATTTTTATGTATCTGATCTGGAACTAAATCCAATAATGGTGTCCAATGACAAATTCACTTCTAGAGCCCAATTTTCCTGTGACTCTCATATGTTTGAATCAGAAATAGTGCAAAATGTAAATTGAATTTTTTTGATGTACAGCTGAGAGGAGAACCACCAGTTTGTCTTCTTTTTCTATTGCAGTCCAGTAATAGTATAGATTTTACAATTCTGCAAATCATAGGCTTAGTCTTGCCACTCCAAGCACCAAATCAAACCCAATTCTGGATTAAGACATGAACATCAAAGAGATACTTCTTCTACTCCTCCTCCTTCCCACACAGCATCTTGCTCAGCCATTTAGGGAATTAACTGCACAGTTCATGTACACCAAATCAAGTATCTGCAAAGGAATTTTTCCATTCTACTTCTGCTTATTCCTTAACAGGAATAAACCTTTCCAAAAGAGCTGTTGATGTGCCTTCCTGTTTTGCATTATGTATATAAAAAGCACTTTACAAGCAATCTTGATAGTACCAATATTTAATGAAATGGATTTCTTCTACTTTTTGCACAGCCACACAGGTAATTGGTTCTGGAAATTTAGTTTAATTTAGTTCCAAGTATCTCAGCATTTCACACATGTTTTTAGTATCCCTTTCTCTCATCCTGAACACTAGACATATTGATACCTCCAGGGATCTTGATACATCTTGGACATAAAGAACAGGTATTCTTTCTGCTGCTCAGAGAGAATCTAACATTCAAAAATATTCAACAGTGAAAGTTTTTATTCATCTTCTCTGCACAGATGCTAATTTTAAAAACATACACTTAGGTATAAATAAATGTTAATTGTCGGTTTTCTCTGGGGAACTCTGTTTCTGACTGTTTAATACATCTTTGTATCGTCTAATGGGACGTGTATGCAATCCCTCGCTGTTCCTTCTCCAGTACTTCAAGGAGTCCTGGATAACACAAATAGCTGGTACCAACAACAGGTGGACATGTCAAAAACAAGCCTAGAAAATCCACTTATTTTTTTCTGGCACTCTATTCTGCAGCAACATAAAAAGTGTCACTAGAGAATAGAAGTTTAAAATTTCTCTTGATTGGTCAATTCCCAAAAGAATTATTTGAGAAGTGATATCAAAATGTACTTTATGGGATTCCTAGAACTTTCAGAATTTCTCAAGCAGCAACAGCTGAATTCCTTGAAATGCAATAATGTGAGAAAGTTTTCCAAATGGTGTCTTACCCAGTCCTCTTTTCTCCCCAGTTTCTTTGCTTAACCGGAAAATGCTGAACGTTCAAGAAATCTCTAAGTCTCCTCTGTATTAAACCCATTTTCACTTAATTCTTTGATGTGCACTGAAAAATAGTATCAACATTGGGAACAACATTCCAGAGCAGTATCGGGCTCATATCTGGCAATCCAGACTAGTTTTTATTCCCTACCAGATTATTTTCATATGATTTTTAAATACTGCTGACTTCCTCCTCCTTGTATTCGCTTAAGCTCCTTGTTGTCTTCTTTTTACAAAGGCTACGTGTCATGTCCAAATTATTTTTGACCTGTGCTTTGTTACCTTTCAGTCACCTATAGTTTCATCTACTTCTGTTCAAATACAGAGAAATCTACAATACAAAATTTTACTTCCTAGAAATTGCATCTGCACTCTAGGCATCAGAGTGATCAAGGAGAGGTTTTGCCATAGGGTATCCCTTTAGAAACTTAGAAAAGCTTTAAACATTCTTTCCAAGTCAGTTTTCCAGTACAGGCAGGTGGTCTTGTGTCTGAGACTAAATCTTGGAGCCACTGATTTCATTAAGATCACACTTTTCCCCTAAAACCCAGTATTTGATGCTTAATCAAAGATCTTTATTAAACAGAGATGTATCCACCCAAATGTACGAACTTCAAATTTTTCTGTATTACCTATATATATATATTCATATATATATGTATATAGACACACAATTCAGTAATAACTGGCACCCTGCACGTACTTGTTCTGTCAAAATCATTATTCAGATATTTAAACATTTGTTTAATTGGATTTTTCTCAGCTTGTTTATATATGCAGACTTTACGATGTTTTTAATAATGTAGATTCTGCCATAACCTGGATCAGATTTGCCAAAATATCTTGTCTCTTACACTTTCTTAGCCCAACTTTGCCAAGAAAGATGTTTCTTTTCAACTCAAGTATGCAAGAAATATGTTGTGATATTACAGATTTGTCTACTTCTGATATGCCACCAAAAACTTATGAAAAATGCAGTAAAAAGCATGTATAATCACATCATTATAGATTCAGTAACTCCCTGAAGAAGGCAGACATGTCAGTTATTGTTCTTTTCATCATTGTTTCTAACCACCTCTGTAAGAATATGAATCCTTCCAAATATTTTGGCCTGCTTTCAGCATGCCTGCTACACTCTTGCACAAGCTTATGATCAAGCCCTGCATAGCAACTGCTCCCTATATACTCACTCACCGTCAGGAGGTTAACCGGTAGATCTTTATTTGCCACATTTTCTCCCAGCCACTAAAGCCCTCATTCCCTCTGCCACGATAAATAGAGACCTTACGAGCAGCGCTCAAAGTACACACGACCCTCACTTCCATCTCTGCATGTGATTTCTGTTGACTATTCCCTAACCACTACGTGCAGCAAAGCCACATATGTTTTCCTGTTATCCAGGCACTGTATGCCTCCTGAGGGGATGAAAATGCCTGGGTCTTCTTTATAATAGTTATTGTCAGAGCAAAGCCCACTGGACAAAGCACAGTAATTTCACCTTATAAAGAATAAACACTATTATTCATGTAGCAGAAGGAAAAGCAGCTAAGCCCTGAATACCTTTGACATTCAAAATTCGTAGCAATCCTTGTACCCAAAAAGTGTATCATGTCTGATATTTCTTATAACTAACCTTGATTTTATGAGGATTTCACTCATCCACCACAATCTTCAGAAAATCAGAGTTTACCTATGCTTATTTTTAGACATGAAGGGAAAGAGGATTTCATTTTAACAAGCTTTAAAGAAGAACTTGTGAAGCTAAAAATAGTTTCCAGTAATAATATGCTGAAACTTCAAAATGCTTAATGCTAGATCCTGAAAGTACCAGACAGCAAGTTTTACTATTTTAATTACATGAAGGTTTTATATTTGCATGAAGGTGCTCTGGTCTTCATGAGCATGTCACTGCAAAAATCAGTTTCCAACTTACCATGAAACGTCATAACAGGAAAGCACCTTGTTGTATATATAAAATTTGTTTACTACTTTGCCCATAAATCACTATTTCTAGAGAGCATATTATAAGATCTCCAGCACCTGAAGTTCATTTGCTTCGTTATTCTGGTGGGCAGTAAAGGTAAACAGATACACGTATTCTCACATGCAGAAGGTATTCTGGTCTCCATTTTTTTTCCCCAATTATTTATATCTATGATCTTTTATTTCTCATAAATAATTTTTATGTTTCAAAAATCTTTTCTTTTATTCTAATCAAATTTGATTTATCCGTTACTGAAAAAGATATTACTAAGTCTCAGTGTATCATGACAGATGAAAAAACACACCTGTAAAGATAGTCAATTTGCCAAGAGTCTTTGTGTAACATTCTCAAATTAGAGTGCTGGAAAACTTAGTTCCTCAACAGCAGTCTTCACAACAGGTTTGTTCCTTTCAGCAGATTTCCAGTAGAGCTAAGAAAGCAAGTTTCCTCTTTCTACACTGAACAGTTCACTTTTTCACTATTGAAGAATAAAGGGAAAGTGTAAAAAGAAAGGTTAGCAATGAACCATTTTAAATTGACTAGCATTAATTTTGACATGGTCTCCAAACACACAGACAGCTTTTGTTACCTCTGAGATGACTCTGAAGGTCACTCCAGGATATTTTTATATGTAGTGAGTTTTAAAATTTGAATTATCACTTTTCTTTGAACATGTCTCATTTTGCCATCTCAATAAAGAAGTCTTTACTTCTCAAGTAAAGACCATCCATAATGTATCAGCATATTCTACCACGATTTATTGAAACATATTGCAAAGATTGAAGGTCTTTGCAAGCATATGCACAATCTGGTATTTCTTACCAGTCTGAAGGGTTGATTTTTCTACTTTAATAATCCTTGATAAACATCATTTCTCCAGAATGCATGAAAAGAAATCCTTTTTATACCAACACCTAATATCTTCCATATAAAGATTTATATGCATTCTTCTAAAGCAATATCTTGCTTCACACTCATAAACTAATGTTTGTCTTCCAAATAATATATGATTAGTACATATTATGCCAAGAATAAATCTACTTCACAGTAATATAATAAATCTGTAAGCTTCAATACTTGCACAGTACTCTACCAGAATACCTTGTAGTAATCAATAATACATTTCACACTATCAATGAATAACATAACACAGTGAAAGATGCATGGAAGTCTGCTATATCAAGTAAATTATGCTTCTTAGCCAGATTTTGTTTGTAGAATAGGCTGCAGCACAAACAACTCATTGGAACTATAAGTTCAGTATCATTTCTATAATATCCGCAGATACATTTATGTCAAATCTGGAACATAAGGTTCCAAACTGATCTGATACCTAAGCAAATTGGAACAAATGCTATATCAAGGTAATTTTTTTTCATCATTAATAAACCAGGCATACAGCACACCACAGAGCTATGCTAACATATATTTCCAAGGATGAGCCTAACTGCAGGTAATAGAACAGATCTTGAATGTAAATATTTTTATGCAGTGACAACAGCAAACTTAGAGCACACTCTGTGACATTTATACTCTCTAGCCAAGGTAGATATAACTTTTGCCAAACTTTCTCTGACTACTGGTGACAAGGTTTCTTTATAGCACAAGTTAACAAAACACTTGTAGCGGTGCAGGTACTTCAGATGAGAAACACCGCTTCTCTCAGCTATTCATACCACATCTAAGTCACTATGCCTCCCTCTCTTAAGAAGTTGTAAAACACCTCCTGTTATAAGATTCTGTTAAATTTTTTCAGCTGTTTCCCACTGCTTCCAGAGGGCAATTTTATTTGTAACAGAAAAATAAGCTAGTGACAACAATTTAGAAAAAATAGGAAAACAAGGAAAACAAAGGCTGTTTCATGGAGGAAATAGTTCAAGAGCTAATATTTCAGGTCTACCAAAGGAAATAACCACCATGAGTCTGAACATCCACTTAGTTTTTGGCTGCCCTTCCACAGACCAAAGGAACTGTATAAATAGGTGAAGGATGTATGTTTGAGAAAAGACAGTAAGCAAAGTTCTGAACCTCAGATTCCCATGTTCTTGGTAAGTTCCATAAATGGTAAGTGAATCTATGAAGACACTGTTTTGAAGGATCTAACAGCCACAGCCCTTCAGATAAAATAGGCAAATTAATGCCTATTGAAGGTATGAGTTTTGTATTTAGTGTTCATTTGGATCACAGCTCAAACATTTAGATCTGAAAGCAGCTTTAATTGCCTTAGAGACTGAGGTGTCATCTCAAATTTAGTGAAAATCTGAGGGAAAGGAAAGAAGAAGAAAAGAGGATTTAAGACATAAGGCATAATACAAATGACCTTGTGAACACTATCTCTCAATATATGAGGATACCAATTTTCAAAATTACTGTAGTAATAAAGACTGTGATGAAATTCACTGAAATTACCATTATAAATGGACAATCTCTATGATATAAAACTGGTCATTACCTCTATTTACTTTTTGACAGCATAGCCCTGGAAACCCAAGCTGCTGCTCCAGAAGGATAAGTGGGAATGAATCAGGCAACACTCTTGGTTGGTGGAAGAGGCTCCATCACCTCATTAATTGCTCATGACAGCAAGACTGATAAACCAAGCTCTCTGTATCTCTACATTCCCCATGTAGTGCAACCTCCCTCATGCTCTGGCCCTTCTCCCCAGTTCTTTGTTCCCCTCCATACACAACAGTGAGGCAGAGCCAGAGCTCCAGTACTGATGCAAAAAAATTTCTCAGTTCTGCCTAGACCTCTTATAACTCTATATTCACACTCACTTGTCATGTGTCTTCCCTGAAGTACTATGTGATAGCAGGAACATGGAGCACAGGCAGATTTTCTTCGAATTCAAAATACAGCAGTTAAAATGTAAGTAACTCGAATTAGGAAAGCAATTGAAGAAAATCCTACCCAACCCACTAAGGTGTCAGGGACATGTCTCCCTGGTAATTACTGAGGAAACTCTGTGGCATCTTTTCTGGTTGCCTAGATAAATCACCTCTCATTAACAATTCAGAAAGATGCTCTGATATCTGAGACCTCAGAGGAGCCTAGATTTCTAGCGATACTGTGACCAAACTTAACTCATTCAGACTGCTTTGTATGAAAAGCCATGGCAGGTATGAATGGTATCCACTTCTTACATCACAGCTGAGTGTTTGAACCACTTGCCTCAAAAGCAGAAGCCCAGTTGCAATAGAAAGGGCACAGAGTACTTTGATCCAAAAAGTTGGTGTAAAGGCACTGCCTAGAATGCAAAATCCATTAGGATTTTAAATATAAACACAAGTGAAAGCTCTCATGACTCCATAACAGCATAGGAATCCTGTACAATTTACAAGGTACTATACTGCAAATGAGAGGTCAACATCTTGCCTCACAAAGATACCCAAGTGCACACAACAATTCCAAGCTCTGATTCCTGGCTTGATATAAGAGCATAGCTTGTAACTCCCCTCTTTTTTGGTGCTAACCTACTGAGTAACTTTAACACATGAGCTTTTGTGACTTCCAGACTAGGTACCAAACCTGCCTCACCCTGTGTATGGGGAACTTTACTGTTATGAACTGGACTTGCTCGGCAAAGATCAAGTACCAAGAGAATTTAGAAACTAAGGTTTGTATAATAAACTTGTTTACATGGCTAGAAGCTTTAGTCCCAGAATTGCTTGGGGTGTGTAACCTATATATTGGTCTCTTGCTAGACTGTTGAATGGAGAAAGGGCATTCTCTGACAAAAGAGAGTAGCTGATAAAAGCGTTAGGCTGCATGTTTGCTTCTCTACTGAAAAGTAATATTTGTCTAAGCATATTTATTGCACATTTAATTCCATTTTTGTTTGCACTTCACAGACACTGCCTACCAGCACAGATGTCCTATGTTGAAAAATATGACAATTTTGAAATGAAATTACTCGGCATATATAATGTCAACAGATGTTTGGAAATATGGAAACATGTCCCGTTTTCACACAGCAGACTTCTGCTTCTTTTCCCCACAAAACATCCAAGGTAACAGAAGCCTCATGAGGCTAATGATTTTGGATAAGCCATGAGCCATCTTGGAGGATATTTGGTTGTGAATTGTTGTGGTAGGCTCAAACATGTTCAGAGGAAATCCCTTTGACAACCAGGCTTCCCATGCCAATATCAAACCAGGCAGTCAATGGCAATATCATTTCAGGTTCCAGCCACTGTTTAAAACCACTCTACCATGATTGTTATAAGAACGTGTGTCCACTAAAAACCATTCAATCACTTACCCATGGAGGTTTGACTCATTTATATGAGGTCTCTTTATGCTAATTTAGCAGTGTAGAACAGTCATAAAATGGATGCAAATGCAAAAAAAGTCTTCCTCCATGCTGTGTCCATGTCATCTCTGCATCATCTCCCTATCCTTGGTGCTCTGACCCTCCTCATCCCACTCTTTTTTTGTCCCTCTTAGAGTACCCTGTGTAAAAGTAAATCATTAGCTGCTTAGAGCAGGGACATGTAATTATGGGTATTGACAGCATGCAGAGAATGCACTGGAAAAAATGTATTCATAAGAAAAATACTCTGATAATGAATAAGTGAGAATTTATTCACATTGTCAGTGGATGGGAAATCTTGGGTACTGTATTTCCTCTACAGTGTTGCCTAAGAGTCACAGCTCCCTTTCTAATCCTTCTTCCATCTCAGGGACAACAGTTCTCAGAGTACGCAGATTACTTCCTCCCCTCTCCTCCCTCCCCACACACATCTCCCATCAGTTACATTTTGTAAACTGATTCTTTCCGAGAAACAAGTTAGGCTTCCTGACCTCCAGATTGTTCATACCCAGGTAGCAGACCCCAGTGCTTGCCACTCCACAATACCTGAGGGGGCATGGGCTCCTCTACTTTCCTCATCCTCTCAGTATTCTCACAGAGCCAAATGACGATATATATTGATTTGATTTCAAAGTGCGTTGTGTGCCATCTCTGAACTAAGTTTTCAGAGTGCGAGCCAAATCTGAAAGAACAACTGTTAAATATATATTTTTGTCTATGAAAAAGGTAATCTCATTTTGGATGTGGAAAATTAACATGGTCTTTTAAAAAAACTTATTAAAAACACAGTCTTAACCCTAAATGTAGTTAAGACATATGCGAATAAGCCATTGCCAGCAGGTAATCTGAAAAGACAGTACCAGGGAATTCATCACGGGGCACAAAAGCAGAGTAGTTAAAGCATCCTGCTGTTGTGCTTGAAATGAGTCGACTTCCTTATGGACTTCTGCTGTAATCACACACTTCCCCAGACAGTCTATATGAATGCAGACAAAGTCACAAGCATAGGGAATTCAAGGACAGACAGATAAGATACTAATCACGTCACCTTTCTGCCTCTTATTGGTATGCTTGAACCACACCAGCCCAGCAAGCCATCCTAAACAGGAGCTGCAACCTCAAAACCTCACACAATGCTCAGACTCAGGGCAGATTGTTCAGGAACATCACTTCCTTTCTTGGTCATGTTGGTCCATTTCCCAAATAAATAAATAACAAAATGCATACAGGATTTTCTGTTTTCATTCCATCCCTCACCCACCTATACAAATGATGAAAACAGATACAGGCAAACTCGTACCTATTGTTACTGTTCCTTGCTTTGGGACAGAAAATTATTTCCTTTTTCTAAATAAAGAAAATGCTATGAAAATATATACTTATTCTCCCATAATATTTTAGAAGGGTTTTTTAAATATTGTATCTATAAGATTTGAAATCTGAAATTCCAGAGAGCACCTGGGAAGTCAAAGTACTTACTGGAATGTTTGCAGGGGGTATTTTTGCATCTAACTTTTCACCTCTTTCCTAAAACCAGTGACACACAGATACTCTGGTAACCCAGACACCACACAGTGAATGACAGAAAGTGAAAAACTAGATTCATAAGCAACATTTTTTAAAATAACCTGCTCACAGACATTTTTTTCTCCAGGTTGGCAAACATGCTGAAATCTGAGGGCTTAAGTCACTAATTATTTTTTTGTTTGTTGTTTCCTGTTTAATGTCCTGAGGATGTTTGCATTGTCTACATAAATGCCACAGGTTAATTAAGTATTATTTTTAAATGTACTTCCTTTTATCAGTTTTAATTGCAGAGGCTTTCAATTTCAAACCAAAGTCCCTTTTTCATGAAATCTTCAGAAAGTAAATAGAAGCTTCAGATTTATCTTCTTATTAATATTCACTATCTTGTATACCTTCATTTCATCTTTTTTCTATTCTAAAATTCATTACTTCATCTCTTTCTTTAGATCAAAATTGCTTCATGCTTCTATCCATTTTTGCAATGTACCTGTTGGCCTCTTCTCATTTATATGTATATGGCTTTAGCTGGAGTTAATAAAGTGATGGTATTATATCTTTCTGGTTTTTTCCATGTTACACTATAGCTCTTTGCTGATTACTGGGAAGATTTATAGTAAGCTGTCCAAAGTAGCCTCCAATACTGTACTTCCAACTCCACAGTCACTTCATAGAGAGGGCTTAATTATATCAATGTCACATCTGGCATTTCAGCTGTTTCCAGTTGGACTGTCTCATATGTTACAAAAATAGTATTATTTATTCATTGTAGCTTAGAGACAGATACTCAAAGTCACTCCTTTTGGGGTCTTTAACCAGTTGTTGTCTTATATCTTATTGGTGTCCTTTGGGTTTTTTAATGGAAAATAGTTTGGTCAGGATGCTGGTAATGTAATAAATGTCATAATCTGTGGCATAAAAAAGTACTTCTGTAGGCATTTCCATGTAATAAGAGAGTGTGCCTCCTTGAAGAATATAAACTAATTTAGGTGTAGCACTACTCAAACATTTGATGCCTTAATGCTACTCATTAAGAATAGTGAAATCTATATTTTTAAGCATTTTATTTCTAACTTTCATTCCTCCAGATTTTAGAAGTCTTCTTACCACATGACCAAGTAATCAAGTTAATCTTCCTAACCTTTTTAGCTGTGCACAAATATATATATATATATATATAAATTTTATTTAATATTTTGGCTCTTTTATTTAGCTTTGTGTTCTGATATGCCATTACCTTTTCAGGATACTCCTTTGTGAGCAGTACCTGTTCCTCCCCTCATTCAATTGTAATTTTCCTTATCTCATATGACTGATGTCTTTGGCAGGTGTCTTTGTCTGACCTCAATACCCTTTAGCACCTGTAAGCCTTCTCCTGCTCTTGCTTTATGTAATTTCCCTAAACATTGTCAGTTCTCTGTGGTAGCAGTTTCATCCTGTTAGACAAAGAGGAAGCAACACTTTCTGTAGAGGACTTTTTTCTTCAAATCTTTCTGCATTTCTAAGTATATTTAAACACTTGCCTTTACTTCTGTTTTCCTACTAAAGTTCTGAGATTTTGAGTACTCATCCTGTGCTGCTCATATTGGTAAATTGGGGTACATTTTATGAAACCCTTGCTTAGAGGGGCACCTTTTTCCTGTTAATTTAATTTTGATTTCTGAAGGACTCATTTCCCTTGCCACTTTCCAGTTCATAGGTAAAAGTTCAAAATCTGGCCAGAAGGGTCTCTCAGGTCTTGCCAGAACTTTATTGATATCCAAGGAAATAACCCATCTTCACACATACTTTCCCAACCATCACCCACTCAGTAAAAGACTAATTCAGACTAATAACTGAATTTTCTGCTGACAACTCCATCTCCTGGTGTTACAGGAGTAACAATATCACCACACATACAGGGTCTAGTCTGAACTGCTGAGATCATTGAATTTTTCCACAGGAAACAAATTACAATGAGTGAGCAAACAAAATGTGCAAATTATCTTTCCAGAGTCTTTCTTTTAGGAAGTCACAATTTATTATCACTGGTATAGATTGTACATTTTAATATTTTTTTGCATATTTAAATTAATTTGTCTTCTTTGAAAACATCACAGATAAGGAACTGAATTTTAAGTGGTAGTGGCACAGTTGTCCATTTACATCCATTTTTCATATTTTTTTCCCTTGTGGCAGTTTCCTTCAGGCAAGAGCACAGGCAAGTAATTGTTCTAGGAACAAAACTTTGGATTAAAAGATTTACAAGACCATTACAAAAGTCCTAATGAAAGTGTTTACTTTCAAAGTCATATTTAGCAACGAAACACCATTCCCACTCTCAGGCTGTAGTCAGTCTTAGCAGTAAGCCAAGGGCTGACTTTAGAATGTAAAGCAAATATGCTGCAAAAGGGTTCTGCACATTGAAACTTCAGAGTAGTACTCACTTTATCCAGTTTCATGCCCTAGCTAAAGGCTGGCAAGATAGTATCTTATAGCTTCTCATGCATATTCACAGTGACTGTTTGAGAATATCTTTAAACAAGCAGTAAAAATGGGCAGGGAAAGTCCTTCTGGACTCAACGACACCATTAAAAATAGACTGAATTGGCTTATTATTCCCACAGGTTAGGCTGACATATTAAATTGTAATTTGGAAAAATGAGGGAAGGGATATTATTGACAGGAAAAGAGATGAAGGGAAATGAAAAAGAAAGGAGTAAAGTGAAGCTGGGGAAAAAAAGGCTGTGAAAGGCGAATGAAGAGATTTCCCATTTACCAGTAATCTTCTAAAATATAAATCACTGGACTGTTTCTCTCCTGTAGAGATAATCCTGCATTTTTCCTACCTCTGTAAAGGCCATGTAAAGATTTGATAAAAACATATCTCAAGTAAACTGAAAGTTATTTTTTTACAGGTCTTTTTTTGAAATCAGTTTCTGAATCTTTTCAATTTCTGTTAGTTGCAAATAGAAAAAGACCAGATCTTAGCTGTTATAAATATCACAGGCTGAAGAGACATCATCAGTACAACATAGTTAAAAGAAACTACCCTTGGATATCCCAGAGACACCATTCATCCGCTCTTACACTGGTTTTTGATACTACAGCAGAGTTTTTGATACTGTTTGCCCTCATACATGTTCTGAGAAGCTTACTCCATCACTACAAAATCAGGTCCTAAGGTTGCAAAGAGCTGAGGACCCTCTGCAGTTCACAAGAACTGAGTGTTTTCTACATCATGAGGGACTGACATTTTTAATTATCAAAGCTAGAGTCCTTGGGCAACATCATTCCCTAACTCAGAGCTATTGTTCTGATATTGTTCAGCAGTTGTTCTGATGAAGTATAAGCAAACACATTAGAGTCTTTTGCACAGTAGGAAATTTAGAAGTAGTTTAGCTGCAAATGATTTCCTACAAATAAAAAGACACCAATAAACACAAAACTGTGATTTTCGATTTTCAGAAATGACCTAATGAACTGAGACAGTGAAGCTAATGTGCCCCAATTATGTCAGGAAGGAGGGAGGGGAGAAAGAAGAAATGATAAAACAAAGAAAGAATGTGGATTATAAATGGTTCTGATTTCACCCTTCTGAACACCCCATTTTAATTCACAGTGAACTAGTCAGAAACTGAAAATAGACTGCAATTTTCTAGCAACTGAGCTAGAGAGTTTTAAAGGTGCATGGAAGGAGTATGCTTTGAACTCAGCATGGAGGAGCACCACAGCAAGTGTTCTTGAAGGCAATGTCCTTGGAATGGGTAAAAATTACAGTTGTGTCATCATCCTCTCCCAGTCTACAGGATGCATTTCTTTTCTGAAGAGCCTGCTGTACAATGACAGACATGTCATTCAATGTGGAATGTAGCTTCAAAGGTGACACCTCTTCTCTTAGCACTTCCTTGAACGGTGTTCGAAACACACATCCTTGTCTCCACACAGAGTCTTTTGACAAAACACATCTAACTAGTATCTCTCCTTTCCATTCCTCTGCATGCCCCTCTCCTACTCTGTGGCTTCAAAGAAAAATTCTAGTGTTTGTACAGCTAGAGACATGTTGCTTGAGAGAGACAAAATGGAGACCTCTTGGCAGACAATGTTACACAGTTTAGTTTGGACTTCCTTGGCTTGCCTTTGGCTCTTTTCTATGCTCTCCTCCCAGAATCTTCTCCTTTTATCTTCATTCCCACTCTGGTCACCTTAGCATACTGGTCCCCTTCATATAGCCTCAGTTCAGTGTACCTTTCCCCTATGTTCTTGCATTCCTTTCTCTCATTAACATGACTAAAGCCTTTCCTAGAAAGTGCCAAAAATGAATGTACAGTTTGCCACCTTTCCATTACCTGCTAAAGCCCTTGCCTCTATTTCTAGTTTTTTGTGTTTAGCTTCCACATTTAGCAGGGCAGGAATCATTTACTGATTCAAATGAATGCAGTACCTAAAACAAAGGTCCTCCTGCTGAGGAATAAGAGTATCTTTTTCTCCCTCTTCTTTTCTAAGACAAGTGATGAAATGAGGAAGTTTATGTGAAGCATTAGAAAATGCTAACAGAAGGATAAACTTTTCTTGCCTTCAAGCTCCACTGTAACAAAAGATGATTACTTCTTCTTATCCCAAAGCACAGACTCATGTCAGCAGAGTTGTAGCTATTGTACTTTGCCACCCCATAGGAATACAAGCAGAGGAAAGTCTGTGGTCCTTTACTGTGTTACCATACTGAACTAAACACAGACAGGCTCTGGGGTAGGAGACCTCATTTTTCACTATTAAAAATGAACCTGGTGATTTGAAGAAGTGGTCTGAAATCAATAGGATGCAATTCAGTAAGGACAAGTGAAAGTGCTACAGTTATGTAGAGTAATCAACTGTACAAATAGAAGGTGGAAAATGAGTCTGTAGGCATCAGTTTGTGTCCTATGGGGGATCACAAGTTGAACAGAAATAAACAGCCTCACCTCCCTGCCTAAACTACTGCAGAGGTTATAAGGGCATTATCATGTGTAAGATTTGCCTGTAGTTACTCCAGAATCAGTAAGCAGCTAATGTACTGTATGCACCTTTAGGCACTGTGCTTTAAAAGATACGTGAACTTCTTGCAGAGGTCCAGGGAGAGAAACAAGGTGGATTAGAGGACTGTAAAAAAATGATCTGCAGGTAAAGACTGAACAAAACCAGAGTTGTTCAGTTTGGAGAATGAAACATTTAAGAGGAAATGTCATAACAGTCTTCAACAGTACCCTGCTGAGGAATCGGAATCAATTGTTCTCCATGTCCACAGGGATTAGAACAAGAAATAATGGAATGTGAAAACTTTAGTCTAGGCATTAGGAAAACTTTCTAATTTGATGTGAGCAAAGCATTGGAACAGATTGCCTGGAAAGACTGTAAAATCCGTATCATTGGATTTTTTTAAGAATAGGTTCCAGATGTGTTTTATCAGATTCTATGATAACATTTGTAATAATAACACCTTATGCTTCTCTTGTGTGTTCTATAACAAAGAACCCCAGGGTGCAGCTACCCTCTAAGTAAAACATGCAGACAGGAAAATTTGCACTCCACTTTTTCAAACAATGAGAAAAAATGTCTCGAAGTAGTTGAGTCTCACACTTACTGAGCTGTACACATGACCTAAAAAAAGGATTGTGCTAGTAATTTGAGGTCTCAACTCCAGGCTCCCATCAAGCTACAATGATTCCATGGAGTCCAAATCACCTGATCATCCTACAGATGTCTAAAAAGTAAACAGCTATAACAACCCATCATTGTGGTTCCCTTTGTAGTCAGTGAAGGGAAGCAGGTATGTTTAGGCAAAGAATCACCTGGCCTCCTAAGGTATACAATGTAAGCTATATTTTACTGTTTTCCAGACTGGGAGTGGATGCACCAAAAGGAAGCTGAGCTTTCCCACTCCTCACTTTGTAACCCAGGGTTTGAAACAAGACATTTTGAAGTTACATTTTTGCATATAGAAAAGTATGGGTGTAACTTGACCATTCTTGGTACATGGCTGAGTTTACTCTGAAGTAAATTCTATATTTAGGAGCAGAAACAGGAAACAATCCCCTTCTACATTTTAATATGTGAAGATGATGGCTCAGTTGTAAGAAGACAACACATGCCTGACAAAGCACGTATGAAGATGGCCATAGGAATATGATTTCTTCAGCTCTCATGTGATTTTATAATCTATCACATGGTCCATCCTGCATTTATAAAATGAAAAAGATCTCTTCGTATGTGCTAGAATAAAAGTCAATTCTAGCAACAGCTTTCGTATTGCCTTTCCCCCAGAAATCAATCTCCTTTCACACTAGATTTGTTTCGCAAATACGAAACTTTCTCCTGGTCTGCTTCCCAGAGGGTTTTTTCGTTACTTCAAAAACATCTTTTCTTTAGCTTCAAACTGTCTCTCTCTCTTTCCATCTCTTTTTGCCCTCATTCCTAGCATGAGGTCTCACCCTTAACTGTGTCAGAGGCTTTTAGAGAGACCTGACTAAACCTGAGAAAGGATATCTTGTTTGGTGGCAGAGTCAGTCTTCCCCTTGGGACCCACCAGACAATTCAGGAGCATTATTAGCTAGGCATGCTAGCAGAGGTGTTCAGGCTGAGGACAGTGGCACAGGTGAGAGAAGTCACTCTGGAGCCGCAGGGTGGAAGGCTGCCAGGTCAGCTGTGGGCACCAGGCACAGCAGCAGACCAAAGGGAGGTTAGCAAGAATTAGCAGTGCTTAATATGAACTCCAGGGAGGTGCCAAGCCATCACAGTTTGCTTCTGATCACCTCCTATCTTAGGCTGTGCAATACCAGGACTCCCTGTTAAAGGGGGTGATCCATCTGCCAGTGCCCTGCTGCCTTACACACAAGCCTGAGTTTCTAATTTGAAAAGCATTTTACTTCATCAATCATGACATGTGAGGAAGGGGTTGCAGTGTCTATTTTTAATTTTGCTTCCCCCCATTTTGTTCATACATTTAATCTATTTAATCACAGCTCCTCCAGGACATGGATACAACAAAAAGTAATGTCTGAATTGGGATTCTGCTGACTGTGCCTCTTATTCTGAAAACATCAGTACAATCACAGTACTCATTTGGCTTTGTTTTAGTCCTGTAGTCACAAAATTGCCATTACTGGTCCCTTTGGCCGCTTTCTGTCATCTCTTCCAAAAAAAATCCAACTAGCTTGGCTACTCTGAGGGCTAGTTGGCATCTGTCAACTTCCAGATTATATTTCTTGAGCACTGGCATCTGCATCAGTGACCGGCCCTTCTTCTGGCCTCTGCCCTGGCTTTGTTCCCAGCAGCACAACAGCCTCAGGTTGGTGCACAGCCAGCCTGCTGCTGGAATCCCTTCACATCCTAGTGGCTGCTCTCCTTGGAGCCCACCTTGAAAATAGGAAATATGCTTCATAGTAGCTGCCACACTTGCACACAAACCCAGTGGGCTGCATCTTGTATTCAACACAACCACAGGCCTAACACTATTCTAAACACACCTTGAAACTTGTTGCTGCCACAGAGTGCCTAGAAATTGTGCAAATCTCTTGTATTTGAGCCTTTTCTTCATAAACAAGGCAGAGATTTTATGCCTGATTTATCTCCTGATCCAGATTTCATGGAAGATTTCTTGTATACAGTCACAAATTTGAAAGTAATAAAATTAAATTATCACCCATCTGCAGATGTGTAACAATTAACAGACTGTGTCAGTACCCTAAGCCTGGATGAATCAATGTAATATACAAATGAAACCCACTTTGTTATAAACCACTAGAAAACTCTCTAACTCCAGAGTTTGCACTGGAAATGACAGATGGAAACTGATAGGACACAAATTAATATGAATAAGGATTTGGTAGATAAAGATCATGAAAGCCCGAGAAATCTTGTAAAGGACTAAATGCTATATCATATATGCAGCCTATGAAATTTTAAAAATAAATGTTCAAAGTAGGTTCCAGATACTTCTTAGGTCATTAAGTCCTGTCTGAGACCAAGATCTCAGATGAATTAGCCTTAGCATATTTTTATAGCCAAAATCTAACTCCCAAAACATGCATGAGGAAACATGGTAGGACTTGCAACCAGTGAAGAAGGCAGTGTGTACTCTGTGTCTTTTTTATCTTAATGTAATATTTAACATGCAAAATAGGGTTTGTTTTCTTTGAGGTAAGTTCAAGATGCAAAGTTTATTCAAAGCCCCCCAAGAACTCCCCATTGCCTACACAGTTACTCTGCATAAGAAAGAATCATGTCAAATACCACATGGGAAGAGGCTGCTCCCCACTTTCCTGGTACAGTTCCCAGTACCATCATTCAAATCCTTTGCCAGAATGCAACATAATATTCAAGAAGCAGGCAAAGGGAAAGTAGAGGAACAATGACAGATCAAAACAACCATTTGGTTATCCCCTGCCTCTGTGAAGTATTGATACACTGTAGGTAAAGTATAATTTCCCAGATTTAATTTCCCAGTTGGGAATTGTAATTAGCTGTTCCCAGTGCCTCAATGACCAGGCACTGGTCAGATGTGAAGGTTCATTCTCCCAGTGCATGACCCTGTATATCACATTGAGTTCCTGTAGGAACACATCGAATCTCAATGGTAGACACAAGACAGTGTACCAGTGACTAGGCAGAGTCTGATAGGCTGTTCATCAAATTGAGGCTACACAATATTTGGGTTGTCTGATCCATTCTGGGACATTCAAGCTAGACTAAACTTTTCTTTGAAATCATGGCAACATTGCCACAGCTGATATCTACTGAACTCGGTTACAAATGAGTGAAAATTTACTGAGCAAATTTGTCAGATATATAAAGGGTGTCCAGCATTTACTGTGCAATAGTAGAACCTTTTACTTAGCAAACTAGAATTTACATGGGCAACTACAGGTAGTTTGGTCTCATTTCAGAAGCTGAAAATGTGGCACAGGTAACCAGGCACCTAATAATTCTTCCATTAATAGGAAATCTCCAAACAGGATATCACTACATACCCTCCACTTTGCCCTCTCTTACATTCCTTGTGCAGCGTAGTAAGGAAAATGTTGCAAAATGGCTGCATCTTGTCAAACTCTGGTTCATCTAATGTTCTCAAGAGATTTCAGCTTCAAGCTACTCTATTTGAATTACTAGCTTCAGAAAGATCACAGATGCCTGACCCTCTCGCAGGCCTTCACCAAGCAAAGTGAGTTCATATGAATCCAATAGTCCTGGCTGTAATTAAGATTTTTTTAAATCTCATGTGCTCTTTACAAAGCACAATTTACATTTTAAATGCAGTACTGCTACCCTTATATGGCTCTGCAGTCAAACTGAAGTCAGCAGCATCACATCCCTATCAGTGGATGGATTTCGTTCCTATGAGTTAAAAGGTAGAATTGAAAAAGAAGGACCCTGATAAGTTACTACAGGCACCACATCCCATCATGTCTTTCGGAACTTTCGGAATCAAAATCCACATTAATACTAATTAAGGTCTTCATTTAGCTCTTCCAACTGGTCAGATGCTCCAGACTCCACTTGTCTGATTGCTAGACGATTTCCAGCCTGAATTTACTTACGGGCGATTGCAACACAGTGATTCGTATAGCAACATTGTTGTTCAGTCGAAGGAACTGTTTCTTTCTTCCTATGTACGTCCCCCAGGATGTACTTGTACAAAGAAGACACAACCCTTTTCTCCTATGCTTAACAAGCCATCTTTTAGTCTCAAAAATAAATTTAAAAATATAGCCTGGCGTTTCCCAGAGTCATTTATTTCTTTCTTGAATATGAATTACTAGAATTGCACATAATTTTCCTGATAAAGTAGCAGTAATATAATTTGCCATATCACTTGAAGTACTTTACCTGACTTGCCTCAGGAACATTCGATCTTTTTCATGGCTAAATTATGTCAGGATGTGTTGGTCAGTCTGTGACCCTTTGATTCATCCAAGCTTCCTTTGTCTCAGTAATTTCTGAAATATGATTTCTCCAGCTTACCAAATAAACTATTTTTACTAGTTCCTAATCGCAGTGGCTGGGTTCTAAAACTGTTCACTATTCTTCCTCTCTGTTTTTCAAATTAAAAGTCAAGTTCACTCATGGTGTAAGGATTTTCCAGTTGTATTGAACTTCCATTCCTTATCTGGGCTGGACTAGCACCCTGTGTCAGGCATTTTGCTCATTATTCAAGTTATCTCAATATTAAAAGGACATTTTTCTTACCAGATTGGACAAAACTGTACAAAATACATTGCAAGAAAAAGAAAATTAAGTCAAAAAATAAATTAAAATATTTTAATTGCTTCCTGCTGCAGCTATGGCTCTTTCATCTCTTATTAATTACACAGTCAAGCTTCACAGTATCAACAGATACTTTTTCAGGCAATTTTGGTTTTTATCTTTAAGCAAAGAGCCAAAGCATCTGATAGATGGGGAAACTGATGCTGAAAGCCATGATGAGACTTTGCCCAAGCAGGTAACACTGCTGGCTATACAAGTTACAGCTGTAATCATTGCTTGGAGGAATGCACAAAGAGACCAGCACTGGCTTCACTGAGACTAGGTTTTCATAATAATATGATTAATAAAATAAAAAGTATTCTAAAATGAAATTCAATTTCTGGTTTTGATTTCTTAGTCTGAGTTTTGGGGGAAGGGTTGGTGGGTTTGGTTTTTTTCTGTATGTATAAGTAGGCTATTTGTGGTTCAGTTTGCTTTTCATTCAGCTGCTACTCAAACATTACTTTAAGTTTTCCAGAACTGATGATATAAGCTTACACCTTATTGAAAAGCCCACCAATAACTAGATGAGGAGAAAAATGTCCCTTGTCACATGTATTTCTACTTTGATTTAGTTTAAGTCAATTTGGGCCAAAACTATATTTTTAGCATTCCTTAAGGGGCTATTTCTCTCATTTTCAATAAATAATGTTTTGTCATGCCTCACTATAATACTCAACAAATACAATGCAATCAAAATGGACAATTCATTTCTGTCAAATCCAAAATCAGGACATTTATATCAGAACAAGATTGAACTACTTACTGCAATCATGCAATAGAGAAACTTGCCTCCTATCCTGTGTGTCTGCCCAAAGTGAGTTAAACTCTCCTGAACTCTCATTCTATGAATACACAATGGTTTTTGCATATCATAGAGCAAATTACTAACATTCTTGCAGCATCTCAAGGAATGTAAACTTTGAAATGGAAACTGTCAGGTCAGAGACACCACTCAACCACTCTTTATTTGAGGAATTTACCTGAGACAAGGGGTTGAGACACTGAGTAACAGAGGTTTAATGTTGGAGAAGTGGTTTATTCTCATTAATTTGCTATGCAGATATTACCCAACAATAGAACACTGAAAGAGTTCACATAAATCCCCCCACTTTCTGTTTTAGATCATCCTTGAGAGTTTTTCCTAGAGTTTCATTGCTTGTATGGGTTCACTGTTCACTGTGTAAAAAACAGGCTCAGCCCAGAGAGTGGTGGTGAATGGAGTTAAATCCAGATGGCAACCAGACATTAGTGGTGTTCCCCAGGGCTCAGTACTGGGGCCAGTCCCGGGTACTATTTTAATCAAAGGTCTGGACAAGGGGATCGAGAGTGCCCCCAGGCAGTCTGCAGGTGACAACAAGTTGGGCAGGAGTGTTAATCTGCCAGGGGACAGGATGGCTTTGCAAAGGGATCTGAACAGGCTGGATCGGTGGGTCGAGGACTAATGATATGAGGTTCAACAAGGAAAAGCTCCGGGTCCTGCACTTGGGTCACAACAACCCCATGGAGCACTACAGGCTGGGGGCAGAGAGGCTGGAAAGATGCCTGAGGACCTGGTCTACAGTCAGTTGAACATGAGCCAGCAGAGCACCCAAGTGGCCAAGAAAACCAATGGCATCCTGGCTTGTAGCAGAATTAATGCAGCCAGCAGCACCAAAGCAATTATCATCCCCCTGTACTCAGCACTAGTGAGGCTGCACCACAAATCCTGTGTTCAGTTTTGGGCCCATCACTACAAGAAAGACATTGAGGTGCTGGAGTGAGTCCAGAGAAGGGCAGCAGAGCTGGTGAAGCATCTGGAACATAAGTCTGACAAGGAGCAGCTGAGGGAGCTAGGGGTGTTTAGCCTGGAGAAGAGAAGGTCCAGGAGAGACCTTATCACTCTCCAGAACTACCTGAAAGAAGATTGTAGCCAGGTGGCGTTCGGTCTCTTGTCCAGGTAACAAGGGAAAGAACAAGAGGCAGTGCCTTCAGGTTGTGTCAGGGGAGGTTTATGTTGGATTTTAGAAAAATTTCTCCACTGAAAGTGTTGTCAAACAGTGGAACAGGTTGCCCAAGGAAGTGGCTAATTCACCATCCCTGGGACTATTTAAAATATGTGTACATGTGGCACTTAAAACATGGTTTAGTGGTGGACTTGACATTGTTAAGGTAATGGTTGGATTTGATGATCTTAAACGTCTTTTCTAGCCTAAATGATTCCAGAATCCTTTTATTTTATTTGCTAGATTGCATATCTGAAAACCATGAGTTAAATGACTGGGGTTTTACCCTGTATATTGGAGAATCCTTGCTGGACTATTTGTTCAGAATTATATTTCCTTCCTATGCACTGCAGGAAACTAAGAACTGGATCCCATCACAGGATGGGTAAAGGCTGTGATAAACAACCACTACTTTTAAGGTTAGAAAAGACTGCAAGCCATTTAAAAAGTAAAACCCAAATCTGCCAGGTCACTTCAGCTTTCTCCTATGGCTCCTTTGGTGTGGATCACAAAGACCACAGTGATTTTCAGGGACAACAAAGTAGGGTGGGGCACTGAAAGGGATCAGTAGGGGCAATATTCGAAACAAAAGGATTCAGTCACAGAAAACAGTGCAATAAGGAACAGAATTCAAGAATTCAAGAGGTCATTATTAATCAAATTACAGATCAGTCCAAATAACCACATATTTCCTTGAGCTTGCATTCAACAGCCCTTTTGTAAGACATTCACAGAGTGGGATCAATACATCTCTGGAGGTAAGTGGCATAAATTATGTCTCAACATATACACCACAGGAGTTTTACTGTGTGTTGTACACAGTAATTGCATTTTATAGATGACTGTGGAAGGTTTCAGCTTTCATCGATTTTATCATAAACTAAAATGTGGAAAGAAGAAAAGAACAGCAGTTTATACGACGAAGCTGGTCAGCTGAAGCTGCAAAAGAAAATGAAAATTTGGCAAAATACTTGTGATCAATCCATGTTTCATGCAGAAATGAATGCAGATATTTGAGCCTTTCCACTCAGAGTAGCAAAAATATTGAGAGTGCAACAGAAATCCCAGTTCATCTAATAGCAGTCAATTGTGCTATCCAGCAGCAGGGTTTAAGACTATAGGAAGTCTTTCCAATTACAGGCCTTTTAAAACTTCTTGTACCATGAATCATCTGAATCATTTATGAAACAAGGTAACAGGTTGTGTTTTCATTGTCACACATAATGTGACCACAGTCACATTATAATTGAGGTGAGAGATATAATTTAAGATCATCATCCTACCTAACATTTGTAACTACCAAAAGTGTGTTTTTAAAATATTCCTCTTCTAATTTCCTTCTTTTTCATGTCCTTCACAGCAAGCAATCCAGAATAGATGTTAATGCAGCATAACAACTCTTTACCCTTTTTCAAGGCCAATTTTGCAATATGTGCAAAGTGATTGGAAATGTAGTCCTGAAAAAGCTGAAACCATCTGTCAGGGACTCAGTTAAGAAGATTCACACTGTTATACAGCCAAAGATGTGGTTAAATTACGCCTGGCTAGAAATGTCCAACGCTTGTGGGTTACTATTCAAGCTTATTAGGATGAATTGCAATTTTTTTTATTGTTCATTACCCTGGTAACATAATCTTTTCAAATTATAATATGCAATAGGCCATGCAGACTGAAAAACAAGGAAGTGGCAAACATGGGCAATAATGATTTTAAAAGCTCCATGTCCTGTTAGATCAGAAAGCCATGCATGTGTATGCATCCAAAAGCCTATTTGCTCGTCTCTCTTGACATGCCTCTGTCTATATTTTTGTGCTGCATACATATTTATTTATCCTATTGATCATGTTTAATCACATGCCATAAATGACCTATTTAATTCCTGAAATGCATTTTACAAAAAGAAAAAAAAAATAACAATGCTGAGAATGAGAGACTGGGATTGCTGTGGTTCAGTTAAATGGCTTAGGTTAGAAGACATAAAAATAATATTAATGTTATGCTGTTGCTTCAATACTAATACTGTTTTGATGAGCCACTGTTATCCCAACATTTCTAAACAAGGATTTTTCCAAAGTATTTTACAAACATTTTCAGTCGAAAACTCTTTAAAGACCATAAATACTGCATGAAGCTTTTATCAGAAATATGAAATTGATTATTACTTGAGGAAGGCCTCTGGACAATATACAAAATCAAAACAAATCAAATTTTCCCACCTAAATTACTGTGCTATGATTTTTAAGGCCCCCACAGACACTGTAAATGCTAAAAGGTATGTGGAGATCTATGCTTATTGTATATGTGAGAGTTATGAGAATTGTTTGATAAGCAATAGTCATTTTGTGCACAAAGGCCATAACTAGTGCTTAGCTATCTGAGATTTTCTCCTCCACAACTTTAAAAAATTATGCCAAGTCCTAAAATTCATCCCTTATCTGCTTCAGAAATTAGCACTAATTTCACCTGGGAAAGTAAATGATCTGTTAACCAAGCCTGTCCAACTAAATTTAGCAGAAGCCTAAATATCTTGGCTACCACTTTCATGAGTACTTTTTCTCTTCTGAATGTTACTATCTTAAGGGTCAAAATAATATAATATTTGATTTTCTCACACTATTTTCACTGTCCAGGAATGAAAGATGCTAACATACCTGACATAGCCAATTGAGAAGGTGAAAACAAACCAAAAAAAAATGTTACCTGAAATGCTGATGCAAATAAAAATCTCACACCTCTCTCTTTCTTTCATCTTATCACCAAAAATTCTTGCATGTTTGAAATCAGGCTTTCTTGAGGAAAGGGAGAGGATTAAGAAAGGTGTAGAACAATTGTTTAGGATGATGACAGCAATTCAGCAGAGTACCTGCTGTAAAGTGATGCAGTGTATAGCCTACAGGCACCCTTACAAACCCACGGTGGATCCCTCATGACCACTCATATTTTTTACAGGTGTAATCAAGTGAAAATATACAAAGATCACCAATTTGAAAAATAGATGCTGTGCAGCCAAATTTCTCCATAAAACCACCTTGGTGTCCACATATCCTGAATGGTCTTTTTTATATTTTTACTGGATAATAAAAGAGATGTAAAATCCATTAATACAGCAAGAAACAAACAAAACAAACAAAACAAAACAAAGCAGCAGCTGGTACATTAGGTTCTGTTCAGGTGCCAACACAGCAGTCTGCAACTAACAAGATTATTTTTTGTTTGTTTTGCTGATTATATTCAGTGGAAAATAGATTGTAAGCAGGAATAGCAGCTTTATCAGTGAGTCTGACTGGAGACTCCATTAGACTTTCTGCAAAAAGTCACCTGAACTGCTCTTTACTCACATCACTTTGTTTTTTGTCTCTGTCTCCCTTTTCATACTGGCAAAGCAAAGACATAATCTTGTGTTTCCACTTATGTTTGCTGAGTATCTGACAGTAGTCCTCGTCAAGGATGTCTAATTTACAGAAGATTGGGCCAAGTGACATCTTGGACTGAATTTGAAGCGGTAACCTAGATAATGGAAAATTAAAAGAGTTTACAGTAATGTGGTAGCTAGAGCATGGGTTAGTTTCAGACACTGGGGAAAAGGAAAAATAAAAAGCAAGGAAAAATATGGTGCCCTTTCCTAATTTTATTTATTTGAGTAAATTTGTGCATCCCTGAAAGGTTATCCTCTTATATCTTTTAGCTCCCTCCTCCACTATAACGGTGAGCCAGTTGAGCTATCATTTATCACAGCAGGCTAAAATTGCCACAGCCTTGTCCGACTGGTCAGGGAAAGAGGAAAGGAAACTCCTGACAAAGCTGGAGGTTCTTGTCTGATTCTGCTCAGAACTTGAATTTCTCTGCTGTGAAAAGAGCAAGGCTTCATCCACGTAATTGGAAAAGAGGAGTTAAGAGATGTACAACCCATGTCCAACCTTACCAAGGATATGAGAACTAATCTGGTCAGTAAAACATGGAGAAGAAACTTATCCCCTACATAGAAATTAAATGGGTGAGGAATAAAAGGACAAAGATGGAAATCTTACTGGCAACATCCTAACATACATTCCAACATGCACTCCACCATCTTAACCTCAAGCTTAGATTGTCCTTTGGCTTATTCCCGGAGTAGAACAAGTACAGCTGTCCTGTCTATTTTCCACCATCCTGTGGCAGATGGTAAAGCCCCAATCTAGGAAAAAAAAAAACCCTCCTTTTCATTCTGCCCTCACAGAAATCTGAATAGTATATTATATCTGTAACATGACTAGATATAAGCACTACTATGAAAGGCCTGTAAAATATTTTCTAATGCACAGGCACACTGTATTTGAGGTCTGTTACCTTAGATCTGTTTATCTGTTATGTAGAACAAGTTTCATTTGTCCAAAGTCAAGCTCTGAACTGCACCAGCAGCAAAGCATTTTTTAAAGGAGCATCTTCTTTGAATAACCTAACACCTGCACTTCTAATATACCTTCTTTTCTTCTACTCTTCACTAACTGCTATTTACAGTAGAATTTGGAAGGTATTTATGGAGTTTGGTTTGTTGGTTTGTTCGTCAAAAAAGAAATAAAGAATAGATAGCAGAACTTCATATTCAGAGATCAAATGAAAGACTGAAAGCATCCAGTGAGAGAATAATTGTTAGAGGATAAAAAAAACAAAGCCCATTTTTGACTTAGTCTTTCATATAGCTGGCAGTATTTAAATGTTGACTGGTTTATGATCTCATGTTTTGATGTTCAAAACAAATCCTGAATGCAATGCAAATGAGCTCATTATTTCACCTCTCATCTTTATGTATCTAATTTCTTGATGACCTGTTCTACTTTTCCTTTGCTTTAAAAGCAAGAAATAATTCAGAGACAGAAGAATATTTTTACATTTTTTTTATGTCTCTTACCAAGATCTGATTACTAATCAAAATGAATAACTCATTCTTAAATGAATACTGGGTAGACACAAAAGACTGACTGGTCAGTGCTCTCAAAACAACAAGGTATTATTATGTGGAATAGAAAAATAAAGTAACCCTCTGGTAAGTTTTGAGATGTTAATAAAGATCAACATCTGTGGAATTAAAATTATGTTCTCTTAGTTAACCTGACAAAATTACAAATGACAAATATTAATCAAAATAACCTTTTTGTTTCATCTATACAGCAAGTTAGTCAGCAAAATGCTTGTTTTAGACACTGAATTATTAGCTTCAGAAGTCTGCACTAAAGTGAATGGATCAGTCTGCTGCTTCTCATTAAACTCTGTTCACAGTACCCATGTTCATCTCCTCACCACATGGGGATTTACAAATGGAACACTACTATTCAAAGCATTTATGTGCTGGTTTTGTCAGTAACTGAAGTATGCTAAGGATGAAAGAAGCTGACCATGAAACATCAAACACATTGAAGTAGCAACCATGTTGCCAACATCTAAATGTGAAGATCTTGAATTACATACACTTACAAACTGTCAGAAGAAAAAAAGCTTTAATTCCAGAACAGACTGAGGAAAGCTTGCCATTGTAAGTCCAGAGTCACTGGCAAATCTTTTCTGTTCCTTTTTCTCTCCTTGTACAATGCACAGGCTGAAGTGCATACTCAAGTTCACTCACTGAGTGGGTAGATTGAATAAAGATCTGCAATAATTTCTGGGGTCTGAAGTTTACATCAGACATTACCTGCTTTTCACTGAAATCTAATGACTGTATATGCCAAAAAGCTGTTCAAAGAACCTTTGGGGGAAAAGGTGT